>CM068954.1:37468166-37482893 GCA_035128595.1 Eptatretus atami | reverse complement strand
GAGGAGGAAGACCAATAAAGGAAAGGTAGAGAGGAAGGGAAAGAGAAAGGGGGAATCCATAATGGAAGGGATAGAGAAGCAGAAAATGACAGAGGAAAGAGGGTGAGAGGGTAGAGAGAGAGTTGCTAAGTCGCTACATTATTTCCGTGATTTCCACATGCAAGTAGCATATGTCTGTATCTGGCAAGTTTACATACCTTTTCAATTAACATGGCCCGATAGCCCAAGTTTTCAATATAACAGGTCTCATCGAGTAATTATGTATTCAGAAATGAAAAAAAATGTTGGCATGTCTTGGAATATTGTGGGTAATCCTGTTTGTGGAACTTTTTGAATGCCCCTCGTACAAAGGGGATGACTCTTGGCCCAGGTGATTTGCATGGCTAATAAACTAATTCATAAATACGAGTCGAAATAAGATTTAAAACATATATTATTAAAATTTCAGCTTAAGTATCACAAAATTAAGCATTTTATTATTTATCAAACTTTACAATCACAGATGTTACAGAATACTTGGCTTCATGAAGCCTTGGATCAGTCAATCATTGGTAGAGAAATTAAAGATAGATTTTAACTAATGGAAAGGTGATAAAGGTATGTTAACTGCCATGGGAAATGAGGTGCAGCTGATATTTTGAGTTCATCAGAACAAAAGAGGACGAAGAGCTAACACTGATGCGAAAAGCTAATGCTCCATATATTCATCTCACCTCGCTTTCTCATGGAGGCTATTGTGAGATCCATTGTTCTCACAAATATTGTTTCATTATTTAAAATTAATTTCCAATGCATTTCCGGAGGGATCTAATGCTTTCTCAATGATGCTTAATAAAAGTTCCACAGCTTTTCATTTTCATTTTAAGTTAAGGGTATCAGGCATTTTCCTTTTTAAAATAAAAGCAATCCATTTTTCCTATGAAACATAATGACATCTTTGTTCCATTCTTAAGCTGGATCAGCAAATCCTGGGAAAGTTCGAGTTATACAGTGGAACCATCTTGGGAAATCAGCAATTGTTCCACGAGGAATACTGAAGAATGAGCAAAGGTTCCATGATCAATTTCTTTTGCTTTTATAACCATATTGGGATTGCAATTTATATGCTTTTCAAAAATGAAAGTTGTTAATTGTGAAAAGTAAGTTGGCGAACGCTCTGATAGTGCACAGTGCATCAAACATGGCTATTAATTGCACCGGATTTATAGAGGAATAATGTACTTTCACTCGCTACTCTTTAGGCTGCAAAAATAATTGACCAATGTATCAATTGATTCCAAATGAGTAAAAAGCCAGAGTAGTTTCAGTAAGCTAGTTTTATGTGCTGTTAATGAGCTGTCAGTATTTTGTTCAGTGAAAGCAAATGGGAAAACTCATGCACATCCCATGCCACCTTGAGTTTATATAACAGAAGGATTGTCAAGGAATGGTCAGATTTTGACTGTTTTTGAAATCAATTCGAGACGATAGAGGCAGTAAGGCAAATGCACAGCTAACAGTTAGTGACTAAAAAAGGCCAAAGTGGATGAGATAGATGAAAATTGCCACTACTTCTGACCCTTTAACACATTCTTTTCCAAGGTTATAACAAAGTAAAATGGTGGGAGGTGCTGTCCTCAGAAGCCTTCAGAACGAAAATTTCTTAACTAATCCATGCCCAAAAATTACGGGTCTTGCATATAATGAACAAATTCGGTCAACCGATCAAGATCGGGTTATTTAGATTTTGCAAACCATCAAGAAGATTAATGTTTAAAAGTTGCAGCAAAAAAAATAACCCGGAAGTGGTCCACGGCATTAATTGGTCAAATGCTCTCATTTCCTTGTCTGAGGTCATACAGGATCGTGCAATAACGACTTCCACTCAATGTAGGCCATAGGTGACTGTGGTCCCTTTGTGTATTAATTTCCATTCTGCAGAGGGAATATATATATATATATATATATATATATAATATATACAGTATAGTATATAATATATATATACTGTATATATATATATATTCAGTGTATATATATTCATGTATATAGTTATATATTATATATTATATATATATATATATATATATATATATATATATATATATATATATATATATATGTTTATATATATGTTTATATAAGTATATATATATATATAGAAAATACAATTGATTTGATTCCAAGCAAATAATTCAACTTGAAACCTATCCAAAGGGAGTAAGACAAGGTCCATCCTCTCCCATCAAAGGGGCACAGAATGTATGATGCTTCATCGCCCAGACTGCAGTTATTTTATGTTTTAATATCAATTTGATGAAAACATTCAATATTTCATTGTGACGTTGACCGACCTCGTGTTACAGTGATGTGGTACAGCAAATTTTGGGTAATTATCCCAGGGTAAGCAATTGTTTAACAAACAAAAAACATGATGCACACACATGGCAAGAGGACATCTATCTCTATCTCTCTATCTCACCCTCTCTTTTTGTGCTTTTTGAATGGCTGTCACAATGCGTGTTTTGAATGTGCCCCCCCAAACGCCACAACACACACACACACACACACACACACACAACACACACACACACACACAACACACACACACACACACACACACACACATCAGCACATCGTTTTTCGAACTGCTCCTTACAAATTCAATCCTTTATTGAAGAGTAACGGCCATTGCTAAAGCGGTATATTAACCTTTCAAAGATGTTGTAAATTATTCTAATTCTAAACTCCCTACATTTAACTTAATTTTATTTGCAAACCTCTAAATAGTGTTTACCTCAAGTAGGTACTCAACACAACAACACGACACACAGCTACACACACACACACACACACACACACCAACACACACACACACACAAGACTTCATTTCCACGAAGACTCCAGTATTAATAATCGTTCGCAGGTTTTAATTGCTGAAATGAACTCTGACAAATGATACACAAAGAGCTTTGGAATAAAAATCCGCGGATCTCCCGCCTTGCAAATCTGTTTATTAATCTATTTGCTTTCAAAAATTAGGGCTCTTATGGTGAACCGTAGAAAAAGCATGCATCAACAGAACTGCAAATTAAAAAGCAACCATGAAGGGAAGAGAATTGGAATGCAAATTGCTTCTGACAATCCTTGCTGCTGTGAACATATAGTGGAATTACAAACGAACACAAGGAAACAATAAAATGCATGTGTATGAAATCTGCATTAACAATGAAACAGATGATGATAAATATAATAGAAAGAAAATTGCTATTGCTGTCACAGTATAGTAAAAGGAAACTACAAACGACAGAGAAATCATGTCTTGTGAGTGTCACACTATTTCACATGATGTTATTGAAAGCATTGTGACAGCCAACTCAAACTTTAAACTAGAAGGGCACTCGGTAGAGCGCATACCTCCACCACTTAATGTCTCATCAACTAGAACACATAGGGCCCAATACGTTTTTGAAATATCATGCGAGGCAGTATGATATCATTTGTGGCCCGATCTTTCAATGGTAAAGAATCACTTTAAAAACTATCAGATCTGGATCCAGATTCGAATCTTCACCAAAATTGAAGTAATTCTTCGTTGTCACCCACACAACGTTTCCACCATGTTTCATCTAAATCCGTTCAGAACTTTTTGAGATAACCTGCACACAAACAAACAAACAGACAAACAAGCAAACAAGAAGAAGACGTCATGCAGAGCATGACACTTGCAAAATCCATAAAACAAATTTGAACTCAAAAATAATTGGTGGTTGAATTCAATGACCAAATATGCAACTCCTCTTCAAATTTCAAGTCAATCGGATAAAAAATGAGGATTTTAGACATCTCACCTAATTTGTTGACCTTTGGCCTTTGTTGACCTTTTGGTCGAAGTTGACCTTAAAAATAATTGGCTCATCGAATTCAGTGACCTGAAATATAAACTTCTTCAAATTTCAAGTCAGTCCATGAAAATGCAATTTTAGAAATTCGGCCTATTTGACCTTTTGGCCGATTGTGGACCTCCAAAATAATTGCTGGATGAATTCAGTGCCCTGACTGCAAATCCTCTCAAACTTTAAGTCAATGAGATGAAATTGAAGATTTTAGAAATACCCCCTTAGTTGTTGACCTTGGGCCTGTGTTGTCCTTTTGGTCCATGTTGACCTGAAAAATAATTGGCTGGTTGAATTCAGTGAGGTGAATATAAATCCTCTTCAAACTTCAAGTCAATCGGATGAAAATTGAGGATTTTAGAAATACACCTAAGTTGTTGACCTGAGGACTATGTTGACTTTTGGTCGATGTTAACCTCAAAAAATAATTGGCTGGTTTCATTCAGTGAACAAATATGCAACTCCTCTTCAAATTTCAAGTCAATCGGAAGAAAATTTACTATTTTAGAAAGTCGGCATATGTTGACCTTTTGGCTGATGTGGACCTCAAAACAATTAGCTTGTTGAATTCAGTGACCTGAAATTAAATTGTTTTCAAATTTCAAGTCAATCGGGTGAAAAATGAGGATTTTAGAAATCTCACCTATTTGTTGACCTTTGGCCTATGTTGACCTTTTGGTCGAAGTTGACCTTAAAAATAATTGGCTCATCGAATTCAGTGACCTGAAATATAAATCTTCTTCAAATTTCAAGTCAGTCGGATGAAAATTGACAATTTTAGAAATTCGCCTATGTTGACCTTTTGGCCGATGTGGACCTCCAAAATAATTGACTGGATGAATGCAGTGACTTGACATGCAAATCCTCTCAAATTTTAAGTCAATGGGATGAAAATTGAAGATTTTAGAAATACCTCCTTAGTTGTTGACCTTGGGCCTATGTTGTCCTTTTGGTCCATGTTGACCTGAAAAATAATTGGCTGGTTGATTTCAGTGAGGTGAAATATAAATCCTCTTCAAACTTCAAGTCAATCAGATGAAAATTGAGGATTTTAGAAATCTCACCTAAGTTGTTGACCTTTGACCTGTGTTGACCTTTTGACCTCAAAAACAATAGTCTTCTTCCTTATGACAAAGTCTACCATGTTGTGAAGTTTCGCGAAAATCGGTTTAAAATTGTGACGTGTCGGCGAGAAAACAGACAGAGAAACAAACAGACAGAGAGACAGACAGACAGACAGACAGACAGACAGACAGAATAACGAACCAATATACTTGAAAAATCTTCGATTTTGCAAGTAACAAACAGACAGAGAGGGGTGAAAACTTAACCTCCTTCACCTCCAGTGGCAGAGGTAATAAACCGTCCCAAGCTACCTGTGCACATTTATGCGACATTGCAAAGCAGTGTTTGCTTTGTTTAGTTGTCTCGTGAATTTTGGAGATGACACTGCATTATCAACTTTCACACAATGCTAGGTTGAGGATCCTTCCCAGGTGTCTAACGACACCGTATCGAATCGGGCTAATTGGCAGTCCTGTCTGTTGGGTGACTATGCAGGATCGTCCCGGCATTGTTGGCTACATCTACTATATATCATGACAGCAGAGCTTGCCATAATGGTATGTCTATTCGGAATTGGTTCAAGGACAATGTTGAAAACCTGCAGAAACGAAGCCAAGGGTCTCGTTTTTAAACAAACATAAATCAGTCTGGGACATCTCTGAACACCACCTGAGGGCCAAAGTCAACAGACCATAATCTAGCGCTGAACTTGCATTGCTGTGAAGGAGGAATGGTGCAATATTGCACATCTTGTTTATCCACTAAATTATGGTGCAAAATGTTAATGTCACTGAAATCCCATTATAAATCAATAAAGAGCTTTCAAATAACAATCTTCACACCTACGAAGTGTCTCGTCTGGATTTGACCCTGGTGTTCCGCATGCAGGGCGAGGCAGCACCGTTTGTGCCGTCCATTGGATGGACGTTAAACTGGGTGATCCATCTGCCAGCATCGGTTGGTGGAGGTTAAAGTTCCCACGGTGTCCTTCAGGAAGGGTAGTTGAGCTATCACCATTCCTGTGGCCAAATTGCAAATTCTTGCTATAACTTACTGGGGCACTGCATCAGGAGCACAGCCACTCTCCAAGAAATTATGCAAACCAGCAGCCACGTGCTGCCGACAAAATGAAATGAATGATTTAACAATCTTCCACATTTCCGTTTTTTGCCACAATACCTTTGGTAATACATGCATGTCGATCCCAGAATCCCCATGGAAAAGGAAACCCGTCTATAATTGAAATACATTAGGCTCCTGTTGATGCACTAGCTCTCATTCCCACGAAGACTCTTTTGGAGACTCATGCTTCCACGACTCCTCTGGGCCTTGCAGTGATTGCATATGATTTATAACGCCTTGATAATTCCATTGTTCCAAATTTCACTCCTCTGCTCCATTTTCAGGAAATCCCAATAGAGCCAGAATCACCAGCATGGAACTAAAATGATTGTATGATTTTCTGTGTGGAGAAAACAGTGAGAGCTGGAAATGTTTGATTTTAATGATGATGTTTGCTTGTATAACCGATGGTAACAATCGCTAATTATTGCATAATTATTTAATATTCAACAAACGGTGTCAAACTTATGACCGCCACTATCAGAGTACCCGCCATAAGGACGATCTTGCCCAGGCGTGCAACAACTTCTTCTGACAAATCCACTTTTTTGGGTGGTGTATAGGCAACAGACTGCTGCCTCAATCGCTCCTAAAAATATAATAACCCGGGTTACATACATGAAGCAAAAACATACATACTACATACTCGCAGGGTATGCTTACACTTTATAAGCAACTAAAAGGGCACTCGGTAGAGCGCATACCTCCGCCACGTAATGCTTCATCCATGAAAACATATCGGGCCCAATACATTTTTGAAATATCATGCTATACAGTCCTATATGGTTTTTGGCCCTATCTCTCAATGGTGAAGAATCACTTTAAAATTAAATAATTATCGTCTCCAGATCTGGATTCGGATCTTCTCCAAAATCGAATTAATTCTTCCTTGTCACACCCAGCATATCCACCAAGTTTCATCCAAATCCGTGCACAACTATATTAGATATCCTGTACACAAACAGACAGACAGACAGACAGAAAGACAGAAAGGGGGTGAAAACATAACCTCCTTCACCTTTGGTGGCAGAGGTAAAAACGAACTTCCCCATTGCCTGGTGTCTCTCACCTGTGTTTGTTTGTTTTTCTCATTTATATATTTTTATTTATTTATATTTCCATTTACGGACAATTTCCAATGGTTCTGTGGTTTTTCCCGTTGTATCAGTTTCGATGTCCATCGAGACATCAAATTACCGTGCTTCCCCAATGTCTCGGGTCGCTCACCGCATTTATATTTTTTTCATTTATTCTTTGTCATTTATTTATTTTCATTTATTTATATTTTCATTTCCAGACAATTTCCAATGGTTCTGTGGTTTTTCCCGTTGTATCAGTTTCGATGTCCATCGAGACATCAAATTGCCGTGCTTCCCCAATGTCTCGGGTCGCTCACCGCATTTATATTTTTTCATTTATTCTTTGTCATTTATTTATTTTCATTTATTTATATTTTCCTTTACAGACAATTTCCAATGGTTCTGTGATTTTTCCCGTTGTATCAGTTTCCATGTCCATCGAGACATCAAATTACCGTGCTTCCCCAATGTCTCGGGTCGCTCACCACATTTATATTTTTTTCATTTATTCTTTGTCATTTATTTATTTTCATTTATTTATATTTTCATTTACAGACAGTTTCCAATGTTTCTGTGATTTTTCCCGTTGTATCAGTTTCCATGTCCATCGAGACATCAAATTACCGTGCTTCCCCAATGTCTCGGGTCGCTCACCGCATTTATATTTTTTCATTTATTCTTTGTCATTTATTTATTTTCATTTATTTATATTTTCATTTACAGACAATTTCCAATGGTACTGTGATTTTTCCCGGTGTATCAGCTTTGATGTCCGTTGACACAAAATTGCCGTGCTTCCCCATTGTCTCGGGTCACTCACTTGCATTAATTTTTTTTCACTTAATTTTTTCTCATTTATTTATTTTCATTTCTTTATATTTTCATTTGAGAAAACTTTCTCATGGTTCTGTGATTTTTACCTCTGCCAATGAAGGTGAAGGAGGTTATCTTTTCACCCCTTTCTGTCTGTTTGCCTGTCTGTCTGTCTGTTTGTTTGTCCATTTGTGTATAGGATATCTCAAAAAGTTGTGGACGGATCTGGATGAAATTTTGTGGACAGGTTCCGTGTGTGACAAGGACAAACGGATTAGATTTCAGTGAAGATCCTGATCCGGATCCAACTACTAGAATTTTTTAAGTGATTCTTCACAATTGGGAGATGGGGGCCAAAAACGATAAGTAACACGATATCTCAAAAAGTTGTGCACGGATTTGGATGAAACTTGGTGGATATGTTGGGTGTGACAAGGAAGAATTGATTCGATTTTGGTGAAGATCCGAATCTGGATCTGGATACGAGATTTATTAAATTTTTTAAGTGATTCTTCACCATTGAGAGATCGGGCCAAAAACCATATACAGCATAACATTTCCAAAGTGTATTGGGCCCAATATGTTCTCGTGGATCAGGCATTACATGGTGGAGCTACACGCTCTACCAAGTACCCTTCTATTTTTCCAGTGTAATGGCTCTGATGTCTGACAGCACACATAATTTCAGCTTTTGATGTCACCCTGAAGGTACCGAACATTAATATCAGTCATTCAGAGAGAGAGAGAGAGAGAGCTAGTGATTGAGTGAGTCAGTGAGTGGGTGGTTAGAATGAGCTTTAGAGATTACTGGTGGGGTGTGCTTCCAAATTGTGTAAGCATAAGAACCGTGCTTCCCCATTGTCTCAGGTTGCTCCACTTGCATTTGAATTTTCATTTATTTATTTTCATTAATTTTTTTCATTCATTTATATTTTCATTTATGGATGTTGTCTGACGATTATGTGATGTTTTCCAGTGTACCAGCTTTGATGTCCATCGGCTTGCAAGATTTCAGCTTTCTTCATCACCATATCCCTGTGTGTCGGTGTACCATATCCCTGTGTGTCGTAAGCGGCGACCAGGGTTGCGTCAGGAAGAGAATTCGGCGAAAAATTAAGCCAAATCACTATGCGGATCATACGGATGATCCGCTGTGGCGACCCTAACGGGAGCAGCCGAAAGAAGAAGAAGAAGAAGAAGAAGATATATCTGTAGATATACCAGCAAATACAACACATTGCTTCAGTGACAGGATAGTAAGAGGTGGCAGAAAAAAGAGGTGGGAGAGAGAGGGGTGGGGGAGAGTGAGGAGGTGGAGGCGGAAAGATAGAGGAGGGAGGGAGTGAGATGGTGGGGGAGTGAGGAGGGAGGGAGAATGAGGAGGGATGGGGGAAGGAAGGCAGGGTGAAGTGAGAGGAAGGGAAGGCAGATGTGTGGTGGAGCGTTCATTATGATGCATACTGTCTCATCAAAATGATTCTGTATCGAATAACAGTGAAGATGGAAACAAAATAATATCTGAAATCAATTTTCTTCCAGTCATACGATAAATACCGCACAGAGACAAACACTGCTTAGACATGTCCAGAGATAAACATAGTCTGGAGACGAACACTTCCAGAACATGGCCAGAGATAAACACCACACAGAAACAAACACTACCAGGACACGTCTGGAGATAAACACCGTCCAGATAAAACACAGTCCGGCGACAAACACCGCCCGGAGACAAACACCACCCGGACACGTCCAGAGACAAACACCGCCCAGGCATATCTGAAGACAAATAACCACTGCCTGGACTGGGCCGGAGAAAAACAAAAACCGTCCGGACAGGTCCAGAGACAAACAAACACCACCCGGCCACATCTGGAGACAAACATCATCCGGAGGTAAACAATGCCTGGGCATGTCTGGAGACAAACTCTGCCCAGATATGTCTGGAAGCAAACACAGACAAGTCCGGAGACAAACACTGCACAGACGTAAACACTGCCTGGACATATCCGGAGACAAACACCACCCAGAGATAAACACCACCCAGACATGTCCGGAGACAAACACCATCCAGACATAGTCACCACCCAGACATGTCTGGAGATGGAGAGAGAGAGAGAGAGAGAGAGAGAGAGAGAGAGAGAGAGAGAGAGAGAGAGAGAGAGAATATGTGTGTGAGCATGTTGCACTATATTTGGAGGCACATAAACGTTTCAAGGAGATGTGCAAAAACATTAATCTGTATAAAAAGCTGCCAATCATGAGGGGTAGAAAAAAAATTTGCTTGGTAATTTAGAAAACATTTTAATATGGCAAAAGACTCTGAAATCAGGTGTTATCAAATGTATTTTGCTTTGAAACTCACAAAGAGAAACCATGTAACATTTCCAAAGCACACCTGGTTCATGCAAAATATCCAATTGTTTTCGAAAGAGTCACAAGGGCAAAGGAAAATGTGATCACTCATACGCTGCTGAGATGTAAAGTTAAAACCTCCACCACCCATCATTCAATATGGGATGAAACTTTGCCACAACGGCGCCCGTAACCAAGCATGTAGGCATGCACACACACACCCATGCAGAATCCTCGTTACAGATCCAAATCTACTCATATGTACCTCTATCTTGTAGCAACTGCCAACTGCACATCCCCATCAGGACACGAACTGTTCCACTATTGACTGTGCGGCACTCGAAAAGCGGCTTTAGCACTCAAACAAACACTCAAATTAAATGGTTGATAAGGAATGGCTGACTTGGCAAGTGATAGCAAGCTGATTGGCAATGGCACTTACCCGCAAAAAATGAAACCACCGATTTCTTAACATTTTCAGATTTCACTCCAGATTTCGAGTTAGTTAATGCACATGATCTGATCCTCCAAACTCAAATTATGTTTAATGGCTGGCTTGGCAAGTGCTTAGTGAACGCCGATCCATCATATCAAAGACCTCCCGAAGACACCGAAAATATCAAACTATGTCTAAATTTGACAAATGACCACTTTTTTGGCAGTTAGAACAGCTGCTAAGTTCAATTCAATCTAATTTATTTTGCCTTACTAACTCCAGTATTGAACCACGATATCGCCATCGAAGCTTGAAAAGCATGTGCCAAGGGTCTTAACCAAGCACTCTGACAATACAGTTAATAAAACTTTTAAAAATGAAACATTCCATTTTTTATATATATTTATCTCTGCCAAAGTGATGGGTCACATAATGAAAGAAGATTGTACCAAAAGGGGAAACGTGGGGTAAAATAATATTGCACATTTTCGTGAATCAGCCAACGCCTGTTTCACTGCAGAACAAAGCAGGCGAGTCGTCCTGAACTTTGTTCAAGTTGATCGATATACAGTTATCAGTGACAGTGCGAATGTTGTGGAATGTTCACCAAGTGGCTTAAGCACTCAAGGAAGCACTCCGACAAAACCGTTGATAAGGAATGGCTGGCTTGGCAAGCGATTGCAGATCACCAATCGATCATACAAACACCATACACCCGAAGATGCCCAAGCAATGTCTGAATTGGACAAATTAACACTTTCTTCACAGTCAGAACTGCTGCTAAGTTCAATTCTGGAGCTTAACTTTTGTAATTCGTCTTAGTTTAAGAGATTCTAGAGTTTATGGCATGTGTGGAAATGAAATAAAGCCACAAATGCTGGCGTTTCTGGGTGTTTATAAGCATTACAATGTATCCAGCGATTCGTAGCTATGATGAACAGGAATTCAATAATATGAGTGAGGAAAGTGAAAAACAAAACTTTATCATTCAGAAATCATTGCACCCTTTTCCAAGTCAAGGCATTGTTGAGCAGGCCAAACAAAATGGTGAATTAAGACCCCAGCGAGGGAGAGCAAGGTGGCCAAGGATGCATCTGATAAATGATATAATTAAATAATGTCGATAATTATCTTCAAAAGTGGTGTTTTAATTTACCCAAACACCCAATTTTCACTCCTGCACTCCCTTGAAGTTCAATTAGTATGCATGCAAATTTTCAGGCTGCTAGTTTCAAGGTTTTGGAGTTATGGAGGAGGCACACACACACACACACAGACTGACTGACTGACATACACACAATGACTGAGTGACATACACACCACTGGACAGACTGACTGGCACACACACACACACACACACACAGACTGGCACACACACACACACACAGACTGACTGACTGACACACACACAATGACTGAGTGACATACACACACTGACAGACTGGCACACACACACACACACACACACTGACGTTTATTATCTCTCTTCTCTCTCTCTCTCTCTCTCTCTCTCTCTCTCTCTCTCTCTCCTCTCTCTCTCTCTCTCTCTCTCTCTCTCTCTCTCTCTCTTTTCTCCCCCTGCTGGTTGTTGGTGAGTTGTGCCTGGGTGTGGCATCATGGCGGCTCTGTGAGTGAAGCTGTGAGTGCTGTGTCATGTTGGTGTTTTTCCTATCCCCTTTTCGCTCCCCTTGTGTCCTTGCATGTGGTTGTGAGTTTTTTCCCCTGGTTTTCCTTTCTTTGTTGAGACAGGAGAGAGAAAGAGAAGCGGCACGTAAGTGTTTACAGGCCTGTTCAGGACTTCCTGGTTTTTGGGCCTGCTTTACTACTTGCTGTGTTTCTCCGTTTCGCCTTTTTCTTCGCTAAACACTTCGTTCATATTAATCTTTTGTTTCCCTCACTTGCTAGTTTTGCTTGTGGCAAGTTTGCTTTTGGTTTCTTGATCCTTCAATTTACTTTGTATTGTTTCACATTATGGCAAACGTACATTTTGCATCATCATGTTGTATGAGGAACTCACTCCAAAGAATGGGGTCATAGTTTGTCCACCGGACGGAGTCAGTGTTGATGATGTCGTAATGGGTTTCGGAGAGCTCATTGGGCTCGAAACATTCTCGCAGCGTCGAGGATGAATCAACGTGTTGTGTTATTTTTCTCTGAACAGTGATACGTTGCTCAGACGGTTGAAACCGGCTTGTCTATCCCGCCGGATCTTTTTGTTTCTGTAAGTCTTTGGACACACCTGCTGTTAAATTATTATATCAAATATTCCACCTTTCTTTAAAAGCGAGGAGATTATCTCTGCTTTAAGTTATTTTGGGACGGTTGTGTCACGGATTTCCATGATCCCATTACGTTTCGTTCTGCGCATTTCGGTTCGACACATTATGTCGTACCGACGCCACTGTTATATTGTTTTGAAGAATGGTGCACGGTCACTTAGTACTGCTGTGACTCTTAAATATAAAGATGCAGCTACCAAGTTTATATTGCCACTGAAGTGATGACATGCTTTATTTGTGGCAAGCATGGACATTTAAGAATGGGTGTCCAAAACCAAACATTCCTCGTGGTGAGTCTCAACGTGTGGAACCTAATGAGGAATCTCAACGCCAGGAGCAAAGAACAAGCACTAATGATGCACCTGGAGCTGCAGAACCCAAGCCAAGCGCAGTGTACATCTAGAGTGGTGGAATGTGCAGACACCTCCCATAATCAGCCCTGGAAACAATGCAGAAGTTAAAGAATCTCAAGTAGATGATGAGGGTTTTGTCACCGTTCACCCCGAAGAAACAAGCATCCTAACATCAACGGTCATGATTTAATGGTGAGCGTTTCTAAAAAGCTAGCGCCATCGGCAAACTACACGGCTTTCATGGAGATACAGCCAGCTCTCTCGCTGCTCTGGAAAGGAAAACAAATTTGCAGTTATAGCTCCAGTGGATGTTGACAGTGCTCCTGATCATGTACAGGATGAGCACGAGCATGAACAAGAGGGCGGTGTTGTGCCAAGAGGTAGATGTGGCCACCTCAGTGGTTGCTGATGTCATGGGCATTGAAAGTGAACCTATGTTGGTCCCTCTCTCTACCAAAAGTGTAGTGGCTGAAACATCTGCGTTCCAGACAACTCCGGATGTTACAGATGTGGAGCGTGTGTGTTCTGTTTCGGAAACGGCTTTCTCCCTCCCAGCAGAAATTGAAATGCCTGCTCCACCTATGGTGCATGGTTCAAGTATGCATCACCAATCAGACTATGATTCTGACGGGGCCTCGTCGTTTGCCTCTGTGTGATAGTACCGAAGTCTGGAACGATCCAGGCTTATTTCACGAACCAGAGGGTGTTCCGACTGTGGCCCCCCCCCCCCCCCCAGGAGATCATAAAGTTTTTACAGCACACCTTCCGTAAAGACATGCTCAAATTCAAGATTCCTTTCCAGACATGCACAGTTTTATTACCCCTGCAAAGCGGCTGCTCCTTCAGTCTGAGCAGTTTGGCATGACTGAACCACAAATGTTTCGTCTGAGGAAGTGGGTTTTGAAAGCAAGGAAACTACTGCGTCCATAAGCCGGCCAATTGACCGATGTCTTTCTCAAAATTCCACACTATGGCTTTCTCTATTGCTACTTTAAACATTAATGGAGGACGTTCGAATTTACGCAAAGCTGAAGTTAAGGAGCTTGTATTGAAGAACCACATTGAATTTTTACTCTTACAGGAAACCAGATTAGCCCTCCTGTATGAGCGAATGGAGAGAATGATGAAAGGAAGATGGTTTCTTCAGCAGCTTAGAGTGTCCCAGAGCTGGGGTAGCACATCGTATTTTACATCCCTCTCTCTGTAATCTCATTGTTGATTTTAATGAAATTATTAAAGGATATTTAATCTCACTCACATTTACTCTAAATGGTTTTAAACACACAATACTCAATGTCTATGCACCGAGTGACAGTACAGATCGAACTTGTTTTTTTACGCAGTTAGAAACAT
>CM068954.1:37449486-37459717 GCA_035128595.1 Eptatretus atami | reverse complement strand
ACCAATTATTTTTTAGTTCAAATTTGTTTTATGGATTTTGCAAGTATCGTGCTCTGCATGACGTCTTCTTGTTTGTTTATTTGTCCGCACAGAACTTTCCTGTTTTTCTCTGCAACCGCATGTCGGATTGAGACAAAATTTTCACCATTGGTGCGACTACTCGTCTAGAATGTTTGAAGGACAATTATGACGTCATAGGTCAGGTGATGTGGCAGCTATGTTGGAAAAACGGGAAATTTTTGGACCTCTGTATCTCTGAAACTGCACCAAGGAAAAAATTGAAACTTGGCACGTAGCAGGTACTCCTCATGGGGAAAAAGTGATTTTTTTGAATGGTCATAGGTGCCTTCTTTATGACATCATAATTGCAGATGTAGATCACTGCATCTAATCAGTATGAAATTTTTTGAGGGTTATCTAGGGATAAAGTGGGATAAAAAAAAATTTGATAACGTCATCGGTCACGTGATTCAGCAGCCATATTGTTTTTAAATTTTAAAAAACTTCAAAAATCTTCTTCTCTGAAATGGCTGAACCAGTCATCACTGCCGGCATTTATAAAGTAGCAGTTATAATTATGTCTCTTATTACCTCTGCCACTGAAGGTGAAGAGGGTTATGTTTTAACCCCTTTTTGTCTGTTTGTCTATTTGTGTACAGGATATCTCAAAAAGTTGTGGATGGATCCAGATGAAATTTTGTGGACTGGTCCGGTGTGTTACACGGAAGAATTGTTTCGATTTTTATGAAGATCCAGATCCGGATCCGACAACTAGAATTTTAAAAGTGATTCTTCACCATTGAGAGATTGGGCTGAAAAATTATATATAGCACGATATCTCAAAAAGTTGTGGACGGATTCGGACGAAACTTGGTGGACAGGTTGGGTGTGTGACAAGGACGAATTGATTCGATTTTGGTGAAGATACGAATCCGTATCTGGATACGAGGATTATTTAATTTTTAAAGTGATTCTTCATCAGTGAAGACAGGGCCAAAAACGATATAGTACTGTGTAGCATGATATTTCAAAAATGTATTGGGCCCGAAATGTTCTCGTGGATCAGGCAGTACGTGGCGTAGGTGTGCGCTCTACTGAGTGCCCTTGTAGTTAACCATGTCACACCAGTACACAAACGCCACACATAATACACCACACAAAGCTACACAAACACCACACAAAACAAGTCCTAGCGAGGGTCTGCAATCTCTGGATGCTTTTTTTCTTATTTGTATCTGTACTTTATCACAATTATATACACTGCAATCAATGTCCTTGGGTTTTATCTCCGACATGAAATGAGAGAAACAAATCAAAACCTCAGATGAAACATCTAAGCTCTACACACTTGGCTTATATACTCCGTGTGTATATCTCATTTGTTTTTGAGGCAGTTATTTATATGACACTAAATATACTATTTATTTATAAACCTGGAAGAGATTTGAACCCTTTAGGTTAGAGTCTCTTCCTGGTTTATAAATAAATAGCATCTGCATCCCCGAAATAAACTGTCTTGTTATTCTCGTTAAAATAAAGTATTGTACTCTCATATCCTTGTCATGTATGTGATATTGCACAGGATCATTTATGAGCCTTTGATCATGTAAAATATTTCAATTATCAAAGCTTTATATATTTATTCTGTATGCTTGAGACTGTAAATGAAATGATTTTTTGGGGCATTGCTATGAAAATAAGTCAGACTGTGCCATGGATTTAAGCAGTGTTGGCTTGTTGGTGTTACCATCAAAATCTTGGCTAATGATGTTCAGATCCTGTTACACAATCAAAGCATTTATCCATTCCTTACTAACCTCTTAGTAATTAATGTAAAATACATTGGTCTATTAATGTTTTTGTCCTGCAAGTGATTTATGTATAAGCTCCTCCATGAGCCTCAGATCAATGTATAAAAATAAATAAATAAAAAGCCTGCCTTCACCGTAAGTGCCAGACTTATGGATGAAGCCTGTGCAATCATCTTCCCTTGGGTCTCCATGTGCACCGGACGCATGGTTACGGGCACCAGGATGGCGCCAAGGTCATCAAAGACGATTCCTAAGCTCTTCAGGGACCCCTTTAATGGCTTGACTTGACTGTAGCAGGTAGACGGCCCTCCAACTTAACCCCAGAGTGTGGCTATTTTAATTGGCCGCTGAACTGACCTCAACCTCCGCTTTCTCCCTTAGGACCTCACCAGAGCTCTTGGCATCATTGTAATCCTGAAAATCTCTTCCCACTCCCTCCATCCATCCATCCATCCCCTCACATCACCATGTCCCACCCTTTGAGCCATAGCACAGAGCAGAAAACAATTCCTTCCTGTCATAGTTCAGGAGGAAACTGTCTCTCTGCCTTTTATCCCCATATATATCTCAGTGGCTATCGATTGTCCATATCCCAGCCTTATGGGGCTGTTCATCAAGCTGTTATTTTCATTGTGCTCTCATTCCACGTACTTATGAAAGACGGCGCTGTGACCACCAAACCTTCCAGTAAAGTGAAAAATAGAGTTATCCTGAATTAATGCACACGTTTCGCCCACATATTTAGTAGGTGTATTGGAATTCTGCAAATCAGCCAAGTTAAAAGGCATAGTTAAAGGGGTGTGCGATGGATTCGAATTCTATTTAAAGAAATAGCTCCTGCTGCGGAAATGTCCTTCTTCTTTTCCTAATTGTTTGTGGTCATGCAAGCTCGAGTTTCAGCCAGTTGGACCTCAGGTCACTTTGCAAAAGAAGCAAAATATTTCACCTGCGACGTCTCCACCAAAAGAGTTCACAGCACCCTAACCCGATTCGTAAGTGGCAATTCCACAATTGGCGGCGTCAGATCGATCTTAATTGCCACACACCATTACAGTTATCGTGCTCAGGCACACGGCAAAGTGATCTGAAGGTACCCAAAGAAATGTGCTCAGCATTGTGGAAATGCAAATGTTGTCAACTCGTAGTCTGCACTCTCCCTCCCCATGAGTCCCTGCGTTTGGACGTCTGTTGAGACCCTTGAATGTCATACCAAAGTCACAGCATGTTAAATGGGCTTGAAAATTGGAAGAAATGCTTTATTGGTTGTTTTTTTTTGTGTGTTTTCTTACCTTTATAGGATGGTCAACAGAGGTGTGTTCAGTGCTGGCTTTGTACAATGATCCACGTCATTTGGTAGTCAGACGAGGGGGGCATCAGCATTTCCCTGAAGCATTAACATCTGAATTTGCACATACTAAGTGTGGTTGAATAACCTTCGCAGATTAAAGCGAACGTCTCATCTCGAAGTTAATTTCCTGCCCTGCTTCTGTGGCAATGATCTGTTTACTTCATCCGTTGATGTGAAAAAAAAATGACCTTCACCTGAGTAATATTTAAAAAAGAAAAAAAAACTCTGATTAGCAAGGGATTAATTTTCTGTTTGGTTTCATTATGTGCTCTGCATGGATTTCAAGATGTTTTTCATGATTTATCCTTCTGCTGTTATTTTCTATTCCGCTTGCATCGCTCAGGATGTAGGTCATATAGAAACAATTTTCATATCCTCCACCTCCCCCACCCTCCATTTATCCACATCGTATGCTTGAGAAGTTTCACAGTGACACATTCAACGAAGAGACCGTTGGATCTTCACATTGTCGTATGAAGCAAGCTGTGCTCATTAGAACCTTCACATTTTTGTTTTAATGATAACCAATGCTCAAAGGGGGCATATTAAACCTATTCCGAGAGAGCTTCGTACCATTGGCCAGAAAGGTTAGGCTCAGCGTTAAGAGAATCTGGCATTGAATGGAGCAACTGCGAAAAAAAATAATGTCTCTAAAAGATTAAAATGATTGTTCGCAAATCTATTGGAAATATCGAGTGCAGGCTAAAGTCTTTGTGAGTGGAATGCCCAAGATATTGAACGATATTATAAACAGGAAGCTTTAACGACGACTTAGAGTTCCAATTGTGGTGTGCAGTGCACGAGTGCGTGTGATCCAGGACTTTTGCTTGCTGACATGTGAGCCTATCATTCTCAGGATTCCAAGTGGATGCAGTTGTCAGTATCAGAGCAGTGGACCACATGACTTAATACAGAGTGACAGATGACCTTCCACTCCATGGGTAATCTCAGGCAATGCCATGGTGCTGATGTATCTGCCTTAGACATGACACCGTGAGGGTCACACTGCTAGCTTTTCCAATGAGGCCTTCGGCTGCACCTTTATGTCCATCTTTTGCAGAGAAGCCAAAACTGGATGGAATGCACTTTATCAAATTTTCCTGGCGATGGAGAGTCACACCGTCCAGGTCTATCAGGGTTTAAATTTCTCACGGCATCGGGAGAACAAGAGGCATCTGCCAGACCTCCTTGATTTGCTATGACCTGAGCTGGGAAAAGAATTTGTAATGTGTCTCTGGCAGCTGCCTATAAAAATCTGCTTGAGGAGTAAATGGTCTTTCGAATGGTTGTACGTTTCCCTGTCGCCATCTTTCCTTCAATTTTCGCTGAGACTGCCAAATGGCTGGCAGCTTTTCCCCTGGTTTAGGCACGACAGCAAAGACGACACAGCCCAGCAAGCTATGACTGGTTGACAGAGTGCTTATTAATGATGTCGTTTACATTCTAATGTACAGGGCATATTGACCTTGGTGCAATAAAATACATGTCAGGCGGCCCAGCAGTCAGGATTTGGACATGTTAAGTGATTGGCTACTGGCGTGTGATTCATCCTGGCTCAGCAATGTCATCGTTGTTTGCGTCATGGAGTGTACCCCTTGGCTTTGCAATCAGTGCCAAACATCATTGCTCTGAACCTAAAAATGCTCCTGAGCTCAGTTTTGAAATGCATGAAACAGATACCTTTGGTTGCTGATGATGACCAGATTTAGAGGATTGCAGAGATAATGTCTTGAAATGGACTTCAGGATGCAATGAAACGATCGTACTGGTTCTATTAAGTAATCAAAACCAGAAATGACCATTGAAACTTTCTTAATCCAAAGTACGAGTCACTATGTGACAGCCACTACTTGTATTGGATCACCATCTTGTTTTTAACTGGTATGTCGCCATCAAACCTTAACCCACTGTGAAAATGAGGTTATACACTGCAGGCGGTTTTATGTGGAATGTTCATGCTTTCATATAATAACATGAACTACTGCAATGATGCTTTGTGACTTGTTTCGGCTAATACGCAAGGTTGTATCCAAAGAAGTTGCAGGAATGTGAAGGTTAAGGTCAGAGTACACCTTGCATCAGGATTCTCCAAACTGTCTAACCGACTGACCTTTCAAAGCCCGAGCACCTCATGTTCTCTTGTAGTATTATATTCCGAGTGGAAGTATAGTGGTTCACATAGGTTGAATTCTGCCATCAGTGAAAATGCCACGTGATTTAATGGTGCTTCAGAAGTTTTGGAAAGTACTCATTTATAGTCGGAATCAGAAACACACCTGTCAGCCAAAATAACTTTCTCAGAAATATTTCAACGTAAGATCTCTTAAAAAGGAGAAATGGAACTGAAGCTTCATCAAATCTGACCTTAATCTCCCACATTCCTTTGGTTAGACTTCATTTTCATCAAAGAACTGGGATTTCGTGGTTAATGTTGAGTGGGTGATGTTGAAATTCCAACTTATTAGAAAGCCAGTTCGAAAGGTTTCAATTTGAATGTACTACACTCTGTTACAAAGCAGCGGTGCTGCCGAAGCAGGATCTTGGCAAGGGTAATACTGGGTTGTTTGCCATTACCTTCCCAGCAGTAATTAGGGCAGGAATTTGGAATTTGGTCATGGTGCCGGAAATAGCTCGCCTGCTCTTCACAAAGGATCCCGTGGGGTTTTGAACGTCCAGCAACTAATGCTGGCAGATGGGATGTTCGTTTAACGTCTATCGGAGGGATGGCACACACATTAATGATTCATCCTGCTTTTGAAACATCAAGATGGCAGTTTAACCACAATCCTACAAACTTATCTTACCAACCAGGGTCTTTTTGGACCCCAACTCAAAACCATTCAATTTCACGAAATCTGCCAAAGTTTCACATCAATGAGGAAACATATTTGATTGGACGATGTTCTCAAAACAAATGTTCTCTGTTCTCAAAAAAGTGACAGTGAACAAATATAAGCATAAAAATTTTTTTTAGAGGACTTGCTCGATACAAATACCATGTGAAGTAATCAAAAAAATGAACGAAAACAATTTGGGTCCATTTGCACCCCAGAAAGGATTTGCCTGGAACTCTGTGCAGCAAGTTGGGATCTCAAAACATCATATATATTTATTACCGGCATATATGGGTAAACAAACTAATAAAACATGAAATACATTGTTAAACTAATTCAGAAATAACACATCAAAATGTAGGCCGGGGATACAAAAAGACTCCTGTAGGTATGATTGGGGTTATTAGATGGACCCAGACTCAAACCCAAGTTAGACAGCTTAGAGGTGAGTGTGCATACCTCTTGGCCATCCTACCAACCCAGTCATTTATATTCATAATCAGAAAAATACCTGTCAGCTAAAATAACTTTCTCATAAATATTTCAATATAAGATGGCTTTTATCACACGTTCCTTTCATCAAACAACAATGAATATGGTGGGTGATGTTGAGTGGGTGATGTTGAAATACCAACTTAGAAAGCCAGTTCGAAATATTTCAATAATTCTCTGTTGAGTTTCATAGGAGAGAATACATAAGCAATCAGTTCCACGAAAAATGTAATAATATCTGATCATCGAATCATTAGCAGAACTTGCAAAACTATTTAAACCACCTACAACAGGTGAGACAGACAGGTGAGTTGTAATGAGCAGTAGGTGGACGATTCTTGTGACAACACACGTTTGGGTGTCACAACTACCATAACGCTAAATGTATTCCACCTGAATCTGATTCTCTCTGTCTCTCTCTCTGTCTCTCTCTCTGTCTCTCTCTCTGTCTCTCTCTGTCTGTCTCTCTGTCTGTCTCTCTGTCTGTCTCTCTGTCTGTCTCTCTCTCTGGTCTCTCTCTCTCTCTGTCGTCTCTGTCTGTCTCTGTCTCTGTCTCTCTCGTCTCTGTCTCTGTCTCTCTCGTCTCTGTCTCTCTGTCTGTCTCTCTCTGTCTCTCTCTCTCTCTCGTCTCTCTCTCTCTCTCTCTCTCTCTCTTCTCTCTCTTCTCTCTTCTCTCTCTCCTCTCTCTCTCTCTCTCTCTCTCTCTCTCTGTCCTCCCTCCCTCCGAAGTCCCGGAATATGACCAGAGCACAAAACTTCACGTCCAATTTTCATACCGCTGCACAAAAGCGGAAGGAATGCAAGTTTGCGGAGCTTGCACCTGAGTGGCACGTCGACCCCTGCAAAGAACAATCGCTGGGTTGTGGAACACATCAAATGCACAGACATCAGAGGTGCGGACAGCACTGCTATGGAAAAGGCTCGATTTTATAGCCACACTGATAATGATTCCTGGTTAATTGATCACAATACGAATGGAAGTGCTTAACAAATTACAAAATAGTACTCCATGGCAAGATGATGCTTTTATTGTGGACTGAGATAGGATGAACTGTGGTGTAGTGAGGAGAGGGCAAGCAAAGCCACCGCCAAACCATGAATGCCAAGTGCCACTAAATAATACCCCCCCCCCAAAATAAAATATTTTAATGCAAAATTTCGTTATATACAATACAATACAACGTACTCAAGTAAGCGCGAGACGTAACTTTCGGAGCTACATTTTATATTTTTTGAACACTGATGATTGCTTATGAATCCTTTCTGCCAACAAGTCATTTTGGTGGAAAAAAAATTGGCAAGTTGATAATTCTGGTGCTGCATAAAAATCTCTTTTAATCTAATTGTCTTGAGAAGTTTTGAGTGATTATGCACATTCTTTCACTAATGCTGATATAGTTAAACATTCTTTCTCAAACGTTTTTGGGCCGCCAAAAATGATCGATGTTTTGTGTTGAAGGCTCACCGGAGGCCATAAAAACCACTCGGAATGCAGGAAATCATTCGCTTACAGTACTCTCAAAGACTCCCAGGTTCAATGTCCCCCTCCTATGACACTACCCTTCCCATTGCTGCTCCGCCACTTTGGGCACGAGTGTTGACCTTTGGCCCCAGGCACCACAAATCCTCACTATGCCACTGAGCATGGAATATGTCTGTTTTTCCCCTCCAACCCCAACATTCACCCGTTCCCTTTCACCTTCCTCGCTTTTCTCCAACATGCACTTTATTGTTAACATAACATTGTTGTTGTTTTTTGTTTTTTTTTAAAGCAAGATCTCTGTAATGGGACGGTCAGTTGGTTTGAGTCAGTATCTGCTTCATCACCTGTCAAGCATGGTTGGGTGTTCTTTTTAGCCCTGAGCATCTCCACCTGAAGAAGGCTGCGAGAGGCACATACATGTCAGATTAGCATTGGCTACCAAAATGCTGTGTCTGTGTTCAACATGATAAAATAGCTTGAAGAACTTCGGAATTTCTTGAATTAATTTTCCTGGACAACACACAGCTGTGAATGACCAAAACTTTATCCAAAAAAAAGTTTCCGCGATTGACCCAAAAATGTTTTGGTGCCCGAATCACTCAACCAGATTTGGTTTGGTCCAACAAAACTATGAAGAAAGGTGGTCAATCAGATCAAATATTGTTTGGTTAATGCAACCACAAAAACAAGATGGTCAACAAAACCAAATTTTGTTTGGTCAACGCAACCAAAAAAGGATGTTGTGTATCATTTGAGTTCCCTCATGAGGACCTTGAATGCAGGGGGGGGGCATTAGGCCTGCTCTGTTGTTGCAAACGTATGGTTGTTTGTTTCAGTTTCAGTTTATTTTTCTCCACACTTAACTCAATCAACCAAATACAAGAAACACATCAAACAAGAAAACAGTGGAGGAACCCGCAAAAAAGCAGGGCTTGTAAGCTTTCAGGTCCCCATGACAATGTATTGTACATCTCAAATATATAAAAATATGAAAAGTAAAAAGAGACAGGAGAAAAGCAAGGAGAATATTATAAAACAAGGTAGCTATATTGAGAACTAGCAAATACAATCACTTCACTGACGGGAATATGAAGGAGTGGGGGGGGGGGGTGTAGAGGAGGGAAGAGGGAGGAGAGAGAGGAGGGAGCACAGAGAGGAAGGAAGAGAGGAGCGGGAGAGGGAGGAGAGGAGGGAGCAAAGAAGGAGGGGGTGGGGAGCAGGGGTGGGGTGGGAGAGAGAGGGAAGGAGAGAGATAGGGGAGAGGAAAGGAGGAGAGGGAGAGGGGTCAGAGAGAGGGTAGGGGTGGATTGGGTGAGTGAGGCAGAGGGTGAGAGGGGGAGTAGCCATGGGATGGATACAGGGAAGAGTTATCGAAGTTTACAAAAGCAAGTTTATTTGAGTAGTTTGATGGACGAGATGCATAAATAGTTGGTTTAGTAGAGTAGCATGCATGATGGTTGGCGGGAGCATTCAGTCTGACCAGGCTTTAAGCCCACACAGCTTATCCATATACCGATGTAGGATGAGTGCATGGGCAGTGGTATCAAGCTTCCATCACTCATTGGCTGAGTCACAACCCTAGTTAGGCCTGTGATGCGTCATATTACCCGTCATCGCGTAATGGATTATACTCAATAGGAAAGCTATAATCAAGCGTCGCTAGCCAATTACCGGGATCAGCTTGCGATATGAATTATGGGGAAACAGTTGTTAAATTAAATATCATCAAACTGTGAGTGGTTGGTAACAGTGCCAGTCGTCTCGATTAGACATAGTAGAAGGTGCGTGGCTTAATTTACAAGCTCCGGTTTAGAGGAGAAGTAGGGGAATTCATGAGCAGATGCACGTGCTCAACCAGCACATCTGCTGGTTTAATCTCTCATCCTCGATGAACTTGCTACACAACACCCATTCCCACTGAATCTCAACCTTGCCTGTGATACACCGGAATGACAGTTTATAGCTCCGTCAAGATTCCAACCCAGGATAGGCAGCTTAGAGTGAGGAAGCATACCTCAGCTATCCTACCGTGATGTGGCGATTCATTGCTTCATCGTAACTAAAACATTTTTACTCATTGTCATCAAAAAAAAAATTGCTTTGCAAACTTCAGTATCGAACAATGGTATTGCCATTGGAGTTTGAAAAGCACATGCCAAGGATCTTAACCAAGCACTCTGACATATATACACATCCGGTCTAACGTTTTAGAACACCCCCATTTTTCCAATTTTTACTGAAATTTAAGCAGTTCAAGTCCGGT
>CM068954.1:37422737-37447349 GCA_035128595.1 Eptatretus atami | reverse complement strand
AAGTTTCTCCTCTCCTTCTGGCAATATATTCAAAACTCGAAAAAGCAATGAAACAAGAAAAGGTATCAAAAAAGAAAAACCTTATGGACGAAACTTTATAAAGAAAAGATAAGACCATTCGCAATAAGCAAGGAGAAATTTGTATTTTTTTCAACAACCCTAAAAAATGTAAATCTTGATGAAATAAAGGATGTTAATATATCAGGTGAAATGACATTTTGTTCAGGAGTAGTTAAGGACCATCATAAAATTACCTTAAATATAAAAACTGCAGTAGTTTTTTTTTTTCGTATATCTTGTCGAGGCTCATGTGAAGACTAACACACAACGCACATCAAGGGGGCATGAGACAAAGGGGAGAGTGGGAAGACAAAACAGTGGGAACAGAGACATTAGAGATCTGTGGAAGGGAGGGATGGGACAGGGTACATGGGGAATAGAAGATGGACATTACAGGGACTTTCAGAAGAAAGCAGGGATTTGAAGGAGTGGCTTGGTGGATTATCGGGTAGAAAAGATCGAGGATTTGGAGGGATGATAAAAGTGTGTGGCGAACAGCTGTTTTGAAGGCCTGGAGGGAAGAATGGGAATGAAGAGACGTGAGGAGTATTTCCAAAGGCGGGGAAAAAGAGGAATGAAAGAGTGAAGGTGAGCAGTGATTCGTGAAATCAATGAATCTGAATCTGTTATCTGTTAATGAAATCTGAATCTATTAATGAAAAAAAACGTACATGGATATAGATGGTGTGGGGGAAAAATTTATATTAATGTATTTTAAATTGTAACAAATGGCGTTTCAGAAATGTAACTTTATGCTGCAAGTTGAATTGGCTGTTATTTCTGGCCAAAAGACTTTTGCCCTAAATGATAAGAAATGTGTTGTTCTGGAGCAGAGTGACCGAGCTGATAAATGAACCTTTGCTTAGATGTACGAAGTGGCTTTTCGTCTAAAGGACACGTCTACAGTCTGGGTGAATATCCCCAACCTCTCTCTCATGAAAGTATAAAATGATTTGAAATGTAAAATTGTTTCAGTGCAAGCACGTGAGGAAGTATAGTATCTCAGTGGTGTACTCCTTGGAACTGACCAAGTACCAAGTTAGAATAAAACTCTCTGATGTAATGTGAAGTGAATTGAATCGAGTTGGTCTAACTGTTAACTAAAGTAAGAATAAATGAAATAGAACCAAATAATATTGCAATCAATGGGGATTCTTAAGTTCATTGTACGGGTGAGAAGTGATGGTGATAATTAGAAAATAAATGTTTCACAAGGAAGGACTTGTGTGGACATCAGTTTTATCAGTGTCGATAGGTTTTGTAGATTTCATAACCAAATCGGACAAACGTTAAACTCTGTCTGAAATCAAATAGGATTCCACAATCGGCCAGTTAGAATCCTTCAGGAGGACAACGATCACAATAAGGTGGGTTTAAAAAATCCACATCAATGGTAATGTTTTTTTCTCCTAATTAATTATTCAAGTGAAGATTTTGAAGACTATGATCATATCTCTGTTGGAACAGAAGACAGTTATGATACCGAGAGTTTGTGTCAAACAATAGTTATGAAAGTACTTTCAGAGATGATTGTGAAAGCACCAATGAAAGTACCGAGATAACACCGAAGATGAATTTTATTTGTCTCAAAGTTTTACTTTATAAATATGAATAGTACACGAGATCTTGAGTCTCTTGAATTCCCTGATTCTCCATGTGACAAATTTGAGAATTTTCCTGCATGTGAAAGAGTGGGATTAAAAACAGAGTCAAAAGCACATAAACAATGTATATTCTGTGATTATCTTCTTATTAATGAAAATAAAAAATATAAAAGGGAGCATAACAGTTTCAAAATTACACCAAAATTGAATTACTTTGCAAGATTAATATGAGAAATGAATGTGAAGTAAAAGGGTGATAATACACCTTTTCTTGCAAGAAAAGAGACAAAAGAAATGATGGTAATGTTTCATGGATTGATGATGTATATTAATCACGATTATCATTTTCAGGAAAATATCAACAAACGATATTGCACGGGTTCTCCACGGGTTTCCGACAAGGTTTTGGATAGGGCTCTGAGGGTTGTTGTTGAGCGTGCAGTTCTTTTGAAGCGGAGGGTTGAGCAGAAGGTCGTGAAGGCGGTGCTCAATGGTGCTCCACTTACACAACTTGAATGAACGGGTTGCGTCACAGTCTTTTGCAACATTCCAGCAATATATATGATTGATGATGGTTGACTGCACTCATTGTGTGAATTTTTATAGGTCATGCTTTACACGTTGTCTCGTCTGAGTCGTCGCGCTATGAGTCATGAGCAGAGAGCCAATCTGAAGTTTCTTGCCAAGACTTGGCAAACACTTTCTGAATCCATCGCAATGCTGCAGCAAGTCTACGGGAAAGAAACGATGTCACAACACGTGCATTTGAATGGCACAGAAGTTCAAAGAGGGACAAGAGGAGGTTGAAGACAATCCACGGTCTGGAAGACCTTCAACGAGCAGAACGGCAGACAACATCGAGCGTGTGAAGCAGATGGTGCACGCAGATCGTCAACTCATTGGTGCGGATGATTGCTGAGGAACTTTCCATCAACAAGGACATGTCTGGAGCATCATCACTGAAAATCTCGAAATGCGCAAGGTGTGCACAAAGATGGTCCCAAAGCTGTTTTCCCGAGGACCAGAAATAGCAAAGAGTCACTGTCTGTCAAGACATTATCGAGCGCCTCGAGGACGATCCAGACCTGCTCAGGAGAGTCATTACTGGTGATGAATCGTGGATATTCCAATACAATCCCGAGACCAAACGGCAGAGTCGTCAGTGGAAATGTTCGGCATCACCAAGACCAAAGAAGACAAGGATGAGCATTAAGAGAGAGGCTCAGACAAGAGCATGAAGAGAGGTTTGTCATTTCATCTCTGCTCAACAAAGATACTTAAAGGTCGAAATAAGAGTGTATTAAAAGAGACCATGAACTTTCAAGATTACCTTGAACATATTTGGAAGAGAAAGGTTGTTTGTGGAGAGATGAATCTTACTAGAAATTATAAACACAAAATATTCTCAGAGTCTTTTAGGAAGAAAGCTCTAAGAGCATTTGATGATAAAAGATATATAATGAGTGATGGAATAAATATATTACATTGTGGGTTTAAAATATAAGTATTAATAATTAAAAAAAATGGGGTTGGGGTTTTCATGGGCTACCACTGCATTTTTTTAAATTGATGAATAAATTAAGTTATTCCTGAAAATAAAACACAAATATTTATGGGATCTCTATTTGACTAATCAATTTGATTAAAGAAATGATAATTTGAAAGGAAGGCGAAGCCCAGCCCCCAGCAGGGGATTAGTGTCAAAAGGGAGGGCTATGACGAAGTAATGTGTTCCAGGTTGAAAAGGAGAAATATGAGTGAGCGTAAGCGAGTGAATATTGTGACTTCGAGAAATGGGACACATTACTGTGTCAAACCCTCCCTTTTGACACCACTCATAACCAAAGTATTCTCCAGAAAAAATGACGTTTTCTACGGAGCAAAGAGTAAACAGTGTCAAGAAGAATTTTGAGACCAAATCAATTGCTTCTGTCCAGACAAGGTTCTGCACTGAATATGGGGTGCATCCGAGAAACAAGCCAAGCAAGCCAGCCATTTGGAAACTTGTGAAGAAGTTCAAAAATGCTGGGATGATTCTAAACATTAACAGGGGATGGTCCGGTTGCCAAAGAAGTGTACATTGTGAAGGAAACATGGAATCAGTTCATGAGTCAGTCATGCAAAGTCCGAAGAAATTGCATCGACAAAGATCGGCTGAACTGGGTTTCACTCCCAGCAGTATCAGAAGAATAATGAAACAAGATTTAAACCTCTTTCCTTACCACAACTCAACAGCCCATAAATTGACCGAAGGGGATAAAGCAGCACGAGTCGCTATGTGTGAGATGCTGCAGCAGAAGATGGAAACAAACCCAAACAGGATTTGTGATGTGTGCTTTTGTGACGAGGCACACTTTCATGTCAATGGTGCTCTCAATTCACACAACAACATTTTCTGGGGAAATCAACGTCCAGATGAGGTTGAAGACAATTCGCTTAAGGGTCGGAAAGTCTCTGCTTTTCTGGCTGTCAACTAAAGAGGTGTGTTAATGTGTTTAGGCCATATTGGTTTGAAGACAAAAATGGAAGAACGGTTACCATCAATCAAGAACGATACCCATTGATTGTCAATGCTTTTTGGGAAGACTTGAAGCAATCGATGAGCACTGCAGCCCTCTGGCAACAGTGGTTCATGCAAGATGGTGCTACCCCGCATACAGCTAACAAAGCAATTGCCTTTCTATGTCAAAAATTCGGACAACGCATTCTCAGTTTGCGTAGGAAAATAAATGGTCTCCACACAGCCCCGACATCATCCTCTGGATTTTTTTCCTCTCGGGAGCTTGTAAGGATAACGTCGACAAGGAACACCCCAGATCTGAACCTGATCTGAAGGCAGCAGTTGAGGCTTATGTGCAGAAAGTAACCACTAAAACTTGCAGAAACGTCATTGAAAACTTCGCAATTCGTCTGAATGCATGTTGCGTGTGTAGGGGTGCTCACATCGAATATCTCAACGATAAGCGCATTAATGCATAATGAGTTTCATTTCTCCATGATTTGGTTTTCATTTCCTGAGTTAATTTTTTGTTTTATTATTCAATGTTTTGGTTAATAAAGTTTTGATGTAGTGAACTTTTCATTGACACACCCTATATATATATAGATATATACATACATATAAATATTTACATACATATATATACATATATACATATATACATATACATATATATAGATATATAGATATATATGATTTGTATAATTGGGGCTGTTGGGATTGCACATTTTTAAAGAAGAAAAAAGCACTTCCAAACAAAAGTTAAAAAAACTAGATCGACTCTGCTAATTTGAGCAAAAAGCAAGAGCAGACCCAGTCTCAGGTGAAGTTTCACCAGCTTCTCAACCAGCTTCCTCAGGCACAATAGCCCTGAGCCTCAGCACGTGTCCGGTTTTTATTTCGATATAACCACTCATTTCTGGTCATTTGCTGGTGCTTGAGGTCAATTGGAGGAGTGTGTTTGCTTTAGTTATTTTGTAAAAGCAAAATAAATATCAAATCTCATCATTGATTGGGTGCTCTGCTCTTTTTGTATTTACTTACTCATGATCTGGTGTTGTATGTGTGTGGGTGAGCACGTGTGTGCGCTTGTTGTTGTTTTTGTGTTTCCAGGGTACGAACATGGCGGGTTTAATGTCCGGGTTGGGCATGATGAGGTGTTGGTTGTGCGAGTGTTGGTGTTCTCGTTGGGTGTTGTGCACATGTGGATGTTGTGTTTGGGATTGAGTGTTGTTTGTTGCTCGCCTTACATATCCAGCCATTTGCACCATCCAGTTTTTGCCATTTGCATCATAGGTGTGTATTGTGTGGGTATGTCCACCATCTCCCCATTTCGGACATCCTCTCGGCTCTTCATGTGGCACACTTAAAAAATCAACCTGTGGAAGCTGTGAAATTTAAGCTCCAGAATTGAACTTAGCAGCAGTACCAACTGCTAAGAAAATTGTTAATTTGTCCAATTCGCACATCGTTTGGGCATCTTCGGGTGCATGGTGTTTATATGACTGATCGGTGATCGGCAAATGCTTGCCAAGCCAGCCATTCCTTATCAACGGTTTTGTTGGAGTGCTTCCGTAATTGCTTAAGCCACTTGGTGATCACTCTACAATTTTCACTCTGTCACTGAATACTGTATATCGATCAACTTGAACGAAGTGCAGGGCTACTCGCCTGCATTGTTCCGTCGTGAATACTGAAAGGGGTGTTCGCTGGCTCACTGAAAATGCGCAACTTTATTTTAGCCCATGTTTCCCCTTTTGGTACAATATTCTTTCATTATATGACCCATCACTTTGGCAGAGATATAAATATATATATATATATATATATTATATATATACACACATATATATATATATATATCTACATATATATACATATATATATATATATATATATATATATATACATATGGAGAGGCTCAGAACCTGACTATCATCCACAGATATTTCTCATATATACCATATCCTCGTGAGTCCGATTTGCATTCGGGAACAGAACAATTATGGTGAACCATTTTGAAATTGCCACTCTATCTTCTAAATGCTGAAAATTATGTTGAAAAGATAATTTGAATCACAGATTTCATGTTAGCAAAGGCAGGTTAAAAGTGCCCATCAAGCCAAACATAATCAGTTTAAACATACAAACAGCATATGTCTAAAACGCCTCATTTCACATTCATACGTCATTTTGAAAGTCTCCTATTATGGATGATGTTTATCTGTATTTGTTGATTATGCTTTGGATACCACACCTTGAAAATAGAGTGACGGAAGCTATTTCACTCTGTTTTTCCTTTTTTTTGTGCAGAAACACAATTCTATGGCAATATTCCACTGAAATTATAGCCATTTTCTTTTCAGCTAACAGTTAATCCTGATAGATCAACATTCTGCTGCACGAAAAGTAGGGTTTAAGCTTTAAGGATGTGTCAAAAACGCCTGATGTTCATGACAGGAAACACCTGACAGTGAATCATCAATTATATTTGATTGGTAAATGTGATTGAGAGCTACTACAACACTTCATATTAGCTGCTGATGAAAAGTTTGCTTGGAGTTATTGTGATCACAAGTTTTTGAAGATTCTGATGAATGTGAATACGAGATTGCTAATTGACTCGCTTGGCTTCTTCTCATCCAAATAAGCTCTATTAATACCATTCAATGTTGTTATAACATTAGAAAACACTAGTGGAGGCTTTGAGTAAATTGTCGATGCTTAAAATATGTAGATATTGTAATCTCCTGAATGTACTTTGACTTTTGCACAGCGTGTGTAAAATATATATATATATATTATATATATATATTATATATATATATATATTTTTCAATCACCAAGTTTAAAACTGTTTTATCATACAAATTCAATGAAGGTACAACAAAGCAACTGAAGAAGAGATGAATTTCATCGTAATGTGACCTACAATAAGCCAAGTCTCCAAAGGCTTTTCAACAGAGCAAAGTCTGACATCTGACATCCCAAGTTGTGGGTGGATTGGTCCCTGGGGCTCTGTGTGGAAATTGCCTCCAAGTGTATGATTTGACTTGATCTGCTGTAGCCAGCCTTGCCGCCGAGCTCCAGCGATGCAATGCCTCGCTTTCTCACGCCTCGCGACAATCCACTTACTATGCCTTAGATTCCATCTTCGCTGTCAAATTTCCGAAGTCTTTATGGAAGGTATCTATTTTCCATGAGCATTTCAATGCTCACAAAGTTACATTCCGAATATGGAAAGCACACAGAGCGATGGGTTGAAGGTTTTAGAATTACTTTCAAAAGCGAAATCTTTATATATTGTGTTGATGTGAAACAGAGATCTTATGACCTCCTCCTTATTTGTCACTCAAAGCAAGGGCTTAAACTTTTCCCAATGTAACTCTGAAGTTGCAGAGAATTTCAGTATATGCTGCCCACTGTGTTGCAGGATTAAAGAAAGCAGAAATGGCAGCATCAAATTAGGATGGTCTCAATCCTGGAACCTCATCCTTCAAAATTTAAATGTTCAGATCATTAGTCCATCTTGTTGTTTGCAGGGCACCTCCCCTCTCCATCCCACAGGTTGATTGTTGTATGCATTGTAGTGCTAACGATTGAGATAAAGAAAAAAACTCCTTTATGTGCAATAACTTTTTAATGTATTCTTAATGGTGGAAATTCTTTCAGACATTTTTTTTTTTCAAGAAGTTGTGGTTCATGTGTACTGTTCAGACATACACACCTGTGTATTATGAAGAACCCAAAATGTACCTCCATTATAAATCCACCATTCAGTGCAGTTTCCTCATTTTATCATTACCCTGTGCGAGATTTTTCACATCAAATTCATGACAGCATGATGTAAAATCTACTAATCAGGAGTTGACCCCAATCAATTGAAGAGATTCTTTGAATCTGCTTGCTTTTGTTGGAATCCACAACATTCATTGATTGAATACTCAGGCTCTGTTGTGTTTAAAATTGAAGGCCATCAGTTGTATTGGCAGCTTGATTGAAAGTGATAGTCTGGCCTGGGCTTTTGAAACAACTTGCAAATTGTGTCTGGCAGGAAAATATAGTCTAAAGCTCTATGATAGTTGTCCATAATTGAAGTTTTGATTGCTAATAAGGCATGAGGAAAGTGGAGGGCAAGACATTGCCTCATAGCCTTCACACAAAGCCTCACTCCTGTTACTTTTCTTCTTATAAATGCTGCGCACGAAGTAAACAGAACATTCAGAGCATTTCAGTTCAGATAGCATAGCAGTGCAGATAGCACCGAGACATCACAAAGCTTAACTCAGCCATAATCCCACCACAAAGCTAATAACTTGAGGCCACTGGGACTGCAATAGATAACCTCAAAAGTTGGTTCTTGATCCACATAAACCGCAATGAAAGCCTCTGACTTAAAATGATAAACCTGAGGCAAGTCAATCTTATATACCTCCTGCCACTCGATTGGAAAGTGTATTGAACCATAGATAATCCTCTTTTGCTTTGAGTCTAATGCAGTGCATCGATTCTTGCCTCTATACACCTTTTCGTACAAATTGATCATATCGCTAGCAACACTTAGGTCTTTCATGCTTCTTCACCACCTGGACCGGTCGTGAGCTCTGATGCTTCTGAAAAGTACCACATGGTGATAGGATTCTTTGGGAGCATGTGCAACAACTGTGCTTTGACCACTTTTCCAGAGAGAATGTGAGGTCTGGTGAGTTTCATCCGAAGTGAAATGAAAGGAGGCTCTGACTGTGTAGACACCATGGGGTGATACTTCTGCTGCTTACACATACAAAATAGGGGGTAGAGCTACCAAACAAATGTCCTGATCCCTTCCTATTCCTTACAAAAGAATGCAGTTTTGCGTACTTTTCTTGGAATCCTTTCAAGCTATTAAAATTACAACAGCAAAGGATGCTGCACCAAGTAATACTCTGTTGGATGGAACCAGAGTCGTTGCCATTAAGAGAGGCAGCTCAGAAATGCACAATCTGGAGATCATTATTAGCCCCCATTGAACTTTGTCCGAAAAGGGGGCTTTTTGGTTTGGTCTCGATTTTCGTGTCTCTGCAAGTATGCATGCGTGCGTCCGCAACCATAGCTCGGACATGTATGGACCGATCTTATTCACGCTTAGTACAAAGACAAAAAAAATGATGGGAAACATCTGCACATCATTTTGTTTCACAATGCGATCAAATATGGCCGACTGGCAGCCATTTTAGTTGTAAAAAAAAAAATCCTGGTGTCGAACACGTCCTCAGCCATTTCTCGGACATGCATTTACGGATCTTGTTCAAACTTGGCACAGGTTACGAATGATTGCTTATATAAGCACGTCGTTTTGTTTTGAGATCAGATACAAGATAGCCGACTGGCGCCCATTTTGTTACTTAAACGTGTCCCCAACCATTTTTCAGATGTGCATAGTCCGATTTGTTTCAAACTTGGCGCAAGCACAGTACATGATGGCATACACGTGCACTTCACTTTATTTTGTGATCTGATTAAATATGGCCGACTGATAGACTGGCAGCCATTTTAGTTGTACATAAATATGGGCTAGCCATTCAACTCCATACAACAAAATTACGAAAACAACGGGGTCTATGACATTTTACATATTTTTTACTTATTATTATTATGATAAACGAGGTTTACTGGTTTTGAGGGATCTCAGTTTTTTGCTTTTTTTTTGCTTTTGCCATGGTCTGGAGCACTGAAAAGTGATCCCTGCTGATACAATCAGCTGAACAGTCCAGGTACTCTCACATATGTTGCCTAAGCAACTTTTTAGAGAAGATACTCCAACTTTAGGTTTGTACATAACTGTTGAGACTGATATTTTTTCCACACCATCCCTATGTAGAGAGTGCTAGCGCACTCTCTAATAACAACACTCATAATAAAAGCATAATGTTAATGTTATGAGAAAACTATTAAATCTCATAATTGTCCTCTTTGGATGAATACCGTGTTAATGTGTATTGATAGATAGTTTATCGTGGCGTTTCGTGGGGCACTCCTACCAGAAGTAAAAAAATATTATAAACCACAAACACATATGATTGATTACCTTTTTAAACAGTCGTTACTATTGTTTCACACTAAACTGAAAGGCAGGAAACCCGATGTTTTTGAGGAATTATGTGGTTATCGCACCCTCCATAGACTATAGGACCTGACCCTAGATATTCTGCAATCTATATACCTAAGAGAGAATAATAACATGACCCTTCATGCCAATCCCATAGGGTGCGGGTGTACCAGCTACTTTAAATGAGGTATAACACTGTACTGTCCCTCCTGGACTTTTTCCAAATTGACTTAAGAAGCAATCAAATGGACTAGAAACCAAATGGATTAGAATGCCAACATCTAGAAAATCCTCCTTTTCTCTGCTCTTTCCTTGATCCTCAACCCAATCTATCCATGGCAAATTAATATATCCCCTATAATAAATACTCCTCCATTTCTACAAGCCTTCCTGAACTCTTCACCAACTCCCTTTTCCTGCTCTTCCCTCATACCAGGAGCCCGATGAATGCATTCAACAATGATATTACTATTCTTACAATCGCTAATCTCAATCAACATTGAATCCACTACATTAATTCCCTCCTTCATTTAATCCCTTTCACTTGATACATTACTGTCTTTAACTAAGATTGCTACACCTCCTCCAATTTTCTCTGTCCTATCATATCTACACATCCTGTAGCCTTTCAAGTCCTGTCCTCAAATTTATCCCCTCTTTACGCCATGTTTCTCTTACTGTAACTATTCCATCTTCCTCACTATATACTTTAGCTTCAAGCTCTTCCATTTTAATATTTAAACTTCTCACATTGGTTTCATGATGGTTTTGATTGTTTTTTTTTTTACTTGTCCCTTCCTGTAATTATTTTTGCTGCCTGGACTTACGAATCACATCATCGGTTGCAGTTTTTTTCCTTTGTAGCCTCTCTGCTCTCCTCTAGCCTAAAAAAGCCTTAATTCCCTCCTCAATTCCCATTGCAAACCTTGCTGCCCTCCTTTTGTTTAATCTATGGACATCAATCCAAAAACATTCCCTTTTACCACAAAAAGATTCCCATTGCTTTCTGAACGCTAAACCTTGCTGCCTGCACCATATTGCTCTACTCATAAATTTAGTTCCCCTTCCTATTCCTGGAAGAATAGCAAAAAAATTACATCACAACCATATTTTCTTTCAGTAGTCTCCCCACATCCTGTACCTTTTATCAAATCCTACGAGTAAACATTTCTTATATCATTTTCATCTGCATGTACCATAACCACCATCTTCCTGCCATGGCCCAACACAATGTCACCCAACCTTCCTGCAATATCCCTCACACCTGCTCCAGCTCTTGCAATTTGTATATGGGGTGTGTACTCCTGTATATGTCCAAGGTCTCACCAGTTAGACCACTGCTCCAGCCTTTGGCATGCAAAGCGACAATAAACAACGTTCGACATTTGTTGGGCATAGCATCCAGGATGTGATTCCCATACTAGTCAAATTAATGGCCAGATTTCAGGAAATGGTGTTATACAATCGACTATATTGCCTTGCCATGCTTGGTTGCTCCATTGGGTTCATCCTACCTTTGTTTCTAATTTCTTGCAGTTTTACCAACATTGAACTGCTGCAGTCGTGGCACGTGAAACAACACACCACACCAGATTTGTCACCAATTGGAATCCTGTCTTTTAGTTTGTTTTAGACGTTGAAAATTATTTGAAAGGCTTTATGAACTGCACCACTCCCTGTGTTTTGGACTATTTTAGCAGTTGTTTCTGAAAGGTATGGGTTGTACAGAAGCACACAGTGAGCAATTGCATCCAATTCATTTTCTCAGCCATTTTGGGTTCTCTTAGGTTGGGGAGCATATCTTTTTTTCTCTTTTTCTTCTCTTCTCTCTCTCTCTCTCTCTCTCTCTCTCTCTCTCTCTCTCTTCTCTCGATCTCTCTATCTCTCGATCTCTCTATCTCTCTGTCTCTCTATCTCTCTATCTCTCTATCTCTCTATCTCTCTATCTCTCAATCTCTCAATCTCTCAATCTCTCAATCTCTCATCTCTCAATCTCTCAATCTCTCAATCTCTCAATCTCTCAATCTCTCAATCTCTCAATCTCTCAAATCTCTCAATCTCTCAATCTCTCAATCTCTCTATATCTCTCTATCTCTATCTCTATCTCTATCTCTATCTCTATCTCTATCTCTATCTCTATCTCTATCTCTCTATCTCTATCTTCTATCTTATCCCATCTCTATCTCTATCTCTATCTCTCTATCTCCATTGCTCTTTTTACCTTGACCTCTCCCACTAGCTTTATTTATTTAATTGCACCATTCCTGGATGATGACCCAGTCCATGCGCACACTCCAGAATGCGTGTTATACATCATTTGTGGATGACAGGATTGAATGAATTACAATCCAGTGATCTGATGGTGTGGTTTAGATTTCAGTGCACTGAGATTTGGTCTGGTTGTTGGTAAAACCCAAAATCCAAAAAGGACATTTATCTCTATTTTCAATCTATTTTGTGAAACTCATGCTGGGAAAGATCCAGGCCTAGTTCTCGAGAACTAATGGGTGGGCAATTAATATCATTGGAATAGCTGCAATAGGGGATGTATCATTGCATCCCAAATCTATGATCCCATTTGATGTGTGTATGTGTATGTGTATGTGTGTGTGTGTGTGTGTGTGTGTGTGTGTGTGTGTGTGTGTGTGTGTGTGTACACATATACTGTATCTCGCCATTTATCCTGCATAATTTTGTGTTTTTGTGGTAAGATTTGAGCATTCACCTCAACAGTGATTAGTTTGAAGAAAAGCCAGTGGAGCACGAAAAATGCAACTGAGTGCATTGCAATGTGCCATGATTACTGAAGGGCCATCTGTGTTTGTGATAACTATCCATGAGGCATGGAGTGTGCATTTAGAACTCTCACCGATGTGCTCCATTGGCTCACCCCCAACGTCTCTCTTAGTTGCACACATGAAAACGATCAGGAGTGTGGAGTGACAGGGATTAGCAGGTGAAAGGACTAAACAGAAGGAATTGCAGGTGGTGCCACTTATCAGATAAATGAGCTGTGTGCAGGCTTGGAATTGTCAACGATATTTTACTCCGAAAATTTATCACGATCATCTTGCAGACCTGACTATATTTTCCAATCTTATATTCACTATTATCTGTCAAATTAATATAACAAAGGCAACACGCACCATCAATATTTCTTGCATTGCCCATTATATGACTATTATCTGAAAATTTAGTGGTTCGGTGTAGACATTTGTGGTTCAAGGTTTCCCTTTTTTTGTATACCTCGTCGAGGCTCATGGAAGAGCTAATACATTGAAAGGATCAGGATGTAACAGAACAAAAGGAACAGTCGAGAGAGGGGGGACACCAACATAGAATTCAAGGCCAAGATAGAGGGAGACTTGGATGAACAATGGGTGTAGGGAGGAATGGGGGGCAGGAAAGGATGCCTGGTGTGGACAAGATGGATACAGAAAGAAAGTCTGAGGAAGGTAAAACTGGAAATTTCGAGGGGGCGGCATTTGGTTGGGTTGAGGGAGGGGGAGTTAACGAGGGTAGAAAATATCATGGTTTTGGATTGGGGTAAGATTTTGAAGGTAAGAGTAATTAAAACTTCCTCCATTTTAGTTTAGCACTTCCAGCATGTAGGCACTGAGTTGGCAGGATAGCTTTGGGGTATGCGTCCTCTCCTTTGAGTTGTTAAGCCTGGGTTCTCACCTTCACCTGGCAATAAAGTGTCATCCTGGTGTTTCATAGGTAGGGTGATTCAACAACGTGTATACCGTCCCTTGGATGGACGTTAAACTGGGCGTCCCATCTGTCTGCATCAGTTGGTAAATGTTAAAGATCTCACAGTATCTTTTGTGAAGAGTAGGCGAGCTATCACCAGCACCCTGGCCAAATTCCTATGGTAACCTACAAGGGGCACTGCATCAGCACATCAGTGGCACAGCCGTGCTCCCAACAATGATGCAACCATCAGCCGCAGGCTGCAAACGAAATTAAATGAAATCCCCAACTCGATACCATTTCCATGAAGTTCATCTGTAGCTGCCACTTCCCTTCTTCCCTTATTCTTCGATGCATTGGCCGACCCATGTTATTTTGTTGTTTTCCACCTTTAGTTGCAAAAGTACACTTGGTACTGAGTTTTGTTTATGCAATTACATTTCTCCTGTTATATCTATGCTGTGCTGTTTTTCTTTCTTGATAGTTTTTAATCCAATCATCCTTAACTTGTTTCTTGGTTTTTCAATAATTGTATTTTCATTTATTTATTTTTTTGTCCCATTGGCAGTGACATGAAACTTTGACTGTGTCGTCTTCATTTATTTGTTTATCTTTCCTTCATTAAAAATAATCTTTGCAATGAGCCTTGTCTTGCTATCGTAGAAATAAATAAAAAAATTAACACATTTAATCCTCTGTAAAGAACTACAGAATTATCTAAAACTCTTAGTTTTGCCACAATTCTGATTGCTGGATATTTTTTGAAGATATTCAGAAGCTGATAAGCCTTCATGAATCCATGTACATTTTGGCGTCCATCGTGATTTATATCAGGGTGGTCTGGAGGAATGCACACTTACCTCTAAGCTACAAAGCTATCAAGCCTGGGTTTGAATCCTGATCCAGCTATAAACTATCAGCTCAATGTTTCATAAGCAGGCTGATTCATCAATGTGTGTGCCACCTCTTGGATGAATGTTAAGCTGCTGGAATTTGGTGGTGGACGTTAAAGATCCCATGGTGTCCTTTATGAAGAGCTGGTGAGCTATCACTGCACCATGGCCAAATTCCTGCCCTAACTAGTCAAATGTCAGGCCTTGGTGAGTTAGTTCATAAAGAACCAACTCATTCATAAAAAACAAAACCAACAAGTTTATAAAGACTTAGGCCAAGCTGACTCCACAAGAAAGGTGGGAATAATAGTGGCTGTGAAAGAATAAGTGATTTATTCCAGAACACATTTCTTTCACGACTTTAATTATCCTTAAAAAAAAGAATTTTAACTTGATGTACTGGCGTCGTGCTGATGATAATTGAAGTAGTTGGTGACTTGTTTGTACTGAAATATTTCATGACAATAGTAGGGTTCCATGGAGTAAGGCTTTTTAGATTTACAGTATGTTGTTTACATCGAAAGTTTATCTCTTCCCAAATATGTCAACAACACATTTTCTTGATTGCTGTTGTTCTCTTGTTATGCTATTATTTTTAAGAGCTTGTACAAATAACACATTCAAGTGACTTACAGTTTCCCTCACTTGGGTTTACCTTCCATGTTGAGAAAACAATCTGCTTGATTGCAATTGCCTTGCCACAGGAATCAGTGCACCATAGCTGGGAGTCTGGATAGGTTATCTGCAATTACGATGGAATAAACAGGTGGGAGAGGGAGAGGGAGAATGTGTTACCACGTGCGCACGAAGCTGAAGGCAGGGTTAAGCAAACGGTCGCGTACGTACGTGTCTGCATTTTGTTAAGAGCGTACATTGAAAACCGTTCAACAGAGGAAATTCAAAGTTCACCACATGTCACATGACCATTTGATATAACGCATATTACTTGGATGACGCACGTCCCATCAGAACTTACATGGTGATTTAAACAAAGCCTCATACCAAGAGACAATGTCACTTCCTCGCGTTAGAAATTAGAATCATTGTAATCCCTTCAGCCTTCATTGTGCTCGGCTGGTGATAAAAAGCGAAGAAGAAGAAGAAAAAGCAGAAGAAGAAGAAGAAGAAGAAGAAGAAGAAGAAAAAGAAGTAGAAAAAGAAGAAGAAAAAGAGGAAGAAGAATAAGAAGAATAAGAAGAAGAAGAAGAGGAAGAAGAAGAAGAAAAAGAAGAAGAAAAAGAAGAAGAAGAAGAAGAAGAGAAAGAGAAAGAGAAAGAGAAAGAGAAAGAGAAAGAGGAAGAGGAAGAGGAAGAGGAAGAGGAAGAGGAAGAGGAAGAGGAAGAGGAAGAGGAAGAGGAAGAAGAAGAAGAAGTACAATTTGGCGTTTTCACATCAATAGATTGATACTTTATCGATCCATTCTGGTGTCTTTATCAGCCTTGGTAGTTATGAAAATACTCGATAACGAGAATAAAAGCTGCTTTGTGAAGGATTATGAATGAACTCTGTAGCAGACTTTTCAAAGTATAATTTGTCCACTTTTACCTCTAGTGGAGCAACTTAGCATAACAATTGTGCATTTTGTGAGGAAAGCACCAAATTTGGCACACTAGTAGCCTATCATATTATGAACAGATTTGGATATTGGGCCATCTCAAATTCAGCCGCTGATGGCTGTGGCAGCCATTTTCCACTGCCATCAAAAATTTTGAGATGGCCCAATATCCAAATCTGTTCATAATATGATAGGCTACTAGTGTGCCAAATTTGGTGCTTTCCTCACAAAATGCACAATTGTTATGCTATATTTAGCTAAGTTGCCCCACTACTCATAAGTGTAGAGAGATGCAATTACAAATTTGCCACCAGAATAGTTGGCTCACACCGAGTCCTTCTCAAGACTACGCGGGGTATTCCATGAACACCATCTAGTTTGTTGAAGTATTCTCAGGCAGAGTCAATGTCAGATGCTGTTGAGATGGAGGTCCAATCCTTTTGTAAGAGGGAAGATTGCAATCCCCATCAGTTGGCCTGTGCGATCAGCCATATTATGCAGCATTGAGGTTGTTCTCTGACAATAACCAGAGAGTTGTGATCCTTAAGAGGAAAATGTGCAGAGGAGCCAAGGTGGGCAGAGAGTGGGGGGAGAGACAGTAGATGTGGCCATGTGGGGGAATCCCATTCTGTGAACTTCCCAACCTGGTCAGACCGAAACGGTAGAGGAAAGCTTTTGCTGCAAAACCATGGCTAGTAGTTTTCAAAACGAACACCCAGCTGTCTGGCATGGTGGCAGGTGAAATTACAAAAGATAAGGAACAGAAAATTGGGATGGATGATTATGAATTGATGCACATTAGCAAAAATATAGGTACATATGGAGTTGTCATTGCTGGGGAAAAGATTACACCACTCAACATGAGGTGGTTGTGGAGTAGCATACATAGCCAGGTATGTTCCATTGGGCTCGCTGGAGCTAATGCTGAGAATGGACAGTGAGAAATGGGGTTCTTAAGCGGAGGCCATTGCACGCTTGTATTGTGGACAAATTACAAATCTCTTCCCTGACTAGTCTGTGAGGCTCCACAAAGTCCAAACCCTCATCGTGTTCTGGCAATCTCTTCCTACTATGGACATGTGGTCCATGGCATGGTCTTAAACACTGGATATGATGACGACAACAACTCGAACCATACTTATGTTAATTTTCAAATGCAAGCTCTTTATAATCATATACTCAGTGCATCATCAGAGAGAATATACCAAGATACAAAAGTGTAGCGATTATAAATTATATGGACTGTGGAGTTCAGTAACATCTTCACGTGAAATACAAAAGGAAACTTTCAAGGGAGTTACATCATGTTGGACTTGTAATGTCTTGTTCTCACAAATATGGAACTTTTATTAGGCTGAGATGTCTTTTGGAATCTGAACACCAAGCTCAGCATGAGTTTCAACATTCCTCCCCCAAATCTTTCTTCCCACTTGTTGCTTCTGCCACCAAAGGTGAACTGAGGTTATGTTTTCACCCTGTTTGTCTGTCTGTTTGTCTGTCTGTCTGTGAGCAGGATATCTCAAAAAGTTATGGATGGATTCAGACAAAAGTTGGTGGATAAGTTGGATGTATGACATGGCCGAGCTGATTCGATTTTGGTGAAGATCCAGATCCGGATACTAAAAAAATTATTGACAGATTTGGACGAAACTTGGTTGATTCATTGGCCACTTGACTAGATCAAGCTGATTAGATTTTGGTTCAGGTCTGGATGCAGATTTTGCCTTTCAGTGGGAGACCAAATGTAAACTGTTCAGCCGAGTGAAGGTATGGTCAAAGAGGTCAAATACCAAAAAAATCAATTTTGGGCACATGTTAAAACTTTTTTAAGGAAACTTTTACGGATGAAATCAAAATTCGGGGACGCATGAAATATGTAACGATTTATTGGGATTTCACCACCAGATTAATGGTGCAGGGGGTGGGGACTTAGGGTCACAGTGGTGAAAAGAGTAAAAGATTTCACTCAAAATTTGATATTGGGTCATTCCTGGTGGAATGTTTTGTCATCTTTCAACTTTGCTTTCGGTGGGAATTGTCGGGATTTGTGATGATGCACCATCAACTTCACTTTAGTTTAGACTGTGGAGGGCATCACAACCCACAAAACACCACAATTTTCGAATGCTGTCTTCTTCTTCGTCTTCTTCTGCTCCATCTTCTTCTTCTTCTTCGACCTGATTTTCACAAAACTTCACCAAATTGTAGAGTCGGTCAGAAGCAAGAAGCCTATTGATTTTTAGGTTAAAACGTCAACATAGGCCAAAAGTCAACAACTTTTTCGAATTTCTAAAATCATCAATTTTCATCCGATTGACTTGAAATTTGAAGAAGATTTGCATATTAGATCGGCGAATTCAACCATTAATTATTTTTGAGGTCAGCATTGGCCAAAAGGTCAACATAGGGAAAAGATCAACAACTAACAGCTCGGAAATTGACAGAAAAAAAAAAGGAAGAAAAAAAACCGAACAAAAAACAAACCTAAATGGTGGTTTAGTACTTCTAGGGGGGTCTAAGAAACTCTGTGGTGCCATTAAAAATTGAAGGTGCTAATTTGAGAAACAAACCCGCCTTCATGTACAGTATAAGCCACCCTCTTGCATATAGGGGGAGCCTTAAAGAGCACATGTGCATATTTTGGACTGCAGAATGGCCTAAAGGTGAGCACATTCTCCTCCTGTCTGGGTTTGATTCTCGGATCTGCTGTAAACTGTCATCCCAGTGTTTCACAGACAAGGTGATTCATCAATATGAGCCATCGCTTGGATGGACGCTAAACGGGAATCCTGTCTGCCAGCATTAGTTGGTGCATGTTAGAGATCCCACTCTGGTCTTTGTAGCTCTTTTGGAAGAACGATGCTGATACAAAAGGATACTGTTCAACCTGACTCTTCCATATATTCATTCATTTTAACCTATACACATCCCATTAATTTTAAACTACTTTTAATTGTCAACATTCCATGGTAATCAACATCACATTTATGTATCTTATTTGACATTGCAAGAAGACAAGTGAAGAGGAATGAAGCTCTAGTGAATGGGTTTGTCGGAAGATGGTTGGGAGACTATACCCCAATGTTTGACATCTATTGATTTTGATTGACACAGTGTGAAGCTTTAGTTTCCATTGATGGTTTTGACAGAGGAGTTCAAGGTTGCAAAGGTGCGACTGTACATGTTGTAAAGCGACTCACGTGATGAGTAATACATTCCTGGAGCAGAATGTTAGTCGGAAGTGGAAAGTGAAAGCAAAAATTGGTGAGATGGAATACAAGCTGCAGTAAAAGGAGGTGATGCAAGAGGTACAACATGGGAGAAAAGGTACATTGAGTGCACAAAGCATATGCTGTGGGGATAACAAGGTCAAAATAGACAAGACGGTTGGTATTGGGAAGATGAGAGTGAAAGGGAAGGAGGAAAGGTTTGTGAAGGAAGAGGGAAAAGTGCAATCTGGGGCCTGGACAAGGTGGGAAGGTGTGAGGGCAAGGACACTTAACCCTCATCCTACCAACATATTTACAACCGAATTTTACCAACTGGGGTCGGACAGGACCCCAACTCAATACCATTCAATTTCACTAAATCTGTTAAAGTTTCATATCAATGACTCAATATAGTCTTTAAAGTTACCAAACATTTAAAAAGCAAAAAATATTTTAAAATGAAATTAACATACCAACTGGAGTCTTTTATGACCCCAACTCAGAAGCACCAAATCTCATTCATTCTGCTAAAATTTCACAAAAATGACTAATCATATTTTGATTGCTGATGTTTCAGTGATAATGTAACCAAATGTAAATAAAAATAAAAAAAAAAAAAAAAAATACAACTGAGGCCTTTTATGACACAGCCAACTCATTTTCAATTTTTTTTTACGACAGAACTTAACAACTGGGGTTTTTTTGAAGCCCAACTCAAAAAAAAAACATTCAATTTCACTGAATCTGTTAAAGGTTCATATCAATGACTCAATATAGTCTTTAAAGTCACCACCAAACATTTAAAAAACAAAAATATTTTAAAATGAAATTAACATACCAACTGGAGTCTTTTATGACCCCAACACAGAAGCACTAAATCTCATTCATTCAGCTAAAGTTTCACAAAAATGACTAAACATATTTTGATTGCTGATGTTTCAGTGATAATGTAAACAAATGTAAACAAATTAAAAAAAAAAACTAAGGCCTTTTATGACACAGACAAATCATTTTCAACTTATTTTTATGACAGAACTTACCAACCGGTTTTTTTGAAGGCCAACTAAAAAAAAACACATAATTTCAATGACTGCAAAAGTTTCACATCAATGACCAAACAGATATTGATTAGATGATGTTTTATTGATAAAGCAAACAAATATAAGGAAAAATAAAATCAAACAACACAACTCAGCAATGCAAATTTAAAAGATGCTTATTCAGAGTCAAAATAAGAACTTCAAAAAATACATTTACAAACTACATTGCATGCCAACCTATGAGCAATTGTCACAGACAACGTGTTTCAAGCTGTGAGCAGGACAAACAGGCTGGTTACACCTTGTGAACTAAAACTTGAGTCTTTCGTCTGCACCACAAGGTCACAGGTGGCATCTGTTTTTCTTCCTCTGCTGTTGTTCTTCACTTCCATCGATTGGCTTCCCTGTTTGTCTCTAACACAACAATGTCAATCATTACAGGGGTCCAAAATAACGAGAAACCTTCTTCAATAGAGCTACATCGAGCTTCTCTTGTGATGCCTGGAGGCCTTCTTATTAGATCTTGTTTCCGGCATCGTCCAGCAGCTGGGGGATCTTTTTGTCACACACTCCCATTTCTGGCAAGTATTTCTCGATCAGCTGCAGCAGGCAGTTCCTGGGGCAATCGTCCTCTCCTGTGGCCATGTCCTCTACTCTCTTCTCGACGTTGACCATAGTTACGAAAGCTTCCACGACCATGACGTCTTCAACACTGCTCGTTCTCATTGACGTTGGACGTTACATTGTCTTGAGATGAAACAGCATGAGTAGCTGGGGAAGGACTCATAGCAGCAACCTCAATGTCATTGTGTTCAGAGGACTTTGACACATGATCGTCATTGGAGGCAGAAATTTTGGAACAATCACTTTGGTCAGAGCCGTCCAGACGTTGCAAACCAAGTTGGAGCATTTCTTCTGCAGTGAACTTTTCTGTACTTCCGCTATCAGCCATAATTCACTGCAAATAGAGTATTCCTACTTAGTTACAGACACAAACACAAGTGTAAAGTTAATAAACCCACCTCCTCAAGATGGGACCAAAGCAATGAAGTCCTTAGCTGTCGGCTCCTATTTATTTGTCCACCCAAAGAGGATGATGGGAAAGAGGAATTACAAAAAAAGAAAGTAATTAGTGTAGTTCACACATTTTTGCAAAACACTGAGGACACACATTTTATGCAAAACAGTGATGAGTGCAAAACAATGGTCAGGCCATGTTTGCAGAGCAATTCTGCTGAGTACTTGCTCAAGCAATGCTGAAAATAAAGTACACTGTGATAACTGACAAATACGGGGGACAGGAGTGGTAAAGTGAGCAAAGACCTTCCTGCTGGCATCATTGATTGAATGCACTGAGTTCAGAGGACTTGCTCGATACAAGTACCATGTGAAGTGATCATTTATGCCCCAAAAAAATGAACCAAGACAACTGGGGTCTTTTTGGTCCCCAGAAAGGATTTGCTTGAATCTTTGTGCAGCAAGGTAGGATCTTAAAACATCATATATATATATCCGGCAGTTTATGAACGGCACATGTAGGTAAAGCAATTAATATAACATGAAATGTATCATATCTAAACTAATATATGCCAGTGTGTTTCAGTGTGTCAGTCAGTCAGTGTGTGCCTCCTTTATAACTCTAATACCATGAAACCTAGCGGCTTGAAATTTTGCATGCATGTATACGAAGGGAGCTCCAAGGGAGAGCATGATTTAAAATTGTGTGTTTGGGTTAATTTAAACATTCCTTTTGAAGATAACGGCCTTATTTAATTATATCCTTTATCAAGGCTCATCCTTGCTCACCTCGCTGTCCCTCGCTCGGGTTTTAATTCACCATTTTTTTTGTCCTGCTCAACAATGCCTTGACTTCGAACAGGCCAAAATGGTTTTGCAATTATAAGGTTGTTTTTTCACTTTCCTCACTCATATCATCGAATGCCGAAATACGTACGAATTGCTGGATACATTGCAATGCTTATATCAATGCCCAGAGATACCCGCATTTGTGGCTTGATTTCATTTCCACACCAAGCATAACCTCTGGGATCTCTAAATCTCAGCCAAATTTCAAAATTTATACGTATTAATTGACCTCAGTAGCAGTTCATTTGTCAAATTCGGAAATTGCTTGACATTCCAGGCATCTCCGGGTGCATGGTGTTTATATACGTGATTGGCGATCGCTAATTGCTTGCCAAGCCAGCCGTTCCTTATCAATCATTTCGTTGGAGTGCTTGCTTGAGTGCTTAAGCCACTTGGCGAGCTCTATACAAGCAGCTTGATTATTCATTTCCAAGCCATAGCCGTACATGGCAAAAGTATTTGCACTGTCACTGAATATATCGATCAACTTAAAGCCGCTGTCACACCTTGACAATTTAGCCAGCGTATGCCGACATATGAAAATTTGTCTAAAACGCTGGAACACGTCGAATACGTTATGGGTAAGTTTTGTATACGTTGAGCACGCTGAAGCACGCTGGCATACGTCGTGTACGCCGAGCTCGTCGACAAATTTTAAGATGCTCAAAATTTTTAGACGTATGCCAGAGTATGACTCACACGTTCCGCATACGCTGGCCATAAGTTGTAGGCACGTTATGCGATCGTTGACACACGTCGGCACACGTTACTTGTAAGTTACTCATAAGTCGAAACACGTCGAGGTAATGTTTAGCGTCAGTGTTCCAGACTCCATGTTTGTTTGTTTGTTTTTTGTTTTTTTCTTCGGCATGACGGTGATGTTGATACTTCGATTTCTAGTGCGGTTATGATTTAAATGTTGAGCGGCAGCATTAATTATATTAATATTATAACCGCACTAGAAATCGAAGTGTCAACATCACCGTCATGCCGAAGAAAAACAAAAAACAAACAAACAACATGGAGTCTGGAACACTGACGCTAAACATTACCTCGACGTGTTTCGACTTATGAGTAACTTACAAGTAACGTGTGCCGACGTGTGTCAACGATCGCATAACGTGCCTACAACTTATGACCAGCGTATGCGGAACGTGTGCTTCATACGCTGGCATACGTCTAAAAATTTTGAGCATGCTTCAAATTTGTCGACGTGCTCGGCGTACTAGACGTATGCCAGCGTGCTTCAGCGTGCTTCAGCGTGCTCTTAACGTATACAAAACTTACCCATAACGTATTCGACGTGTGCCAGCATATTCGGCAAATTTTTCATACGTCGGCATACGCTGGCTAAAACGTCAAGGGTGTGACAGGGCCTTGACACTTCGATGTCTAGTGCGGTTATGATTTGAATCGTCGAGCGGCAGCCTTTTAATAGACTACGCCACGTGATCGTCGGCGATACGCTGCCGCGCATGCATAGTAAACTTATCGTTGGGCATAGGTTGTGAACGCCGACAACACACTAAGCATTCGTTGATATACGTTATCTATATGTTATCAAAACGTTCTGTGTACGTTACTATTACGTTATGCATACGTCCAACTCGTTATGAATACGCCAAAAACTGAAAAAAAAACTTCAATAGTTCAGCGTATGCCAGCGTTTACATACATTTTGATACGTTGCCATATGCTGGCTAAAACGTCAAGGTGTGACAGCGGCTGTAGGAAGGCAAAATAAATGAGATGATTACAATGAGTCAAAAATGTTTTCAGTTCCGACAAAGCAATTAATTTCCACATCAGGGCAGGATAGCCGAGAGGTACGCTCACTCACTCGAAGCTGTCTAGCCTGGGTTTGAATGCTGACCCAGCCATGAGCTCTCATTCTAGTGTTTCACAAGCAGGGTGATTCATCAATGTGGGTGCCATATCTCGGATGGACGTTAAACTGGATGTCATGTCTGCTGGAATCTCTCCCTCTCCTCACTCTACCCTCACCTCACTCTCCCTCTCACTCCCTTCCCCCAATCCCCCTTAACCCCTTCCCTGTTCCCCTTCTGTCAACCCCTCCTTCTCTCACCCCTCTCCCCCTTCCACC
>CM068954.1:37404772-37422575 GCA_035128595.1 Eptatretus atami | reverse complement strand
CCTCCAAAGGGGAATTTTAAGGAGTGACAGTTTAGTTTGAAACTTAAAATGGATTCCCCAGAGTGTAGCATGTATGAATTTAGAGTGAGCCGACAGGAGGGGTGCATAGGTCACTACATGTGCGAGCAAGCATGCATGCAAGCAAACCATTGCCAGGTAGAGCATGGGCTTTAAATGTTCCAGTACAGTTTCATATAGAACCCGGCAGATAAAAAGAAATGTTACTGTAAAAGGAAGAAGGAGGGAATGCCTATAGCCTTAAAAAGCCTATCCTGTACTTTTCTTCTTATAATGCTGCGCTGAAGTAAAACAGAACATTTCAGAGATTTCAGTTCAGTAGCAAGAGTGGCAGATAGACGAGACATCACAAGCTTAAATCAGGCCATAATACCCAAAGATACTTGAGGCCACTGGACTGCAATAGGGATAACCTCAAAAGTTGGTCTTGATCCAATCAAACGCAATGAAAGCTTCGACTTAAATGATCAATACTGAGGCAAAGTCAATCTTATATACTCCTGCCACTCGATTGGAAAGTGTATTGAACCATAGATAATTCCTTTTTGCTGTTGAGTCTAATAGCAGTGCATCGATTCTTGCCTTATACCTTTTCGTACAAATGATCATATCGCTAGCACACACTTAGGTCTTTCATGTGCACGCATGGAACCGGGTCGTGAGCTCTGGATGCTCTGAAAGTCTACATGGTGATAGGATTCTTTGGAGCATGTGCACAACCTGTGCTTTGTACCATTTTTCCAGAGAAGAATGTGAGGTCTGGTGAGTTTCATCCGAAGTGAAATGAAAGGAGGCTCTGACTGTGTAGAACCATGGCGGTGATAACTTCTGCTGCTTAAAACATACAAAATAGGGGGTAGAGCTACCAACAATGTCTGATCCTTCCTATTCCTTACAAAAAATGCAGTTTTGCGCTACTTTTCTTGGAATCTTTCAAGCTATTAAAATTACACAGCAAAGGATGCTGCCCAAGTATCTGTTTGGATGGCAACCCAGAGTGTTGCCATTAAGAGAGGCAGCTCAGAAATGCACAATCTGGAGATCATTTAGCCCCCATTGAACTTTGGTCGAAAAGGGGCTTTTTGGGTTTGGTCTCGATTTTTCGTGTCTCGCAAGTAATGCATCGTGCGTCCGCAACCATAGTCGGACATGTATGGACGACTTATTCACGCTTAGTACATAAGACAAAAAAATGATGGGAAACATCTCACATCATTTTGTTTCACAATGCGATCAATATGGCCGACTGGCAGCCATTTTAGTTGTAAAAAATCTCGGGGTGTCGACACGTCCCAGCCATTTCTCGGACATGCATTTAGGATCTTGTTCAAACTTGGCACAGGTTACGAATGAATTTTATATAGCAGTCGTTTTGTTTAGATAGATACAAGATAGCCGACTGGCGCCGCATTTGTTTACTTAAAACGGTCCCACCATTTTTCAGATGTGCATAGTCCAGATTGTTTCAAACTTGGCGCAAGCAAGTAACAATGATGCATACACGTGCAACTTCACTTATTTTGGTGATCTGGGATTAATATGGCGCTGATAGACTGGCAGCTTTTAGTTGTACATAAATATGGCTAGCCATTTCAACTCCATAACAACAAAATTAGCAAAACAACGGGGTCTATGACATTTACATATTTTTTACTTATTATTATTATGATAAACGAGGTTTACTGGTTTTTGAGGGGATCTCAGTTTTTGCTTTTTTTTTTGCTTTTGCCATGGTCTGGAGCACTGAAAAAGTGATCCTGCTGATACAATCAGCTGAACAGTCAGGTATCTCACATATGTGAGCCTAAGCAATTTTTAGAGAAGATACTCCAACTTTAGTTTGTACTAACTCGTTGAGAACTGATATTTTTTCGCACACCATCCCGTATGTAGAGAGTGCTAGCGCACTCTCTAATAAAACACTCATAATAAAAGCATAATGTAATGTTATGAGAAACTATAAATCTCATAATTGTCCTCTTTGATAATACCGTGTTAATGTTGTTTTGATAGATTAGTTTATCGTGGCGTTTCGTGGGGCACTCCTACCCAGAAGTAAAAAAATATTATAAACCACAAAACACATATGATTGATTACCTTTTTAAACAGTCGTTACTATTGTTCAACACAAATAAACTTGAAGGCAGGAACGATGTTTTTGAGGATTATGTGGTTATGACCCTCCATAGAACTATAGGACCTGACCCTAGATATTCTGCAATCTATATACTAAGAGAGAATAATACATGATCCCTTCATGAGGCCAAATCCGCATAGGGTGCGGGTGTACAGCTACTTAAATGAGGTAATAACACTGACTGTCCCTCCTGGACTTTTTCAAATTGACTTAAGAAGCATCAATGGACCTAAGAAACCTAAATGGATTAGAATGGCACATTAGAAAATCTCGCCTTTCTCTGCTCTTTCTGATCCTGCAACCCCAATCTACCATGGCAAATTTAATATTCCCTAATAATAATACTCCCATTTCTACAAGCCTTCTGAACTCTTCACAATCCTTTTCCTGCTTTCCCTCATACCAGGAGCCCGTGAAGGCATTCAACAATGATATTACTATTCTTGGACAATCGCTAATTCAATCAACATTGAACTCCACTTACTTAATTCTCCTTCATTTAATCTTTACTTGATACATTACTGTCTTTACTAAAGATTGCTACAACTCCTCCATTTTCTCTGTCCTATCATATCTACACATCCTGTAGCTTTCAAGTCCTGTCCTCAAATTTTTCCCTCTTAAGCCATGTTTCCTCTTACTGTAACTATTACCATCTTCCTCACATATACTTTAGCTTCAAGCTCTTCCATTTAATATTTAAACCTTCTCACATTGTTTCATGATGGTTTTTGGATTGTTTTTTTTTTTTTTTCTTGTTCCCCACCTTCGCTGTAATTATTTTTGCTGCCTGGACTTACGAATCACTCATGGTATGCAGTTTTTTTTTCTTTGTAGCCTACCTCTGCTCTCCTCTAAAGCCTAAAAGCCTTAACTTCCCCTCCTAACCTTCCATTGCAACCTTGCTGCCTCTTTGTTTAATCTATGAACATCAATGGCCAAAAACATTCCTTTTACCACAAAAAGATTACCATTGCTTTCTGAAGCGCTAAACCTTGCTGCTGCACCATAATTGCTCTAACTCAAATTTAGTTCCCTCCCTATCCTGGAAGAATAGCAAAAAATTACATCACAACCATATTTTTCTTCAGTAGTCCTCCCACTCCTGTACCTTTTATCAATCCTACGAGTAAACTTTTCTTTATATCATTTTCATCTGCATGTACCATAACCACATCTCCTGCCATGGTGCCAACACAATGTCACCCACCTTCCTGCAATATCCGCTGCACACCTGCTCGCAGTCTTGCATATTTGGGATATGGGGTGTGCTACTCCTGGCGTATAACTGTCGCAAGGTCTCAACCAGTTAGAGCCACTGCTCCAGCCTTTGCATGCAAAGCGACAATAAACAACGTCGACATTTTTGTATGGGCAATCAGCATCCAGGATGTGGATTGCCCATACTAGTCAATTAATGGCCAGATTTCAGGAAATGGGTTGATAACATCGACTATATTGCCTTGCATGCTTGGTTTTGCTCCATTGGGGTTCATCCTACCTTTGTTTTGGAATTCCTTGCCGTTTTACCAACATTGAACTGCTGCAGTCGCTGGCTCGTGAAACAACACACCACACCAGATTTGTCCCCATATGGAATCTGTCTTCTTAGTTTGGTTTTAAGACGTTGAAAATTATTTGAAAGGCTTTAATAACTGCACACTCCCTGTGTTTTGACTATTTTAGCAGTTGTTTCTGAAAGGTATGGGTTGTACGAAGCCACAGTGAGCAATTGCATCCAATTCATTTTCTCAGCCATTTTGGGCTTCTCTAGGTTGGGGAGCATATTTTTTTTTCCTCTTTTTCTCTCTCTCTCTCTCTCTCTCTCTCTTTCTCTCTCCTGGATCTTCTCTCTCTCTCCTCGATCTCTCTATCTCTCGATCTCTCTATCTCTCTGCTCTCTATCTCTCTATCTCTCTATCTCTCTATCATCTCTATCTCTCAATCTCTCATCCTTCTCAATCTTAATCTCATCAATCTCTTCAATCTCTCAATCTTCTCAATCTCTCAATCTTCCAATCTCTCATCTGTCAATCTTAATTCTTCAATTCTCTCAATCTTCTCAATCTTCATTCTCTATCTCTCTATCTCTATCTCTTTCTAATCTCTATCTCTATCATCTATCTCTATTCTCTCTCTCTATCTTCTATCTCTAATCTCTATCTCTATCTCTATCTCTTATCTCTATCTCTCTATCTCTATCTTCTATCTCTCCTATCTCCATTGCTCTTTTTACCTTGACTCTGCCCACTAGCTTTATTTATTTTATTCACATTCCTGATGATGCCCAGTCATGCGCACGACTCCAGATGCGTGTTATACATATTTGTGGTGACAGGATTGACATGAATTCAATCCAGTGATCTAATCGGTGTGGTTTAGATTTCAGTGCATTGAGATTTGTCTGGGTTGTTGGGTAAAAACCAAAAATCAAAAAGGACATTTACTCTATTTTCAATCTATTTTGTAACTCATGCTGGGAAAGATCCAGCGCCTAGTTCTCCGAGAACTAACTGGGTGGGCAATTAATATCATTGGAATAGCTGCAATACGGGGATGTTCATCATGTATCCCAATCTTGATCCCATTTGAATGTGTATATGTGTATGTGTGTGTGTGTGTGTGTGTGTGTGTGTGTGTGTGTGTGTGTGTGGTGTGTGTGTGTGTGTGTGTGTACACATAACTGATCCTCGCCATTTATCCTGGCAAATTTGTGTTTTTTGTGGTAAGATTTGAGCAGTTCACGCTCAACAGTGATTAGTTTTGAAGAAAAAGCCAGTGGAGCAGAAAAAATGCAACTGAGGCATTGCAATGTGCCATGATTACTGAAGGGCCATCTGTGTTGTGATAACTATCCATGAGGCATGGAGTGTGCATTTAGAACTTCCCGATGTGCTCCATTGGCTCAGCCCCAACGTCTCTCTAGTTGCACACATGAAAACGATCAGCGATGTGGAGTGACAGGATTAGCAGGTGAAAGGACTAAACAGAAGAAATTGCGGTGGTGCCACTTATCATGATAAATGAGCTGTGTGCAGGCTTGGAATTGTCCGATATTTTACTCCGAAATTTATCACGATCATTTGCAGACCTGACTTTTTCAATCTTAATTTCCCTATTATCCTGTCAAATTAATATAAAAAGGCAACAGCACCAATCAATATTTCTTGATTGGCCCATTATATACATATCTGAAAATTTAGTGGTTCGGTGTAGACATTTGTGGTTCAACGGTTTCCTTTTTTGTATACCTCGTCGAGGCTCATGGAAGAGCTAATAAATGAAAGGATAGGATGTAACAAACCAAAGGAACAGTCGAGAGAGGGGGGACACACATATGAATTCAAGGCCAAGATAGAGGGACACTGGATTGAACAATGGGTGTGGGGAGGAATGGGGGGCAGAAAGGATGCTGGTGTGGACAAGAGGAACAGAAAGAAACTCTGAGGAAGGTAACTGGAAATTCGAGGGGGCGGCATTTGGTTGGGTTTGAGGGAGGGGGAGTTCGAGGGTAGAAAATCCAATGGTTTTGGGATTGGGGTAAAGATTTTGAAGGTAAGAGTATTAACTTCCTCCATTTTAGTTTAAGCACTTCCAGCATGTAGGCACTGAGTTGGCAGGATAGCTTTGGGGTATGCGTCCTCTCCTTTGGTTTGTTAAGCTGGGTTCTCACCTTCACCCTGGCAAATAAAGTTGGTCATCCTGGTGTTTCATAGGTAGGGTGATTCAACAACGTGTATACCGTCCTTGGATGACGTTAAACTGGGGCGTCCCATCTTGTCTGCATCAGTTGGTAAATGTTAGATTCTCACAGTATCTTTTGTGAAGAGTAGGCGAGCTATCACCAGCAACCCTGGCCAAATTCCTATGGTATACAGGGGCACTGCATCAGCACATCGAGTGGGCCCGCCGTGCTCGCCCAACAATGATGCAACCATCAGCGCAGGCTGCAAAACGAATTAATAAATCCCCAACTCGATACCATTTCCATGAGTTCATCTTAGCTGCCATTCCCCTTCTTCCCTTATTCTTCGATGCATTGGCCGACCCATGTTATTTTGTTTGTTTTCCACCTTTGTTTGCAAAATACACTTGTTAGAGTTTTTGTTTATGGCAATTAATTTTCTCCTGTTATATCTATGCTGTGCTGTTTTTCTTTTGATAGTTTTTCAATCCAATCATCCTTACTTGTTTCTTGGTTTTTTTCATAATTGTAATTTTATTTATTATTCTTTTTTGTCCCATTGGCAGTGACTGAAACTTTTGACTTGTTGTCGTTTCATTTATTTGTTTTATCTTTCTCTTAAAATATCTTTGCAATGAGCCCTTGCTCTTGCTATCGTAGAAATAAATAAAAAATTAACACATTTAATCCTCTGTAAAGAACTACAGAATTATCTAAATCTTAGTTTTGCCACAATTCTGAATTGCTGGATATTTTTTGAAATATTCAGAAGCTGATAAGCCTTCATGAATCCATGACATTTTGGCGTCCATTTGATTTTAATATCGGGTGGTCTGGAGGAATGCACAATTACCTCTAGCTACAAAGCTTATAAGCCTGGGTTTGAATCCTGATTCCAGCTATAAACTATCAGCTCAATGTTTCATAAGCAGGCTGTCATCAATGTGTGTGCCACCTCTTGGATGATGTTAGCTGGCTGGAATTTGGTGGTGGACGTTAAAGATCCCATGGTGTCCTTTATGAAGAGCTGGTGACTATCACTGCACATGGCCAAATTCCTGCCTACTAGTCAATGTCAGGCCTTGGTGAGTTAGTTCATAAAGAACCAACTCTTCAAAGTAAAAACAAAACAAAACAACAAGTTTTATAAAGACTTAGGCCAAGTGACTCCACTAAGAAAGGTGGGAATAATAGTGGCTGTGAAAGATAAGTGATTTATTCCAGAACACATTTTCTTTCACGACTTTAATTATCCTTAAAAAAAGAATTTTATCTGATGTACTGGGTCGTGCTGTGATAATTGAAGTAGTTGGGTGACTTGTTTGTACTGAAATATTTCCATGACAATAGTAGGGTTCCCATGGAGTAAGGCTTTTAAGAATTTACAGCTATTGTTTACATTCGAAAGTTATCTCTTCCCAAATATGTCCAACACATTTCTTGATTGCTGTTGTTCTTCTTGTTAAGCCTATTATTTTTAAGAGCTTGTACAAATAACACATTCAGTGAACTTACAGTTTCGCTCATTGGTTTACCTTCCATGTTTAAAAAGGAAAAACAATCGCTTGATTGCAATTGCCTGGCAAGGATCAGTGCACCATGCTGGGAGTCTGGAATAGGTTCTTCGCAATTACGATGGAATAAACAGGTGGAGAGGGAGAGGAGAATGTGTTTACACGTGCGCACGAAAGCTGAAGGAGGGTAAGCAAACGGTCCGCGTACGTCAGGTCAGGTCAGTATGGAGCATGTGGCCAGAACAGCGCGTCGCTGCGTTACTTTCCGCCGTATTCCAGGCCTCCGTCTGGCATCCCAGGCAGATGCCAGGCCATCCCATCTCCTTGAGATGGCGTACGTCGTGTCTGATTTTGTTAAGAGCGTACTTGAAAACGTTCAACAGAGGAATTCATAGTTCACCCACATGTCACATGAATTGATATACAGCATATTACTTGGATGACGGCACGTCCCATCAGAACTTTAACATGGTGATTAAACAAAGCCTCATAACCAAAGACAATGTCACTCTTCCGCTTAGAAATTAGCAATCATTGTAATCCTTTCAGCTTCATTGTGCTCTGGGCTGGTGATAAAAAGCGAAGAGAAGAAGAAAAAGCAGAAGAAGAAGAAGAAGAAGAAGAGAAGAAGTAAGAAGAAGAAGAAAGAAGAAGAAAAAGAGGAAGAAGAAAAGAAGAATAAGAAGAGAAGAAGGGAAAGAAGAAGAAAGAGAAAGAGAAAGAATAAGAATAAGAGGAAGAGGAAGAGAGAGGAAGAGGAAGAGGAGAGAAGAGAAAGAGAAAAGAAGAAGAGAAGAGAAGAGAAGAGAAAGGAGAAAGAGGACGAGGAAGAGGAAGAGGAGAGGAAGAGGAAGAGGAAGAGGAAGAGGAGAGAAGAGGAAGAAGAAGAAGAAGTAATTTTGGCGTTTTCACATCAATAGATTGATACTTTATCGATTCCATTCTGGTGTCTTATCAGCTTGGTAGTTATGAAATACCGATAACGAGAATAAGCTGCTTTTGTGAAGCGATTATGAATCGAACTCTGTAGCAGAACTTTTCAAAGTATAATTTGTCACTTTTCTTAGTGGAGCAACTTAGCATAACAATTGTGGATTTTGTGAGGAAGCACCAAATTTGGCACACTAGTAAGCCCTAGTCATATTATGAACAGATTTGGATATTGGGGCCATCTCAAATTCAGCCGCTGATGGTGTGGCAGCCATTTTCCCCACTGCCTCAAAAATTTTGAGATGGCCCATATCCAATCTGTTCATATATGTAGGCTATAGTGTGGCCAAATTTGGTGCTTTCCTCACAAAATGACATTTTTATGCTATATTTAGCTAATTGCCCCACTACTGCATAGTGTAGAGTTAGATGCAATTACAAATTTGCCACCAGAGTTGGCTTCACAACCGAGTCCTTCTCAAGATAACGCGGTAATTCCATGAAACCATTAGTTTGTTGAAGTATTTCCGGCAGAGTCAATGTCAGTATGCTGTGAAGATGGAGGTCAAATTCTTTTGTAAGAGGGAAGATTTGCAATCCCCATCAGTTGCTGTGCGAATCAGCATATTATGCAGCTTGAGGTTGTTCTCCTGACAATAACCAGAGATTGTGTCCTTAAGAGGAATGTGCGAGGAGCAAGGTGGGGCAGAGAGTGGGGGGAGAGACGTAGATGTGGCCATGTGGGGAATCCCATTCGTGACCTTCCCACCTGGTCAGACCGAACGCGTAGAGGAAAGCTTTTTTGCTGCAAAACATGGCTAGTAGTTTTCAAAACGAACACCCAGCTGTCTGGCAATTGTGGCAGGTGAAATTAAAAAGATAAGGAACAGAAAATTGGGATGGATGACTTATGATTGATGCCATTAGCAAAAATATAGGTAACTATGGAGTTGTCATTTTGCTGGGGAAAGATTACAACCACTCAACATGAGCGTGGTTGGTGGAGTAGCATACATAGCCAGGTATTTCCATGGGCTCGCTGGAGCTAATGCTGAGAATGGACAGTGAGAAATGGGTTCTTAAGGCGGACGGCCATTGCACGCTTGTATTGTGGACAAATACAATTTCTTCCTGACTAGTCTGGTGAGGCTCCACAACAGTCAAACCCTCATCGTGTTCTGGAATCTCTTCCTACTATGACATGTGGTCCATGGGATGGTGCTTAAACACTGGATTGATGACGAAACAACGTCGACCATAACTTATGTTAATTTCAATGCAAGCTCTTTATAAATCCACTATACTCAGTGCAGTCATCAGAGAGAATATACCAAGATACAAAGTGTAGCGATTTTAAATTAATATGGACCTGTGGAGTTAGTAACATCTTCAACTGTGAAATACAAAGGAAACTTTCAAGGGAGTTACATCATGTTGGACCTTGTAATGTCTTGTTCTACAAATATGGAACTTTTATTAGGCTGGATGTCTTTTGGAATCTGAACACCAACTCAGCATGAGTTTCACATTCTCCCCAAAATCTTTCTTCCCATTGTTGCTCTGCCACCAAAGGTGAACTGAGGTTATGTTTTCACCTGTTTGTCTGTCTGTTTGTCTGTTGTCTTGTGAGCAGGATATCTCAAAAGTATGGATGGATTCAGACAAAAGTTGGTGGATAGTTTGGATGTATGAACATGGCGGCTGATTCGATTTTGGTGAAGATCCAGATCCGATACTAAAAAAATTATTGCAAGATTTGGACGAAACTTGGTTGATTCATTTTGGGGCCCCCCACCCTTTTTTTTGACTAGATCGAAGCTGATTAGATTTTGGTTCAGGTCTGGATGCGTGCGCAGATTTTTGCTTTCGTGGGAGACATAAATGTAACTGTCACGAGTGAAGGGTATGGTCAAGAGGTCAATACCAAAAAATCATTTTGGGCACATGTTAAAACTTTTTAAGGAAACTTTTACGGATGAATAAAATTCGGGGACCATGAAATATTAAGATTTATTGGGATTTCACCATCAGATTAATGTGCAGGGGGTGGGGACTTAGGGTCACAGTGAGTGAAAGAGTAAAAGATTTCATCTCAAAAATATTGATATTGGGGTCATTCTGGTGGAATGTTTTGTCATCTTTCAATTTCGGCTTCGTGGGAAATTGTCGGGATTTGGTGATGACCTGCACCATCAAACTTCACTTTAGTTTAGCTGTGGAGGCATCACAACCACAAAAACACAATTTTCGAATGCTGTCTTCTTCTTCGTCTTCTTCTTGCTCCATCTTCTTCTTCTTCTTCGAACTGATTTTCAGCAAACTTCACGAAATTGTAGAGTCGGTCAGAGCAAGAAGCCTATTGCATTTTTAGGTTAAAACGTCCAACTAGGCCAAAAGGTCAACAATTTTTTCGAATTTCCTAAAATCATCATTTTCATCGATTGACTTGAAATTTGAAGAAGATTTGCATATTAGATCGGCGAATTCAAACATTAATTATTTTTGAGGTCCAGCCATTGGCCAAAAGGTCACATAGGGAAAAGATCAACAATAATGCTCGGAAATTGACAGAAAAAAAAAAGGAAGAAAAAAACCGAACAAAAAACAACCTAATGGTGGTTTTAGCTACTTCTAGGGGGGTCCTAAGAAACTCTGTGGTGCATTAAATTGAAGGTTGCTAATTTGAGAAACAAACCCGCTTCTGTACAGTATAAGCCACCCTCTTGCATATAGGGGTTGAGCCTTAAAGAGCAATGTGCATATTTTTGGACTGCAGAATGGCCTAAAGGTGAGCACATTCTCCTCCTGTCTGGGTTTGATTTCGGATCTGCTGTACTGTCATCCAGTGTTTACAGACAAGGTGATTCATCAATATGAGCCATCGCTTGGATGGACGACTAAAGAATCCTGTCTGCCAGCATTAGTTTGGTGCATGTTAGGATCCCACTCTGGTCTTTGTAGCTCTTTTGGAAGAACGATGCTGATACAAAAGGATACTGTTTCAACTGACTCTTCCATAATATTCTTCATTTTAACTATACAACATCCCATTAATTTTAAACTACTTTTATTGTCAAGATTCCATGGTACATACAACATCACATTTATGTATCTTATTTGACATTGCAAGAAGACAAGTGAAGAGGACATGAAGCTCTAGTGCAATGGGTTTGTCGGAAGATGTTTGGGAGCTATACCCCAATGTTTTGACACTATGATTTTGATTGAACAGTGTGAAGCTTTAGTTTCCATTGATGGTTTTCGACAGAGGAGTCAGAGGTTGGCAAGGTCGACTGTACATGCTTGTAAAGCGACTCACGTGATGAGTATACTTCCCTGGAGCTAGAAAATGTTAGTCGGAAGTGGAAAGTGAAAGCAAAATTGGTGAGATGGAATACAGCTGGCAGTAAAAGGAGGGTGATGCAAGGGATAACATGGAGAAAGGTAACATTGAGTGCACAAAGCATATGCTGTGGGGGATAAAAAGGTCAAATAGACAAGACGGTTCGGTATTGGGAAGATGAGGTGAAGGGAAGGAGGAAAGGTTTTTGTGAAGGAAGAGGGAAAAGTGGCATCTGGGGCTGGAACAAAGGTGGAAGGTGTGAGGGCAAGGACCTTAACCCTCCATCCCTAACCCAACATATTTACCAACGAATTTTAACCAACTGGGGTCGGACAGGACCGCCAACTACATACCATTCAATTTCACTTAAATCTGTTTTAAAGTTTCTATATCAATGACTCAATATAGTCTTTAAAGTACCAACATTTAAAAAGCAAAAAATTATTTTAAAATGAAATTCACATACCAACTGGAGTCTTTTTATGACCCAACTCAGAAGCACCCAACTCTCATTCATTCTGCTTAAAAATTTCACAAAAATGACTAATCATATTTTGATTGCTGATGTTCAGTGATAATGTACAAATGTAAATAATAAAAATAAAAAAATACAACTGAGGCCTTTTATGACACAGCCAACTCATTTTTCAATTTTTTTTTACGACAGAATTAACAACTGGGGTTTTTTTTGAAGCCCAATCAAAAAAAAACATTCATTTTCACTGATCTGTTAAAAGGTTCAATATCAATGACTTCAATATAGTCTTTAAAGTCACCTACCAAAGCAATTTAAAAAACAAAAATATTTTAAAATGAAATTAACATACCAACTGAGTCTTTTATGACCCCAACACAGAAGCACTAATCTCATTCATTCAGCTAAAGTTTCACAAAAATGCTAAACATATTTTGATTGCTGATGTTTCAGTGATAATGTAAACAAATGTAAACAAATTAAAAAAAAAAACTAAGGCCTTTATGACAGCAGACAATCATCTTTCAACTTATTTTTATGACAGAACTTACCACCGGTTTTTTTTGAAAGGCCAACTTTAAAAAAAAAAACACATAATTTCAATGATGCAAAAGTTTCACATCAATGACCAACAGATATTGAATTAGATTGATGTTTTATTGATAAAAGCAAACAAATATAAGGAAATAAAATAAAACACAACTCAGCAATGCAAATTTAAAAGATGCTTATTCAGAGTCAAAATAAGAAACTTCAAAAAATACATTTACAAACTACATTGCCATGCAAACCTATGAGCAATTGTCACAGACAACTGTGTTTCAAGCTGTGAGCAGGAACAAACAGGCTGGTTACCCTTGTGAACTAAACTTGAGTCTTTCGTCTGCCCACAAGGTCACAGGTGGCATCTGTTTTTCTTCCTCTGCTGCTGTTGGGTTCTTCACTTCATGATTGGCTTCCTGTTGTCTCTACCAACAACAATGTCAATCATTACAGGGGTCCAAAATAACGAGAAAACTTCTTCAATAGAGCTTGCATCCGGCTCTCTTGTGATGCTGAGGCCTTCTTATTAGATCTTTGTTTCCCGGCATCGTCCAGCAGCTGGGGGATTTTTTGTCAACACTCCATTTCTGGGCAAGTATTTCTCGATCAGCTGTCAGCAGCATTCCTGGGGCAATCGTCTCTCCTTGTTGGCATGTCCTCTACTTCTTCTGAACGTTGACCATAGTTACGAAAGCTTCCACGACCAATGAGTCTTCAACACTGCTGTTCTCATTTTGACTTTGGACGTTACATTGTCTTGAGATGAAACAGCATGAGTAGCTGGGGAAGGACTCATCAGCAGCAACCTCAATGTAGTTGTGTTCAAGAGGACTTTGCACTGATCGTATTGGAGGCCAGCAAATTTTGGACCAATACTTTGGTCAGAGGCGTCCAGACGTTGCAGAACGGCAAGTTGGAGCATTTGCTTCTGCAGTGAACTTTTCTGTACTTCCGCTATCAGTCCATAATTCACTGCAATAGAGTATTCCTACTTAGTTACAAGACACAAACACAAGTGTAAAGTTCATAATCCGCACTCTCAAGATGGACAAAGCATGAAGTCCTTAGCTGTCGGCTCCATTTATTTGTCCACCCAAAGAGGATGATGGGAAAGAGGAATTACAAAAAAAGAAGTAATTAGTGTAGTTCACGACAATTTTTGCAAAACACTGAGGACACACCTTTTATGGCAAACAGTGAGAGTGCCAAAACAATAGGTCAGGCCATGTTTGCAGAGCAATTCTGCTGGTAACTTGCTCAAGCATTGCTGAAAATAAGTACAGCTGTGATAATGACAAATACGGGGGCAGGAGTGGTCAAAAGTGAGCAAAAAGACTTCCTGCTGGCATCATTGATTGAATTGCACTGAGTTCAGAGGACTTGCCTCGACTAAGTCCATGTAGTGATCTTTATGCCTCAAAAATGAACAAGAACAACTGGGGTCTTTTTGGTCCCAGAAAGGATTTGCTTGAATCTTTGTGGCAGCAAGGTAGGATTAAAACATCATATATATATATCCGGCAGTTTTATGAACGGCACATGTAGGTAACAATTAATAATACATGAATGTATCATATCTAAACTAATATATGCAGTGTGTTTCAGTGTGTCAGTCAGTCAGTGTGTGCCTCTTATAACTCTAATAATGAACCTAGCGGCTTGAAATTTTTGCATGCATGTATACGAGGGGAGCTCCAAGGGAGAGCATGATTTAAAATTGTGTGTTTTGGGTTAATTTTAAACATCCTTTTGAAGATAACGGCTTATTTAATTATATCTTTATCAAGGCTCAATCCTTGCCACCTCGCTGTCCTCGCTCGGGTTTTAAATTCACCCATTTTTTTTGTCCTGCTCAACAATGCCTTGAACTTCGAAAGGCCAAATGGTTTTGCAATTATACAGGTTTGTTTTTTCACTTTCCTCACTCATATCATCGAATGCCGATACTAGATTGCTGGATAATTGAAAGCTTATATCAATGCCCAGAGATAAACCGCATTTGTGGCTTTGATTTCATTTCCACACAAGATAACTCTGGATCTCTAAATTCAGCCAAATTTCAAAATTTATACGTATTTAATTTTGACCTCAGTAGCAGTTCATTTGTCAAATTGGAAATGCTTGACATTCCAGGCATCTCCGGGTGGCATGGTGTTTATATCGCGATTGGCGATCGCTAATTGTGGCTTGCCAAGCAGCCGTTCCTTATCAATCATTTTCGTTGGAAGTGCTTGCTTGAGTGCTTAAGCCACTTGGCGAGCTCTATACAGCAGGCTGATTATTCATTTCCAAGCCATAGCCGTACTGGCAAAACGTATTTGCACTGTCACTGAATATATCGATCAACTTAAAGCCGCTGTCACACCTTGACAATCTTAGGCGAGCGTTGCCGACCGTATGAAAAATTTGTCTAAAACGCTGGCACACGTCGAATTACGTTATGGGTAAGTTTTTGTCTACTGTTGAGCAACGTGCTGGAAGCACGCTGACTACGTCGTAGTAACGCCGAGCTTCGTCGACAAATTTAAGATGGCTCAAATTTTTTAGACAGTATGCAGAGTATGACTCACACGCTCCGCATACGCTGGTCATAAGTTGTAGGCACGTTAATGCGATCGTTTGAACTCGTCGGCACCGTTACTTGTAAGTTACTCATAAGTCGAAACACGTCGATGGTAATGTTTAGCGTCAGTGGTCCAGACTCCATGTTGTTTTTGTTTGTTTTTTTGTTTTTTTCTTCGCATGACGGTGATGTTGACACTTCGCATTCTTAGTGCGGTTTAATATAATATATTAATAGGCTGCCGCTCAACGATTTAATAATAACCGCACTAGAAATCGAAATGTCCATCACCGTCATGCCGAAGAAAAATACAAAAAACAAACAAACAAACATGGAGTCGAACACTGAGCTAAACATTTACCTCGACGTGTTTCGACTTATGAGTATTACAAGTAACGTGTGCCGACGTATGTCGATCGCATAACGTGCTACACTTAATGGCCAGCGTATGCGGACGTGTGCGTCATCGCTTGGCATACGTCTAAAAATTTTGAGCATGCTTAAAATTTTGTTCGACGTGCCGGCGTACTACGACGTATGCCAGCGGTGCTTCAGCGTGCTTCAGCGTGCTCTTAACGTATCAAAACTTTACCATAACGTATTCGTGTGTGCCAGCATATTCGGCAAATTTTCATACGTCGGCATACGCTGGCTAACGTCAAGGTGTGAAGGGCCTTGACCTTCGATGTCTAGTGCGGTTATGATTTTGAATCGTGCGAGGCGGCAGCCTTTTCATAGACTACGCCACGCTGATCGTCGGCGATAGCTGCCGCGCGCTATGCATACGTTAAACTATCGTTGGCATAGGTTGTTGAACGCCGACAAACACTAAGCATTTCGTTGATATACGTTATCTATATGTTATCAAAACGTTTTCTGTGTACGTTACTATTACGTTATGCATACGTCCAACTCGTTAATGAAAGCCAAAAACTGAAAAAAACTTCATAGTCAGCGTATGCAGCGTTTAATACATTTTGATACGTTTGCCATATGCTGGCTAAAACGTCAAGGTGTGACAGCGGGTGTAAGGAGGCCAATAAATGCGATGATTACAATGAGTCAAAATGTTTTTCAGTTCCGACAAAGCAATTAAATTTCCACATCAGGGCAGGATAGCCGAGAGGTACGCTCACTCACGGTCGAAGCTGTTAGCGCTGGGTTTGAATGCTGACCCAGCATGAGCTCTATTCTAGTGTTTCACAAGCAGGGTGATTCATCAATGTGGGTGCATATCTCGGATGGACGTTAACTGGTGTCATGTCTGCGGAATCTCTCCCTCTCCTCACTCTACCTCACCTCATCTCCTCTCAACTCCTTCCCCAATCCCCCTTAACCCCTTCCTGTTCCCTTTCTGTCAACCCTCCTTCTTCACGCCTCTCCCCCCTTCCCCCTCTCTCTTTCTCCAAACCCTCTCCCTCTTCATCACACCCCTTCCTCTCTCTCGCCCCGTCTCACTACCCTCTTCCCCCTTTCTTTCTCTCTCTCTCCCCACCCTCTCCCTCTCCTCCCTCCCTCTCTCACCCTCCCTCTTCCCTCCTCCTCACGCCTTTCCCTCCAAAGGGGAATTTAAGGAGTGAAGTTTAGTTTGAAACTTAAAATGGATTCCCAGAGTGTAGCTGTATGAATTTAGAGTGAGCGACAGGACGGGGTGGCATAGTTCACTAACATGTGCGCGCAAGCTGCATGCAAGCAAACCATTGCCAAGGTAGAGCATGGGCTTTAAATGTTCGCAGTACAGTTTCATATAGAACCGGCAGATAAAAAGAAATGTTACTGTACGGGCACATTTTATCACCCTTCCCTTCTCACTCACACTGCTTACTTTCCCTCACTCACATTGCCTTTCCTTCCCCTCACACAGGATTCTTTCCTCATGCTGCTTCCTTCCCTCATCTGCTTCCCTTCCTGCATGTGTCATCCTCCTCCTCCCTTCACACTTATCTCCCCAAACCTCCGGCTCTCACCCCAATGGATGTCTCCAGTGTGGTCTCCACATGCTGTATTAACCCCAAATTTTTTCAATCCTGTATCCTGTACTATCCTACCCTCCCCCCGCCGACCACCTTCTCCAGAAGCCCACAACCAAACGCAAGTCAAGAATCTTTCCCACCATCTTTTTCTCCCTCACTCCTGAAACCAAAAATAGTCCCAACCCTGCGCTCATGCTTCTTCTCCGAACACCCTCCCCTCGCACTTCCCCTACTTCTCCCCCATCCTCATATGCCTCCCCCCCGCCTCCTGGAGTATATAGCGTTATTGGTGAGGAAGTTGCTCTTCTGGGCCTCACCCCTTCCCTGCTTTCCCATTCCTAGTCCCTCCTCCCTCGATCACCCCCTCCTCTCCTCTCTCCCTCCCGCCTCCCTCCTCTTTCTCCTCCCTCCTCTCTTTCTCCTTCCCCTCCTCTCTCCCCTCCCCCCCACTTTAAATCCAATTGATTGTTAGTAACTCTATAGAGTAACACATCAAAATGGTGGCCTGGGTCAAAATGACCCTGTTGGTAATACAGGGTTAAAGGTGGTGGATATTGGAGAATGGAACAGTGTGCTATTTCTCTAGTGGGGTGCACTTGTAATGTTTTCCTTCCCAAATGA
>CM068954.1:37382242-37403701 GCA_035128595.1 Eptatretus atami | reverse complement strand
CTATCATTTTGTTGGGGCGTGACTATGCTGCTGATGCTGTGCCCCTATACCAGAACATTGGTACTCATTTTTCTGACCTCAGAAGGGTGACAGACTGAGTCAAACTCACCTGGTGTTAATTCTGCGGCCAACAGGGCTCGAACTGAAGACCCTAAGATCACAAGCCAGCCACCCTAGCTGTGAAGTCAACACCAAGCTTAAATTCACACTGCATTCAGTTCACTCTTCTTTACCATATAAACTAGAGGGGGAGCACTCGGTAGAGTGCAAAACCTCCGCCGCCAATACTGCTGGGTCACTTAAGTGAACCTGATATCCTTATTCATTGTAGGTCAAAACGGATCAGACTCTACTGAACCACGATTGAATAAACTAAACTAGATCGACGCTCATGTAGAAATGCAAAAAAAAAATCGAAATTTTTTTGAAAAAAAAGTTGCAAAATTCTGTTTTTTTTTCTCTTAACAAATTTTTTGGGGGTTGGAAATCACTTAAAATATGTAGAAATGCAAAAACAAAAATTCAAATATTTTTTCAAATAAAATCGAAATTTTTGAAAAAAAGTTGCAAAATTTTCTGTTTTTTTTTTCTCTAACAAATTTATTTTTTTTGGGGGTTGGAAATCACTTAAAACATGTAGAAATGCAAAAACAAAAATTCAAATGTTTTTTCAAAATGCCGCCATAGCGGCCATATTGGACTTTGGACCAAGTCCAAAATCTAATGGCATGATCCTTGGACCTACCTAACCCCCCACCAAGTTTCGTCGAAATCCGTCGAGGAGTTTTTCCGTAATACTGTTCACAAACAAACAAACAACAGGGTGACAGTAACTCCGTCCATCTTCATGGCGGGGGGTTAATAAACCACAAAGGATCACTCCAATCTGAGGCTGAACTTGGTTGTAGACACCCAACTCACCAACCAGATTTTGTACTAATCCGTCCACAACTTTTTACAATATCATGCTGTATATAATTTTTGGAAACCATCCCTCAAATGTGAAGAATACTTCAAAAATTAAAAAAATTCTCCAATCCGGATCAGGATCAGATCTTCACCAAAATCAAATCGATTCATCCTTGTAACACAACCAACCTGTTAACCAAGTTTCGTCCGAATCTCTCACTAGCTTTTGGAGATATCGTGCTATTTATCGTTTTTGGCAAAATCTCGATGATGAACAATCACTCAAAAAAATTCTCGGATTCGGATGCAGATCCAGATCCGGATCCAGATCTTCACAAAATCTAAGCAATTCAGCCTTATCACACACACCCAACCTGTCCACCAAATTTCATCCGAATCCATCCACAAAGTTTTGAGCATTACTGCTCAAAGACAAACAGAGACAGACAGACAAACAGACAAGGTTGAAAACATAACATCCATCCACCTTCAGTGGCGGAGGTAAAAACAGGGCTGTGCTGATATACACCAAATTTTGCATCCGTGTTGAGAGTACCCAGGGTCTGGGTATGGTGCAAATTTAAAAATTATCCTCCCCACCTGCCCTGTGACTTACAACTTATGCCTGTACATGTGCCATAGTGCAAATGGCATACTGACCCCTGCTGCAGACAGGGGGATTACTAGACATGGCACAAAATATATTTGCCCCACCTCTCCCACGACGGAGGTGCTCAAAGGACAAAAGAGTAGGGAGGGACACACATTGATGTACAATGAAAAATATCCCACTATGGTGCCAAAAATAAATACCAGGACTCACACAACAATGGGGAGCAAGTGAGGGCTTGAGCAAGGCATGAGCTGCATTTGGATCCGGTATGGCCCGTGCAGGTTGGTGCATTACCTCTTGCTGCACCACCTCCACCACCACTGCCATTACTTGATAATGCTGCCATCTGTATCTTCCTGCTTCCAGTGCTACTGTGCATGCACTAGGTGCATGCTGCATCATTCCCCTACCTCCACACCAAAATCAGCTCAGCTCTCCTCCTATAACACCCCCACACACCTTCAAGTTTTCTGGTGATAGAAGCACATCATACGTTTCCCACAACAGTAAATTAAAGTGTTGGCTCCATCCCCCAAATCTCTTGCCACTTCAATGTCATGAACTACACATCCTCTCACTGAGTCCAAGCCCCTTGCTGTGCTAGTCAAACCACCCTGACACATCTCCTTTCTTTCACACATGCCTTTTTCTGTAGATCATGCCTGATCCACCCCAAACCCTGCTTTCCATGATGCACATCCACGTCTCTGCTGGCTGTGGCCCGGAGGTCAATAGACATCTGGGTCGGGCCTGAGGAGTCATGGATTTACTGGATCATGGTGTGTGGCGCTGCCGGTACATATGCAGGAGGATGAAACTCTGAGTCTTCAGGTCCTTGATGCTTCCAGTCTTGCTCTATGGATGTGAGACTTGGACTCTGACTATGGATCTGAGAGAGAGAGATCCTTCATCTCCATCTGAGAGAGATGCTCCAAGAGATCCTTCATAAATTGAAAGGGACCTTAAAGAACCTCCTTCTCTTTCACTGTCTCTCCTTCCTTCGCCTCTTCATCCTTTCTACCCTTTTCAACTTTGCCAATCTCACTCTCGCTTGCTTCCTTAACACCTCGAGTCCATTCCTCTCTCCTTCCACCGCCTTCTTCCATTTTCTGTTCAAGCTCCTCAATTCCTTTCTCAGCTCCTGGATCTTCCTCTGCCTCCTTCTCGCCTTCTCGACACACTCCTTCACTCCAAACGTTACACTCACATACTCAAACACAATCTCATTCATTTTCCTCAATCTATCTTCCACCGTTCCTTTCCGAATCTGAAGCACTCCACACACCACTCCATTCATCCTCTCCCATGCTCCTTTTTCTCCCATACCTGGCCATCTCACTCTCCTTCACCTAACATCCTTTCCCTGCTGAAGTACAACCCCAGGACCGACAACACTGGTTTGCTACCTTGCTGTTTCTCCTGGTTATCTTACATGCCCCCTTTTTGAAGCCACTGCATTGTTGTACCTCCTCCTTACACAACTTATGTACACAGCCTATACAGCTATGATGAATTCTCATCCCTCTTGTTGAATGAAACTCCCGTCCACACACACAACTTTCAGGAATCTTACGTCCCTGTTCACTCACACCACCACACTCTTCTTACATACAACTCATCCGACACTGATGAATATGCAACCCTCTCACGGACTAAAACTCACGTTCTCACCCACACTTTCACACTGATCTGACATACCTCTCCATGCACACCATCACACCATTGCCCAACTTCTCCAATAGGACGACTCACACACCCTTTCTGACGTTCATACTGATAGATCAAAACTCACGTTCATACTGATGCCTCCTTACCCAGACTTGCATCAACAATCCCTACTCACTTGTCAAAATCACTATAAAGGTCTTTATCCATTTTAGCCATTCATTGAGGCCCATCTTCCATCCCACCTCTGGAAGGGCCCTTAGGGTATTCTCCATTCTTTATTAGCATTGTAACTTTTTGGCACCACACAATCCACCATGCAGCTTATCAAATGGCTAACAAGGCCACCAGCTGTCCACAATGCTGTTTTGCCAGCATTATCTGAATATTCCTGGACACCACCCAGTCTTTCCTGAGAGTCACTAGTAGCACCAGTATAAACACAATTTCAAAACATATCTGGGCTACAAGTGTGCTTCACTGACCGGGTCTTCAGTCAAAGTCCATTCAATATCACGAGAAAGGGCTATTCATGGATATATATATGTGGTAAAATTACTTGTCCAAACCTGGAATCTCTTGCCCAGACCAGGAATCAAACCCAAGTCCTCTGCTGAACAATACCAGTGCTCTGCCATCTGAGGCGTCTGGGTGACCCACCAGCTGAGCATGCAAATCTCCCACATATGGAGATGCCGCTCTCTTTCCCCCACTTCATCCCTCAATGGACAGGCCCTCACTGCTCCTATGGTTGGCATTGAGTGTCCCACAAGCAGTGGGGGAAAGAGATAGTGGCATATCTTTATATGGGAAAATTGCATGCTCAACTTGTGGGTCACCCAGATACCTCAGATGGCAGAGTGCTGGTATGGTTCATCAGAGGACCTGAGTTTGATTCATTGTCTGAATGTGTAATTTTCCTACATATACATATGCTTGTTTCCTGTTTATTTATAATTATATACATATATATGTTATTGGTGTGGATGAGAGTTTCATTCAAATAAGCCTTCTTCTTGGTCTCCCACAATAGGCGCTTTTTTGTGATGTAGAATGGACATCTGTCCCACCACATCAACTGGTAGGCTTATTTGAATAATTACATTATCTGGACTTCCGACCTGATAAAGGCAACATGACATGTGAATACTGTGCACTGCACGCATAAATTGCCACGCTCGTGTGCTGAGTCATGTGACAGTGCTACACATGGTAATGAGCAAATTGCAATGCAGCGGTATTTGGTGAACCATCCCAGCTGTTGAAAAACATTTATATTGATGTCTGAACATCGTAAATGCCCATGGTGCCATTTACGAAGAGTTGGCGAGCTATTGCCTGCACCATGGCCAAATTCATAATTCCTGCCATAGCCAGCAGAGGGCATTGCATGAGCAACACAGCCGTGCCCTCAGCCAATGATGCTACTACACAGCCTTTTGCTGCATACGTATGAAGAAGAGGGAAAATATACTACACAGGCATTTACTTGTGATAATCCAAACAAAGTCAGTGAGATTATACATTAAACCTCCAAGCTTTGTGGAGCAGCAAGGCACAGATCACGTCCCATATCAGCCAAAGCTGCACAAACTGTCAGCATCAATGGCCATCTGCCACATGAGCACATTGTCTCCACCTTGCTGCACACCAGACAGGAGGTGGAATTGCAGTCAGGCGTAATAATAAAACCAAATCTGGCCCTTTCGACCCGATAAATGCAACATGACACAAAGCTTCACATGGGCGTGCGCACCACTTCACCTCCAATTCAAGATGGCTTCCATGAGCCACATTCAAGTCCATTTTAAGGACTGAGGATTTTAACACTTAATGTTCTGATGCTTAATGTCATGTCGCCTTTAACCCAGGTAGCTAGGATTTCCATAATTAACCCCCTGTGAAAGAACCCAGGTCTGGTTTGAAACACCAAAGGGCTTACCTTGTGTAGTATTTCTTGGTTGCTTTGCACAGCTTTCTTTGGCTGGAAGAGCATTGGGGTTAATTATCATACTCCTCGCCACCTGGAGTAATTTATTAGGTGAGAGCTGATTGGTAGTTCCCTCCAATTGTGGACAGGAGACATGATTTGGTATGTGTATATATATATATATATATATATATATATATATATATATATATATATATATATATATATATATATATATATATATATGTATAAATTGTATATATTCTTTTCTTCCATTAACACTAGGGTAATTAAAAACATATAAACTTCCTGCTTAAAGCACGGTGCGTGGAAAATGTATTCGGTTCATCCTGTTCTTATTTAAAAGCGAATTGCACAAAAGCCCCCATTATCTGTGACTATTTGCTTTGCTGGAAACTCTTTGACAGTGTGCAGTGGTTTTTGTCAATTTCTCTGGTGACTCTGGTCAATAGGTGTTACTTCCTTTGTGATCTTTAATTGTTCCGCATTTTCGCAAACCTCATTAAAACTTGTCTCCCAATAGACTCGAGGGTTAAGGTTATGCACGACTGGATACATTTAGCTTGAAAGTTATGCATCAATGATCGGTATATAAACACGTTTAAACAGACTCAGCAGTGTAATTGTTTGAGGGTCGTTTATGTGTCTGGGTAGTCATAGTCATAGTTGGTGGTAGTCATACCAAAAACTTTAAAATTGGTCAGTGCTGTTTCCTTGCTTGATACTCAGCTTTTAATAAGGATCTAACTAACACACATTTTATATTATTATTATTATTATTATTATTATTATTATTTATCTTATTCAACTCCACTTACCCAAACTGCATTCTGTTCTTATTGTACTCCACTGTGGATTATATTTCTCTTGTTTTTTTAATTATAAATTAAATTTCCAAAATAAATTGCTTTTTTTACTCTTGAGTAATGACCAGCATTTATGAGTGGTAATTGGCAATAATGTGTCTTGTGGGAATACTTCTCATTACTCCTCTTGTGGTTGGAAATTTCTTGTTTTCTTTCCTATACTATTGTTCAGCAATACTTTGTGATTCGGCTTGGCAAATGCATTTTATACTTTTTATCAATAACAACATAAAAACTGCCTCTTTGCAGGTGGGGCATTGCATGAATGTGCGCCATCCTTCGGAAGAACATTAAGGCCCAGATGGCTTTTTCTGGTGGACGGTGAAGATCCCACAGTGTCTTTTTTCCCCAGTAAGACATTTCGTTCTGGCATCCTGGTTCAAATCCTGAATTCCTACCCTAACTTAGAATACATTGTGTTGGAGTTCTGACCTGTCCAGGGTAGGATCTCAGTCACAGAAACATTCGCAACTTTTTGTGATCACTCTGATGCTCAGAGAAGAGTATGGAAACACCCTGATCTTGACTTTATTGAGATTAAATCGATGCTCATGGAAGGTTAAGGTGATAGAGGGTAAAACGGCAACCAGAGGGAAAGTGGTTCAAGAGTTTGATGCATCAAACAATGGAGTGACCTAACAACAAATGATGAAACAGTGGAGGGAAGGAAATAGTAATCTGCAAGTATAAGGGTTGGTATAGGAAGGACAAATTGAGATAGAAAATATTGTGGGTAGGGATGGGGAGGTGTCAGGCAGAGATGGTCGTGCACTCTCGCTTGAAACTCAAAGGAAGAGTGAAGGCAGTTCTCCTGAAGGCAGTTCCACAAACGTGAGAAAAAAGGAACAAAGGAGTATCAGTGCCAAGTCAGCCTGAATTTTGAAAGTTGATCCAGGAGTGGTTAACAGTGGAAAACAATTGAAAGTTGCATTCTTCCAACTCTTTTCACGAATCCAACATGTACTTCCAAACAGGCCTCTCAAACCGGGTCTGGGTTTGGAGCGTCGGCAGGTCTCCTTCAGGGCTCTCTGCTGTCGATCTCAAAATTAAGTTTCCAGTCATTATCAGTCCGTTTTAACTGTTTATTTTCTCACCTACATGTTACTGTGTGTTCCTAGTGTGTTTTGTTTCAAAAATCGTGCTATTTTGTGAGTTTTCGTGGAACTTGTCTTACTGGGTGCTTGAGGCCTACCCATCCCTCCCCTTGGTGTACGATCGTGTTTATTTGTATTTTCTCCCATTACCTTAAATTTTTATCTTCCCCACTTTCCCAACGTCCCCATCCCTCCCAACTAAAACTCTATTTATTGTCTTAAATCAAAAAAATGCCTTTCTCCTTGCACACTCACGAGTCTCGATCTTTCTTCCTCTCTTTTCTTTGTCCTCCTGCCGGCAAACCATCTTTATTCTACTGAGCTGACCTCTCTCGCCATTACCTTCACGATTTCATCGATCTACAACCTTCAATTCCCGAATCTTACCTGTTCTTCAAAAATACATCAAAAATAATAATCTTCCTTGTATCCTTTCATCTCCACACCTGAACAACATGTCTCTCTCTACTCTTCCTATATTTTCTTGACCCAGCAGCTTCACACTGCGTTTACCGTCCAAATTCACCACACACTTCCACGATTTTACTTCAACCTTCCCTTTTCCGAATGTTTCGCAATCCTTATTTAAATAAATAATTTCACTTTTGACGATACACCTCCTATAGCAAATTGCTTCTCCCATAACCACGTTATAATTTACACCCCCTGCGTTTACCGATCCTATTTCACCATTCACCTCACAATTTTTTTACAACACTTCCATGACCTAATCTGATGAAACACTCCTCAAACAATAATTATAATACTAACAAAAACGATCTCTATAATGCTTCATCTTCTCTTTCACACGTGTGGTTCCTTTTACTGTATCATAATTCACTACTCTTCTACAATTTCAAAAGACTGCTCTCAATTCGACCTTTCCTTCATACTTTCCTAAATCCAACCGTTACAGCGTTCTTCTCTCCATTCTCTGAATTCGCCTTTATTGTATCCATCAAGAAATGTGTTTAATCGCATTTCTGACCTAAAACTTTAAAAAAAACCCAGTTTGCTATGAATGTTCACTTTCCACCAACCATTCTTTTTCCAATTCCAGTGCCAACTCACCCCTCCCCCTCCCTCTCAAAGCAACCATCACACTCTTCTCCCTCAAAGCCCTCTCTCGCCTCTCTCAAAAACTCCCCTCACCTTTCTCCCTCAACTCTCCCACTCAGCCTTCTCCACCATTCACCCCCCCCCACGCAACCTTCTCAAAGTTGCCCCCCCTCTCATCCACAAAGCTGCCTCCTTCCACTGCTCTATCACTCCATCTCTTCACTCCACCTCCTCAAATCCTCAACCGCCTTCTGACCCCTCTCTTGTCCACCCTCTCCCCCTGCACCACAGAGCCTTTCTCCTCCCCATCCGGCCCCCCTAGCTATTCTACAATCCCCCACTCTTCAACAACTCTCCTTACCTCCCCCCCTCGTCCCTTGTCCTACCCTCCCTCCCCTCCCACCCCTGCACCCAAAGCCTCCTCCCCTCCCTCTTCATTAACAGTGTGGACCTCAAATATCCGGGGCCTTTGCTCAAACCTTTCAGATCTTTCCATACAGATTGCCACTGACAAACCAGACATAACCTGCCTTACAGAAACTTTCCTCCCCCAAGACGTGTCTGACTCCCAAGTATCTCTCCCCGGTTACTCCCTCCTCCGGTATGACAGACCTGAGCTCGTCCTGGTGGAGGAGTTGCTCTTTCATCAAAGACTCTATTCCTCACTCTCCTTGCACTGCCCTCACTCCCACACCTCAGGAATACCTCTGGCTACGGCTTCCCCTCCACTCCCACCTCATGTTTATATGTGTACTGTACCGTCCACCTAACAGTGATGACTCCACTACACTCACGATCCGAAAACATGGACCAACTTCTATCTTCTCATCCAAACTCTCTCTTCCTCATATGTGGGACTTCCATTATCATCATTCCAGTTGGCTAGGTGTGGGTTCCTCTCTCACCTGTCATGGCACTTCAGCAAAAGCTTTCTGTGTCTCATTGGGACTGACTACGATCGGTCAACTTCCCAACCCGGATCTCAACAATGGTACTCCATCTCTTCTGGATCTGATTTTGACAAATTTCCCTCACAATATCTGCTGCTCTTCCTCTGCTCCAATCGGTTCTTCTGACCACGTGCTTGTCAAGGTGGACATCTCTCTGGCTATTATCAGAGAACCACCTCACCACCGTCGAGTCTGGCGTTTCACTCAACCGACTGGCAGGGTCTCCAAGCAGCCATCAACTTATAGACTGGTCTCCTATCGCTACTTTCTCCAACATCAACTAATCCTGGGAATTCTTCAAAGAAACTTGCTCTCCCTCATGCACAGATTTATCCCCTCTCGTCTTCAGTTGTCCTACCCTTCCTCCCGCCCTTGGTTCACTGAAGCTTGTAGCGAGGCAGTTGTCCTGAAACAACTTGCCTTTGCCTCATGGAAAGCAAACCCAACTGAGGGTAATCTCAGTTCCTTCCATAAAGCTTGGAACAAGTGTGTATCTACCCTCGGAGAGCCAGAAAACAACATCTTCTAAGCTCAAGTCTGAACTTTCAAACCTCTCCCCTCCTCAAAATCCTGGTGGCATCTAATCAAACTGTTTCTGGTGTATGTTCCCTCCTCATCCCCTCCCTTACCTCAATGGCCGCACTGCTGATACCGCACGGAAAAGGCTGAATGCCTAAACTCGGTGTTTGCAGCTAAATCTTGTGTCCAAAACCCATCACTTTCTCAACCCACCTTACCCAGTCGTACTCAACTGTCCGTGGACTCTGTGTCCTTTTCCTTGACAATATGGAGAGCTTTCTGTCAAACCGCAACTCAGATTCTGCAACCAGTCCAGACGGCTTCAGCCCACGTGTCCTAAAACTGCTCTTCTGCTCTTGCTCACCCTCTCTCTGTTCTATTCACCCTCTCATTTCTCCAGGTCATCTTCCATCTGCTTGGAAATCAGCAAACATTACTGCCCTACATAAAAAAGGTACAAAAACAGATCCCTGCAACTACAGACCAATCAGCCTTCTCCAATCATCAGCAAGGTTATGTAATCCATCATCGCTCAGACATGAAATCCTTCCTCTTCTCCAATGTCTTGATTTCTGATCTTCAATTTGGTTTCAGACCAGGTCACTCTACACTGGAGATGCTGCTTCTGCTCTCCCACAATGGATGAAGTCCTCAATGCCGGACATGAAATCAGAGCCATATCCCGGATATATCACGTGCTTTTGACACGGTCTGGCACTCTGCCCTGCTCACCAAACTCTCTTCCTATGGTATCCAAGGCCATCCCACTCATGGCTCGCAGACTTCCTCTCCCGCGAGTCACGTGTGGCCCTGAATGGAGTTCTTTCATCCCCTCTTCCTGTCCAGGCTGGAGTTCCTCAAGGTAGCGTTCTGGCCCTTTTCTTTTTTCTGTTTTCATCAATGATATATCCGACTCTCTGGAAAATCCTCTCTATCTCTTTACTGATGACTCCACCCTCTGCGTACCATCGGTCATCCCTCAGACTGGCAGGCAGCAGCTTCTTCGCTCACTGCAGATCTGGGTAAAATCACAAACTGGTCCAACACTTGGAACATGTCTTTCAATCTGGACAAATCTCACACTCTCACTATGTCTTTCCGAAAGGACCGTTTAGAACCCCCCCCACCCCCATCCACTTTCTAAACAATTCCCTTTATTTCAAGCTTCTGGGGGTCACGATCTGCCATGACCTTTCCTGGGAAAGCCACATCTCAAACCTCGCCTCCAAAGCCAGTCGCCGACTGGGAATCCTCCACCGTGCAGAGTCCTTCCTCGGCCCACCTGAGCTCCTGACCACTTACAAAGCTTTGCTCCACAACCTGATGGAGTACTGCTCTCCCTCTGGGCTGGTGCTCCTGCTCTCACCTTTCTCGGCTTCACCTGTGGAAACCAAGGCATTTAGGATCATTGTATCTCCCGCGATGAGGCTGAGTCTTTGGGCCTCTCACTCTCTCACCGCAGGTTGGTCGGTGGTCTTTCTGGCTTCTACCAGTCTCCTCTCCAACCTCGCCCCCCCCCCCTGCTATCTCTGCGATATGTCCCCACCACGTTTCCGCAGGGCACTCAAGGTCCGCCAAAAAACCCCTTCTGGTAAAACTACCAAAATCACGAATCACTGCTCACCTTCACCTTTCATTCCTCTTTTTTCACGCCTTTGGAATAACTCCCTCACTCTATTCAATCCTATTCTTCCCTCCAGGCCTTCAAATCAGCTGTTCACCACCACCTCTTATCTCCCCATCCAAATCCTATTTTTCTTCCACGATAATCCACCAAGCCCACCTCCTTCAATTCCCTGCTTTCCTTCCTGAAAGTCCTTGTAATGTCCATCTTGTAATGTCCATGTTCCCCGCCATCCCTCTCCCTTCCACAGAACTCCTAATGTCTCTGTTCCCCACTGTTTTGTCCTTCCCTCCCGACCCTCTTGTCGATGCCCCCTTTGCTGTGCGTTGTGTGTTCTCTCATATGAGCCTCGACAAGGTATAACAAAAAAAAGTAACCGAACACAGTGAAATTGAACTGAAAAGACTGCATTTGAATGTTGTGATTGCCTGGAATTAATTCGTCTTACTCCTCCCACGATGCTGCAAGGCGAGATTGTCTTGAAATAATTGCAGAATTGGAAAAAAGAGAATACTGTTCCGTGCCTAAAGCAGTGTTATCTCAGTGACGCAATGGGGGTTTTTTTTTAAACCCAGATGTTCATCATGTAATTGTACATGGTTTGATGATATGTGAACTAAATGTATTTTTTTTTCCTTCTCACTTTAATTAGCCGAGTGTGTTGTTCCGTTAATTGTTATCATCTCGCTGCTTGGCATACATAGTCTAATGCAGGCCACCCATAAATGTCTCTACCAGCGGGCATTTGCTTGCCTTGGCTAATTTCCCTTGCTTTTGCAACTTCTATCGTTTGGAACAATGACAATTATAGCAGAGGGTGACCTTGCCGGCCTGTGTGCCCATTTCCACTAGAGTCTAGGCCTGCCACTTTGAATTTATTTTGGTCGTGGAAGTTGGGAGCCATCTTGCTGATCCAGCCGTACCTTTGCTGACAGCTCGTGGATACTGTTGGTGTACTTGAATGGAGTGCCCTTCTGTGTATGCAGTTGACTTCTCCGTAATGTTATGCCAAACTTGCGATGAACATTTACATCCTTTATATTTACACGAAGACCACATCTCTTTTACAGGGAATTTTAATGAGTTATGATTATATAACAGTAGTATATGTGATGCAGAAGTCATTGTTTACGAAACAGCATTGTTCCCACTCGAGAATATACCTACAATAGTGGGGCAACTTAGCATAAAATTGTGCATTTTGTGAGGAAAGCACCAAATTTGGCACACTAGTAGCCTATCATATTATGAACAGATTTGGATATTGGCATCTCAAATTCAGCCGCTGATGGCTGTGGCAGCCATTTTCCACTGCCATCAAAAATTTGAGATGGCCCAATATCAAATCTGTTCTAATATGATAGGCTACTAGTGTGTCAAATTTGGTGCTTTCCTCACAAAATGCACAATTGTTATGCTATATTTAGCTAAGTTGCCCCACTAACATGCCTTTTCTCTCGATGAAATAATCCATTCCATGAGGATTAAGTATTCTTCATTGTTCTATAACATGAACATATCTGATCATATTTACTTCCTTCAGGGGTTATAGGTGATATAATTGTAAAACTGGATTTATATGTGTGATGAGCTGTTGAAGGCTTGTGTCCTGAGGGCAGCAATGAGTTTCTTGTAGTACCGGCTTGCTTTTGTACAGTGCTCATTTGTTGTATGCAAATTTCAACTTTTGGAATCTTTTTTTTTTTTTTCACTGACATTGCTTGGACTCTTGGATGACAGTCGCACCAAAATGAGACTGAATACCTACACATTATTCTTCTTCATTCATAAACAGCACAAGGCTGTGGGGTGGCATCACTGGCTGAGGCATGGCTATGCCGTTAATACAATTCCCTCTGCTGGTTATGGTAGGATTTCGAATTTGGCCATGGTGCTGGTGATAGCTCACCTACTCTTCGCGAAGGACACTGTGCGCTCTTTATCGTCCACTGATGAATGCTGGCAAACGGGACGCCGTTTAACGTCTATCGGAGGGATGTCACATCTGTTGATAAATCACCCTGCTTGTGAAACACTGGATGACAGTTTTTAGCTGGGTTAGGATTCAAACCCAGACTAGACAGCTTCAGGTGAGTGTGCGCACCGACCTACCCATTGATTGAACGGGATTTCAGTTCAGCTTGCAAATTCCTTTTCTTCAAAAGCACCAGCAACTCTTCAATCTTGAAAGAGTTGCAAGATTGAGGGTTTTCTGCATCCGCTATTATGTTCAGTTTGAACGGGCATCTGTGAGAAGGATGACTGCAGGCTGAAATTGTGATGCCATTACTAAACCACTGAGCTGTTCCACCTGCTGAATTAAATGGAAAGCATCCCACAGGAACATATCCTAGCCTCTGTGTGGAGTTTCCTTGAGGAAGGTACGTTGTAGGCAGGAATCGAGCACACTTTAGCTCACCCAACACAGGGACATTTTGTGGTGTGAACACGCTATTAGTGGCCCATGTCAGTATTCATAAACCCACTGTAGATTCAGTTGATCAACTTTGCGAAGGAAAATGTATGATAAATTACAAACCAGACCAAACTAATTGCATTTCTGCCGCATAAAGTTTCCTGTATGACAAATGTCAAGATGAATAACAAAGGGTGAAGCAGAATGAACACTTGTTTTATGAACAAAATCATGGTTCATGGAAGAGCAAGATGAAGAGGATGGTTTGGTATCACTCTGACACTGTGTCAACGAGGTCCAGGCAGACATGGAATGTATGAATAAATGCATGAACATATCGCCTGCACATAGGAATGGAGGTGGCAAGAGGGGAATAGGGTGTTGGGCTTCTTGAGGAAGTAAAGAAAACAAGGACAAATGGTGTCCAAGAGCCGCGTCGTAAAGATTTTGTCTTCACCAGAAGAAGAAGAAGAACAAGAAGAGGAAGAAGAAAAAAAAACAACAACAACAACACTTCCGATATTTCGTCACGTGCCTTGATTGAGCCAATAGCGAGACCCGTCATGGACGATCGTCGTTCATGACGAGAAAATAGTGTATTTACGAAATTACAATACATTAAATGGAATAATCTTTAAATAGTAACGTGAACTTTTCGAAACTTTAAAGCAAATGTCCGAATATATTTAAAAGTTCATGATAGACGCTCTCAAAAGGCACCCTCAATGCGAGGATGTGTACAGGTGTTTAATATTTAAGGAGATCGGATCTGTATATAAAGAGCCGAGTCCGAAAGGTTTTGTCAGAAGAACAAGAAGGAAGATCAACAAGAGGAAGATCAAAGAGAAGAAGAAGACAACAAGAGGAAGAGGAAGATCAACAAGAGGAAGATCAACAACGCCGAGCTCTCCTAGAGCCACGTTTGCTACGCGAGACGCGCCTAAAAAGATTGGACATGGAAGATACATGAGTACCGGTGAGAACCTCCCTTCAAAAACTGAAAGGAATCGTGGAATTGGGCTGTTGCTATTGCTATGTGATCATCGTCGTCTTTGGCATCATCGTCATCACATCCTGTACTTGTATGAAACAGGTTCATTAATGGGATAAAATCATTCACTGCCACATAAAGGTGATAGATGTGAGAGCTAGGCTGGTACTTCATTGAACAACATTAAAATGCCTTGTGGAAATAAGGATTTTGATCGTATGAAGGGAGGGCCTTGCACTAGTATCAGCCTAACTTTGCAAGACAGCTTGAAATTCTGCTTTGCCACAAATGTCCTTAAGTTCAAGGAACTGAAATTCATTTTTATATAAGATTCATCATAGAAGTGAATCGGTGACTTTATTGTTGGGCCTTATGTAAAAATACGTCTTTGCAAAAGTGCAGCAGATAAATGAACTGTTTGAGTGCTGTTGGCCATGATCGTGTCCCACGTCATTGTTTAACAATCTGTATTGTTTGTTCCTATTTAAGTGTTTGTTTATATGGTTGACTTCTAAATAAGAGACGGTTTATTCAGTTTACCTGAAAGAAAAAACTTATTTTCATTTTACATACTGGAAAAATTCAGCACTCAAATAAGTTAAGACATATGATTATAATGACTTTCCTAATTTAACAAATGTGCTCTCGTGAAAACTATGCTGGCCTTTCCTTTTTTTTTATATGGCAGTAAACCAATGGACCATTTTGGTCAATTTTGGAAATAACCGTTTCTTTCCTCTCCTGGAAGTCAGCCACTTGATTGATCAAAATAGAACAAATTTAGAAACTTTTTGCTTCACTCGGTAATATTAGGTGAAATTATGTGCTACTTTTGGCTTCATTGGTTGATAGTCGAACCATTCTGCTGACAATGAAGAATTACGATAAGCTGCGATCCACCCGGTGGGTTTGAGATATGTGAAAATTCTTGGTTGAAAAGGCCACTGGCTCCCTACTAGGACAGAGCAAAGTCTCTGCTGTAAATGCAGCACCATCCAATTAGCAAAACATTGCTCATTAACCTCCCAGTGTGTGTGCCATCCTCAATTTCTGCTCAAACTTTGCTCGGGCCAAAGGCCTGGCCTTCACTATCGTCTCGTCCTACTGCACAATTTTCGTTAAGGCGATCTTTTGTCTCACCGCAGGGGATTCTCAAGTCTGAGGCTTTCATGATGTGTTTTCCAAGAAGCGTGTTCTCTCTTATTCATTGTGAGTGAGCTGTGATGTTCGATTGTTCATCTAAGCAAGTTGGAAGCCATATATCAAATCCAGGGAATATCCTTAGTAAGAGAGTATATACTGCTTATGTCCATGCACCAGGGAAAGCCATGATCATTTCAAAACAGGGTATGTCCATCGTGTTTCAGGAAAATATCGGGTGTTGATTTCACCATCGTTACATATGTAATAGATATACAGCCATGAAGTGTGTCTCAAGTCAAACACATAGTTGCAGAAGCCTGATTAGTGGGCACCTTGAAAAGGTAGGCATGGGGAGTGGCAAGGAAATGTAATCATCATGTCTTAAAAAATATGGTTGAAATTACAGAGAAAAAAATCACCTCCAAAAGGACAATGTGCACAAGAAACAACTATGAAAGCATGTAGTTAAATATTATGGAGGGCTGTTCAAATAAATAGACAGTGACCATTAAACAGCATCGAATGCATTCCGTAGTGTTCGAAGACAACCTGATCATTGATGTTGCCAAAGTGTTTAAACTGCAAACAAGTGGAAATGGGTCTCGCTTCAAGGGAATACCATTCTTGAACATTGAAAACTGACTTCAACTAGAAAGGCACTCAGTTGAGCGCATACCTCCACCATGCATGCCTGATCCAGGAGAACAGATCGGGCCCATTACGTTTTTGAAATATCATGCGATACAGAACTATATCGTTTTTGCCCTTATCTCTCAATGGTGAAGAATCACTTGAAAATTCAATAATTCTCGTATCCAGATACAGATTCGGATATTCACCAAAATTGAAACAATTCTTCCATGTCACACACCAAAACATGTTCACCAGTTTCGTCGAATCCGTACACAGCTTTTTTGAGATATCGTGATAATATCATTTTTGGCCCTATCCCTCAAATGGTTGTGCCTGGTGTTAGCTTAATGGATAGGGTGGTTGGCTTTGGATCCCAGGGTCTTGAGTTCAAATCCCGCTCAACTGTTGAATTAATACCAGGTGGGGTTAACTCAACCTGTCATCCTTCCAAGGTCAGCAAAATGAGTGCCAGCATGCTGGTATACTGTGTCAGAGTGGTGACCTGTCCAGCATGTGCCCAATAGTCAAGGAACTGCTTAGGCAGCACCCAACGCTCTGTGCAGAGTATGGTCCCAATCTCCTCCTCCTCCTCCTCAATGGTGAAGAATCACTTAAAAATTCTCATAGTCGGATCTGGATCCAGATCTTCACCAAAATCTAATCAGTTCAGCCTTGTCAAATACCGAATCTGTCCACAACATTTTGAGATATCCTGTGCACAAACAAACAAGAAGAAGACGTCGTGCAGAACACGACACTTGCAAAATCCAAAAAACAAATTTCACCTCAAAATAATTGGTGGTTTGAATTCAACGACCAAATATGCAACTCCTCTTCAAATTTCAAGTGAATCAGATGAAAATTGACAATTTTAGAATTACGGCCTATGTTGACCTTTTGGCTAATGTGGACCTCAAAAATAATTGGCTGGTGAATTCAGTGACCTGAAATATAAATCCTCTTCAAATTTCAAGTCAATCGGATGAAAATTGAAGATTTTAGAAAATACGCGGCTTTAGTTGTTGACCTTGGGACTATGTTCACCTTTTGGTCCAGGTTGAATCTCAAAAATAATTGGCTAGTTGAATTCAGTGACCTGAAATATAAATCCTCCTCAAATTTCAAGTCAATCGGATGAAAATTGAGGATTTTCGAAATCTCACCAAAGTTGTTGACCTTTTGACCTCAAAAAACAATAAGCTTCTCCCTTATGACAAACTCTACCATGTGGTGAAGTTTAGTAAAGATCGGTTATAAAATTGTGCACATGTTGGTGATAAACAGACAGACAATAGACAAGCCGGTAGGTGACGAGGGATTCGCTAGGATCGAAGCGCTGGATACGATGCTTTTCATTCTGACCGATCCACCGACGAAGATTCATTGCCAAGACGTAATTGTTCACATACAATTGTTCCTCTGCCTGGCAAGATTTTTCCTATTGCGTATTTTGCCAACTGGCACTCCTCAAATAAAAATGACGGTAAATTAGACACCTTATTTTTGAAGGACTACCATTGAAAAATAATCGGTTTGCTGGTTTGTGCTGTGGAGCCTCGCGTTGCACACACACACACACACACACACACCACCACACCACACACACCCACACGGAAAACCCGATAAACTTCTTCTCAATGCTCTTGTTTGAACCACACTCCTGAGCACACAATATTTTTCATAAGCCACGCCCCACTTTCCATAAGCCACGCCCACTTTCCTACGCCACTCCCACTTTCCTACGCACTCCCACTTTTCATCAACCACATCCACTTTCCCTAAGCTCCGCCCACTTTCCTAAGCCCCTCATAAAAAATGACGGTAAATAGACACCCGATTTTTGAGGACTACCATTTGAAAAATAATCCTCAATTAAAAATCGCTCAAGTAAAGTTTTCTAAATATCTCGACGTGTTTAATCCGAAGTCCTCGTTTCTACTTTCAAACTGAAAGGACAAGTATTGAAAATACTGTACGCGGATTTCGGCCGCTGCACAAGACGGGTGGTTGCTAGGCAACGAAATTCAAACGCGCACCTCCAGTATATATTCCACCTGTTGGCAAAAGTTTCATCGAAATCGGTTCGCTGGTTCATGCTGTGGAGCCTCGCATTGCAGCCACACATATATACACACACACATACACACACACACACACACACACAACACACACACACACACACACACGGAAACCCGACAATAAGGGATATCTAGCATATATAGCGAATCCAAAATAATATCAACATCGACTCACCAATGTCCTTGAAAAATCTTCGATTTTGCAAATAACAAAAAGAGACAAAATAACAGACAGAAAGGGTGAAAATATAACCTCCTTCACCTTCGGTGGCGGAGTTAATATCTTCATGAAGAACTTCAAGATCAGTCACTCAACTATTGGGCTTCACTGTCAGCCATGATCTTTCTTGGGCTGCATCTCTTGTTATTTTGTAGCTGCATCTATCTTCACCCCTGTGTCATCCATTAGCCCTCACTCTTCCCCACATCATTAATTTGTCCATGTCTCCCTCTATTTTGTCCACCATTTCTGCTGTTGGTATGCCCCCCCACATCTCCTCTTTCACTGTTCCTTTTGTTTTGTTATGTCCTGATCCAGTTTATGTTCTAGCTCCTCCACAAGCCAAGACATTGCTATCTCAAAAAATATATTACCATTTCCATTTAAACCGAAGGCTCATGATGCTTGAGATGGCTAGATTTCAAATACCATTTACTAGGTCCTCATAATTAATGTAATAGTACAATGATTTCTACACCAGCCTTTGTTTTGTGTCATTACTTTTAAGAGGGTAGTTAATGGGTGACATGAAATTTTCATTTTAAAAATTAAAAAGTACAGGAAAGTTGACAGAAATTCAGCAATCCTTCAAGGTCCTCTGCTGCGCATACAGACTTATCCCATCGATGTTGTATCACCTTGAAAATATTAGTGTTGGAACATTTGAGACTGATATGCAGCCATTTCTGATTGCCTGCTTTGACATCTTCTTCATCGGAAAAAATAATGCCACCAGATATTCTTTGATTGGTCCAAAGAGAGAAATCACAAGTGACAAGTCCTAACTGCAAGTGAGGACAGGATATTGAAAAAGTCGATTACGCCGGCATTTCATCAAACACCATTTTACATAAACTTAGAATGTAAGACCCATCACTTCACTGATGGGAATACCAATCTTTGCGTAAATGCTAAAAAAAAAAAAGTTGTTATTATTGGAAAAAAAATAACTTATATGGTAAAGAGTACTGGCCAAGCTGTGCACTCAGGGAGTGAAGAGGAGGAGAGTGTTAATGGGATATTCATCACAGCCTTTTAAACACAGATGGCATGGCCCTTGTTTTTTTTTGTTTAGCACACTGAGAGGAAGATCAAAATAAATGAAAAATTAGAAGCCCCCCCCCCCCCCACTCTCCCTCTCCCTCTCTTCTTTTGATCAAACTGTCTGGAGAACGTATTAGGCACAGCCATGCAGGAAACAAATGTGCAGCACGTTATATGGTTCATGTACGTATATGTGTATCGGTGTGTATTGCTATGCTGTGCACATAAGTAAATGCTGCGCTACCGATTGTGGAGGTGTCCGTTATGCTTGATTAGTGGTATCCCCTATAGGACAATTGTTGATGATGGACGCATGCACGAAATGCAGGAGAATTGCCTGTCAAGCTGATTTTTGAATTGTTACCTTTCAATTACCCTTTCTTGCAGAAGTGTGGGTCATAACTCTAAATGGAAACTGATAAGGAATTAGTGAAGGAACATTTTTGACTTGACGTTGTCTGAGGTTTATTCAGCACAAAGTTAATATTTATTTAAGATCTTCACTTGATCAAACATAGCGGGTACAATCAGTTCACAGATGGGAATCTTCACGCGATACACATAGCAAAATACGTAAATTAGGTATTTAGTGGCATTTTTAGATTTTTAGGGTCATTTTTGATAACCTTCCTATTCCAGGTAAGCTTAGTTCATATTTTGGTCACAATAAGTTGTTTTATTGGCCTACAAGCATGATATAGCATGTATTTTATTCGTGTATGGCAGCCATTATGTTGTGGGGATTCGGGAGTCAAAAGTGCAAAAATTGAGCTTGGCAGACAAATTTTTTTTCATTCCGCAGCACGGAATTATATCAAAAAGATTGTCTGCTTACTCATATCATGAAATGCCTACAGGTAACTTTTCTAAGTACATTTGTCAAAATCTTGCACTAACTAGTGAGGCGTTGAGTTTGAATTCCTTCCCAACTCATATCCGTTGCAATGATATTTTCAGACGTAATAATAGTTCGTGCCTTGCTGTGAGGGAGCATTTTCGTGTAGTAAATGATGAGCTGTAAATAGCAGAGCTGCAGCTATCATCTGCTGATACTTGCTTACTTCAACAAAGCACTGGAGGCATTGGTGCTTTCCCATATTCAAGAAATTTCACATGAAATGTATCAAACACGAACTGCATGAGCTTTCCAAATGATGGTTGAAGTTTTATCCATTTTTCAAGCATGGTGGAGATTAGATTGTCCCTCCACTCAAAGCTGGCTTAATTTGATTCTGGCAGGTCAATGATGGGACAATCTCAGTACTGTCACAATCTTTTTTCACTAATCATTTCCCTTCATCTACTGGTGTTTCAGTTGATCAATTGTGAGTCTTTATTACCAACTTTGTTAATTTAGTTATTTCAATTAAAATGAGAACGAAATGATGTTGTGCAAGGAATCAACCACAGACCTATTTCTGCCCCATGGCCATCATCACCAGACTTAATTGAATAATAGAGCATCTGCTCTCAAGTCTGGGAGGTCGGCAGTTCAAACCACAGCCAAGTCATAACAAAGGATTTCATAAAATGGCACTTGCTTGCGTCTTGCTTGAAGCTGAGCATTTAAAAGGCATAGTTCATGGACAAACAATTATAGGTTGCAACCAATTGCTTCTGTTTTGATGGACTTAGCATCCATCATGTGTTGAAGTTCCTTGAAAGGTGAACTCATAATCAATTA
>CM068954.1:37369644-37382217 GCA_035128595.1 Eptatretus atami | reverse complement strand
TTATATCTCTCTCTGTCTTTCAGTTGTCCTACCCTTCCTCCCGCCCTTGGTTCACTGAAGCTTGTGGCGAGGCAGTTGTCCTGAAACAACTTGCCTTTGCCTCATGGAAAGCAAACCCAACTGAGGGTAATCTCAGTTCCTTCCATAAAGCTCAGACAAGTGTGTACTACCCTCGGAGAGCCAGAAAACAACATCTTTCTAAGCCCAAGTCGAACTTTCAAACCTCTCCCCTCCTCAAAATGCTGGTGGCATCTAATCAAATCTGTTTCTGGTGTATGTTCCCCCTCCATTCCCTCCCTTACCTCAATGGCCGCACTGCTGATACCACATGAAAAGGCTGAATGCCTAAACTCGGTGTTTGCAGCTAAATCTTGTGTCCAAAACCCATCACTTTCTCAACCCACCTTACCAGTCGTACCCAACTGTCCTGGACTCTGTGTCCTTTTCTATTGACAAGATGGAGAGCTTTGTCAAACCTAACTCAGATTCTGCAACCAGTCCAGACGGCTTCAGCCCACGTGTCCTAAAACCTGCTCTTCTGCTCTTGCTCACCCTCTCTCTGTTCTATTCACCTCTCATTCTCAGGTCATCTGCCATCTGCTTGGAATCAGCAAACATTACTGCCCTACATAAAAAAGTACAAAAAAGATCCCTGCAACTACAGACCAATCAGCCTTCTCCAATCATCAGCAAGGTTATGTAATCCATCATCGCTTCAGACATGAAATCCTTCCTCTTCTCCAATGTCTTGATTTCTGATCTTCAATTTGGTTTCAGACCAGGTCACTCTACCTGGAGATGCTGCTTCTGCTCTCCCATCAATGGATGGAGGTCCTCAATGCCGGACATGAAATCAGAGCCATATCCTTAGACATATACGTGCTTTTGACACGGTCTGGCACCTGCCTGCTCACCAAACTCTCTTCCTATGGTATCAAGGCCATCTCCACTCATGCTCGCAGACTTCCTCTCCGCGCAGTCGATGTGTGCCCTAAATGGAGTTTTTTCATCCCCTCTTCCTGTCCAGGCTGGAGTTCCTCAAGGTAGCGTTCTGGGCCCTTTCTTTTTTCTGTTTTCATCAAGATTATCCGACTCTCTGGAAAATCTCTCTATCTCTTTGCTGATTTTCATCACGATCTATCGGTCATCCCTCAGACGGCAGGCAGCAGCTTCTTCGCTCACTGCAGATCTGGGTAAAATCACAAACTGGTCCAACACTTGGAACATGTCTTTCAATCTGGACAAATCTCACACTCTCACTATGTCTTCCGAAAGGACCATTTAGAACCCCCCCCCCCATCCCTTTCTAAACAATCTCCTTTATTTCAAGTCTTTATTTCAGCTTCTGGGGGTCACATCTGCCATGACCTTTCCTGGGAAAGCCACATCTCAAACCTCGCTCCAAAGCCAGTCGCCGACTGGGAATCCTCCGCCATACAAGTCCTTCCTCCCCACCTGAGCTCCTGACCACTTACAAAGCTTTCGTCCACAACCTGATGGAGTACTCCCTCCCTCTGGGCTGGTGCTCCTCCTCTCACCTTTTCGGCTTCACACTGTGGAAACCAAGGCATTTAGGATCATTGTATCTCCCGCGATGAGGCTGAGTCTTTGGGCCTCTCACTCTCTCACCGCAGGTGGTCGGTGGTCTTTCTGTCTTCTACCATCTCCTCTCCAACCTCGCCCCCCCCCCCTGCTCTTCTCTGCAATATCCCCCCTCCATATTTCCACAGGGCATCAAGGTCCGCCAAAAAACCCTTCTGGTAAAACTACCAAAATCACGAATCACTGCTCACCTTCACTCTTTCATCCTCTTTTTTCCGCCTTTGGAATAAACTCCCTCACTCTATTAAATCCCATTCTTCCCTCCAGGCCTTCAAATCAGCTGTTCACCACCACCTCTTATCATCCCCATCCAAATCCTTGATATTTTCTTCCCACAATAATCCACAGCCCACCTCCTTCAATTCCCTGCTTTCCTTCCTGAAAGTCCTTGTAATGTCCATCTTGTAATGTCCCCTGTTCCCCGCCATCCCTCTCCCTTCCACAGAACTCCTAATGTCTCTGTTCCCCACTGTTTTGTCCTTCCCCTCCCGACCCTCTTGTCGAATGCCCCCTTTGCTGTGCGTTGTGTGTTAGCTCCCATATGAGCCTCGACAAGGTATACAAAAAAAAGTAACCGACACACCAGTGAAATTGAACTGAAAAGACTGCATTTGAATGTTGTGATTGCCTTGGAATTTAGGAATTAATTCGTCTTACTCCTCCCACGATGCTGCAAGGCGAGATTGTCTTGAAATAATTGCAGAATTGGAAAAAAGAGAATACTGTTCCGTGCCTAAAGCAGTGTTATCTCAGTGACGCAATGGGGGTTTTTTTTTAAACCCAGATGTTCATCATGTAATTGTACATGGTTTGATGATATGTGAACTAAATGTATTTTTTTTTCCCTTCTCACTTTAATTAGACGAGTGTGTTGTTCCGTTAATTGTTATCATCTCGCTGCTTGGCATACATAGCCTAATGCAGGCCACCCCATAAATGTCTCTACCAGCGGGCATTTGCTTGCCTTGGCTAATTTCCCTTGCTTTTGCAACTTCTATCGTTTGGAACAATGACAATTATAGCAGAGGGTGACCTTGCCGGCCTGTGTGCCCATTTCCACTAGAGTCTAGGCCTGCCACTTTGGAATTTATTTTGGTCGTGGAAGTTGGGAGCCATCTTGCTGATCCAGCCGTACCTTTGCTGACAGCTCGTGGATACTGTTGGTGTACTTGAATGGAGTGCCCTTCTGTGTATGCAGTTGACTTCTCCGTAATGTTATGCCAAACTTGCGATGAACATTTACATCCTTTATATTTACACGAAGACCACATCTCTTTTACAGGGAATTTTAATGAGTTATGATTATATAACAGTAGTATATGTGATGCAGAAGTCATTGTTTACGAAACAGCATTGTTCCCACTCGAGAATATAACCTACATCGTGGGGCAACTTAGCATAAGAATTGTGGCATTTTGTGAGGAAAGCACCAAATTTGGCACACTAGTAGCCTATACATTATGAACAGATTTGGATATTGGGCCATCTCAAATTCAGCCGCTGATGGCTGTGGCAGCCATTTTCCACTGCCATCAAAAATTTGAGATGGCCCAATATCTAAATCTGTTCATAATATGATAGGCTACTAGTGTGCCAATTTGGTGCTTTCCTCACAAATGCACAATTGTTATTGCATATATTTAGCTAAGTTGCCCCACTAACATGCCTTGTTCTCTCGATGAAATATCCATTCCATGAGGAGTAAGTATTCTTCATTGTTCTATAACATGAACATATCTGATCATATTTACTTCCTTCAGGGGTTATAGGTGCAATATAATTGTAAAACTGGATTTATATGTGTGATGAGCTGTTGAAGGCTTGTGTCCTGAGGGCAGCAATGAGTTTCTTGTAGTACCGGCTTGCTTTTGTTACAGTGCTCATTTGTTTGTATGCAAATTTCAACTTTTGGAATCTTTTTTTTTTTTTTCACTGACATTGCTTGGACTCTTGGATGACAGTCGCACCAAAATGAGACTGAATACCTACTCATTATTCTTCTTCATTCATAAACAGCACAAGGCTGTGGGGTGGCATCACTGGCTGAGGGCATGGCTATGCCGTTAATACAATTCCCTCTGCTGGTTATGGTAGGATTTTCGAATTTGGCCATGGTGCTGGTGATAGCTCACCTACTCTTCGCGAAGGACACTGTGCGCTCTTTATCGTCCACTGATGAATGCTGGCAAACGGGACGTCCGTTTAACGTCTATCGGAGGGATGTCACATCTGTTGATAAATCACCCTGCTTGTGAAACACCGGGATGACAGTTTATAGCTGGGTCAGGATTCAAACCCAGACTAGACAGCTTCAAGGTGAGTGTGCACACCGACCTACCCATTGATTGAACGGGATTTCAGTTCAGCTTGCAAATTCCTTTTCTTCAAAAGCACCAGCAACTCTTCAATCTTGAAAGAGTTGCAAGATTGAGGGTTTTCTGCATCCGCTATTATGTTCAGTTTGAACGGGCATCTGTGAGAAGGATGACTGCAGGCTGAAATTGTGATGCCATTACTAAACCACTGAGCTGTTCCACCTGCTGAATTAAATGGAAAGCATCCCACAGGAACATATCCTAGCCTCTGTGTGGAGTTTCCTTGAGGAAGGTACGTTGTAGGCAGGAATCGAGCACACTTTAGCTCACCCAACACAGGGACATTTTGTGGTGTGAACACGCTATTAGTGGCCCATGTCAGTATTCATAAACCCACTGTAGATTCAGTTGATCAACTTTGCGAAGGAAAATGTATGATAAATTACAAACCAGACCAAACTAATTGCATTTCTGCCGCATAAAGTTTCCTGTATGACAAATGTCAAGATGAATAACAAAGAGGTGAAGCAGAATTGAACACTTGTTTTATGAACAAAATCATGGTTCATGGAAGAGCAAGATGAAAGAGGATGGTTTGGTATCACTCTGACACTGTGTCAACGAGGTCCAGGCAGACATGGAATGTACGAATAAATGCATGAACATATCGCCTGCACATAGGAATGGAGGTGGCAAGAGGGGAAATAGGGTGTTGGGCTTCTTGAGGAAGTAAAGAAAACAAGGACAAATGGTGTCCAAGAGCCGCGTCGTAAAGATTTTGTCTTCACCAGAAGAAGAAGAAGAACAAGAAGAGGAAGAAGAAAGAAAAAAAACAACAACAACAACAACTTCCGATATTTCGTCACGTGCCTTGATTGAGGCAATAGCGAGACCCGTCATGGACGATCGTCGTTCATGACGAGAATATGTGTATTTACGAAATTACAATACATTAAATGGAATAATCTTTAAATAGTAACGTGAACTTTTCGAAACTTTAAAGCAAATGTGTCCGAATATATTTAAAAGTTCATGATAGACGCTCTCAAAAGGCACCCTCAATGCGAGGATGTGTACAAGGTGTTTAATATTAAGGAGATCCGGATCCTGTATATAAAGAGCGAGTCCGAAAGGTTTTGTAGAAGAACAAGAGGAGAACAAGAGAAGCAAAAGAGAAGAAGAAGAAAAGAGAAGAGAAGAAACAGAGAAGACAACAACGCCGAGCTCTCCTAGAGCCACGTTGCTACGCGAGAGCGCCTAAAAAGATTGGACATGGGAACGAGTACCGGTGAGAACCTCCCTTCAAAAACTGAAAGGAATCGTGGAATTGGGCTGTGCTTTGCTATTGTGATCATCGTCGTCTTTGGCATCATCGTCATCACATCCTGTACTTGTATGAAACACGGTTCATTAATGGGATAAAATCATTCACTGCCACATTAAAGGTGATAGATGTGAGAGCACTAGGCTGGTACTTCATTGAACAACATTAAAATGCCTTGTGAGAAATAAGGATTTTGATCGTATGAAGGGAGGGCCTTGCACTAGTATCAGCCTAACTTTGCAAGACAGCTTGAAATTCTGCTTTGCCACAAATGTCCTTAAGTTCAAGGAACTGAAATTCATTTTTATATAAAGATTCATCATAGAAGTGAATCGGTGACTTTATTGTTGGGCCTTATGTAAAAATACGTCTTTGCAAAAGTGCAGCAGATAAATGAACTGTTTGAGTGCTGTTGGCCATGATCGTTGTCCAGTCAGGTCGGGTCAGGTATGGGAGCATGTGCCAGAACAGCACGTCGCTGCGTCCACTTTCCGCGGTACTCCAGGGGCCTCCGTCTGGCTCCCCAGGCAGATGCCAGGCCCTCCCCATTCTTGAGATGTGGTCAACTCTGCTGCACCACGAGGCGTGGTCGGCCGCTGGCTCTCCTCCTCATGAGACTCCCTCGCTGAGAGAATCTGGTGAGCAGGTCAGCATCAGGAGAAACGAGCACATGTCCATACAGCCGCAACTGCGCGCTCACGGACTATGAGGTAAGAAATCTCATCGCGGTCTCTCTCAGCAACGCGCTCGTTGGACACAAATGCCGGCGCGATAGCCAAGGAGTCTCCGAAGGACCGGGTACCAAGGAATTAAGTCTCCGTCTCAGATCTTGGTCAGAGTCCAAGTCTGAATCCATGAGCGACTGGAGTCAAGGCTGAAGACTCGGACTTTGTCTCCCGAGGTACCGGCAGCGCCACACCCATGATCCAGTGTCCATGACTCCCGGCCCGACCCAGACGTCTATTGACCTCTGACTCACAGCCAGCAGAGACATGATTATCACTGCCAAGGTAAGTGAATCTCTCCACGACTACTCTCCCCACAAACAGACACAGAGGACAGCAGCATCAAGATGTTCACCGAAGCCTGGGGATCTTAGTTTTGACCCAAGCCCGTAATCCCAGCGGTCCGACTCCTCATTCCAGCACTCGGGGCCCCCAAAGGATATCTAAGTCTCCGCCAAAGTGCTGATCATCTCAAATCAAGGTCCGAGATCTTGACATTCCCAACGATGCACCGCGCTTGTGCTTTCCGACATCTCCCTAAAATCCAGTCCATACAAGTGCTGAAAAGTGTGGGGGCAGTACACACCTGACGACACTCAGTACAACGGGAATAGTCAGAGATGGTACCACCACACTTACAAGCACTCTCAGTACCAGAGTAGAGTTCAGACATCAGATCGATCAGTTTTGGTGGCACCCACGAAGACAAGATCTCCAGAGGACATCCCGATTCACTGAATCGAACGCTTTACAGAGATCAACATAGGCTTGAGCGCCCCTGCCGAAACTCTGTCTGCGTTCGGTGAGGACCGAAGCGCAAGGATACGGTCAATCGCTTGACCTCTTTGGTGTAAAGCCTGACTGCTTGGACGCTGGTGCTCAAGCATGGTGGCGACCCTATCAAGAATTATCCGAGCCAAGACCTTCCCGCATGAGAGCAGCGTCACCCTCGGGTAGTTGTTGCAGTCTTGGCGATTACCTTCCCTTTCCAGAGGAGGACAAGGCCTCTTCCATCGGTTGGGATGATGCCTGTGTCCGGCAGAGCCACAAAAATTGCATTGCAACGACACGAGTGCAGCTTTCCACCAGCCTTAGAGATGTTCAGCATGGATGCCACAGATCCTGGAAGTTTGCCCCGTTTCAACTGGATCACCGCAGCCCTGTTTCCACAGCGAAGGTGGACCCACAGTTGATTCGGGGTCAGCAACAGGGCTGTAACACCTTGACGTCCAACTCAGCGCTGGGGGATCAGCCTGGCTACACCCTCAAAGTAACCGGCCCAGCGGGCCTTCATTTCAGACTCCTCTGTCAAGAAGCCTACCACTCTCTGCTCTAACTGCAGTGCTCCGAGGGATGGCTTTGGATGAACGCAATGCACGAATTCCCTGTAGCGGGACGAGATCACCTGTCCACAGGTGTTCTATACCCCTCACAGATTCTCGCCATGGCCTCCTTGTCCACCTCAGTGCACGTACAGTTTTACGCTCAGCTCCTGAACAGTCAGCTCTGCCATTAGCCTGGGCCCTGGACTCTGGTCAATGTATCCGTGTCCTTGAGAGACAACTCTTCTTTGCCCTGCGGTGAGTTGCAAGACATCCACCGGACATCAGGACGGTGGTCTTGAAGGCACTCACAACTTCAGGACCCCCAAGCACCAGACCCCCAATGTATCACTCAGCCTGTTCGCACTCCTCAGCTCTTTCATCCCTGAGCTTGCCAACATCAGCCTAGGCTGGGATGGTACCATTTCTAGGATTTAGGTGCAGCTTTAGAGTTGTACAACAGCCTGTGTCAGTAGTTGGGAACTGAGCACTCGCTGACCCTGCGGTTCTGGATATCTCCACGACCGTCAATGAGGACTGGTCACATCTCTTTGCACACCGCCAGCGTTGGATACAAGTCCAGCGATGACTTGTGGGCGCTGAAAACATGAACCAGCACCCTAAGTCCATGATTCTTGCAAGTCAGGAACTTAGTTTGCTATATCTGGTTCATTGTTCCTGACCCATGGGCGACACACACCTCTAACCTCCTCAGTTCCGTCGATGCATTGAAATCCCCAGACTAGAAGTGTATCTCGTTGTGGGCACTGATCCACAGACTCAAGCGTGGCGTAGAATGCATCCTTCGGTGAGATCACTCGCCTCAGTCGGAGCATAACAGAGACCAGGATTGAACTACGGTGACGAATCCTTAATCTATTAATACGCTCGTTGACGGTGTTACTCATTTATATTGGGTCGCTTATTGGCAGCACAGAACTCCTTGGGTATGGTAACATCAGAGCGTCCAGACAATAGTAGGTGTACACCCCCATTATCTCGCGCAATCCGGTCTCGAACCTCAGAGAGAGCTGCACATCCCGATGTCCAACGTTGAGCTCAGATGATAACAGACAGGTGATCATCCTCTCTTAGGGATAGGACATCCAGCGCCACCCGAAGGGCCGCTCAGGTTACCCAAGGAGACCGCCGGTCTGGTGGCGACACTCAGCACCACTCCGACACACTCTCCGCAATCTGACAGGGATGTTACCCGTGGTTTCCCTCTATCATCAAAGATTGGGGGTCCGAAGCTTTGCCCCAATCCGTCATCGGTGGAGCTGCCCTGCGAAGGAGTGCACGGAGGTACTCCACGGAGTGGGTTTTCAGATTTTTTTGCGTTTTTGTGTTTTGCGGAATGTCATTGTCCACGGAATGTCCACGTCATTGTTTACAATCTGTTTGTTTGTTCCTATTTAGTGTTTGTTTATTATGGTTGACTTCTAAGAAGAGACGGTTTATATTCAGTTTACCTGAAAAAACAAAACTATTTCATTTTACATACTGGAAAAATTCAGCACTCAAATAGTTAAGACATATGATTATAATGACTTTCCTAATTTAACAAATGTGCTCTCGTGAAAACTATGCTGGCCTCTTCCTTTTTTTTATATGGCAGTAAACCAATGGACCATTTTGGTCAATTTTGGAAATAACCGTTTCTTTCCTCTCCTGGAAGTCAGCCACTTGATTGAACAAAATAGAACAAATTTAGAAACTTTTTGCTTCACTCAGTAATATTAGGTGAAATTATGTGCTACTTTTGGCTTCATTGGTTGATAGTCGAACCATTCTGCTGACAATGAAGTAATTACGATAAGCTGCGATCCACCCGGTGGGTTTGAGATATGTGAAAATTCTTGGGTTGAAAAGGCCACTGGCTCCCTACTAGGACAGAGCAAAGTCTCTGCTGTAAATGCCAGCACCATCCAATTAGCAAAACATTGCTCATTAACCTCCCAGTGTGTGTGCCATCCTCAATTTCTGCTCAAACTTTGCTCGGGCCAAAGGCCTGGCCTTTCACTATCGTCTCGTCCTACTGCACAATTTTCGTAAGGCGATCTTTTGTCTCACCGCAGGGGATTCTCAAGTCTGAGGCTTTCATGATGTGTTTTCCAAGAAGCGTGTTCTCTTATTCATTGTGAGTGAGCTGTGATGTTCGATTGTTCATCTAAGCAAGTTGGAAGCCATATATCAAATCCAGGGAATATCCTTAGTAAGAAGAGTATATACTGCCTATGTCCATGCACCAGGGAAAGCCATGATCATTTCAAAACAGGGTATGTCCATCGTGTTTCAGGAAAATATCGGGTGTTGATTTCACCATCGTTACATATGTAATAGATATACAGCCATGAAGTGTGTCTCAAGTCAAAACACATAGTTGCAGAAGCCTGATTAGTGGGCACCTTGAAAAGGTAGGCAATGGGGAGTGGCAAGGAAACTGTAATCAATCATGTCTTAAAAAATATGGTTGAAATTACAGGGAAAAAAATCACCTCCAAAAGGACAATGTGCACAAGAACAACTATGAAAGCATGTAGTTAAATATTATGGAGGGCTGTTCAAATAAATAGACAGTGACCATTAAAACAGCATCGAATGCATTCCGTAGTGTTCGAAGACAACCTGATCATTGATGTTTGCCAAAGTGTTTAAACTGCAAACAAGTGGAAATGGGGTCTCGCTTCAAAGGGAATACCATTCTTGAACATTGAAAACTGACTTCAACTAGAAGGGCACTCAGTTGAGCGCATACCTCCACCATGCAATACCTGATCCACGAGAACAGATCGGGCCCATTACGTTTTTGAAATATCATGCGATACAGAACTATATCGTTTTTGCCCTTATCTCTCAATGGTGAAGAATCACTTGAAAATTCAATAATCCTCGTATCCAGATACAGATTCGGATATTCACCAAAATTGAAACAATTCTTCCATGTCACACACCAAACATGTTCACCAGTTTCGTCCGAATCCGTACACAGCTTTTTTGAGATATCGTGATAAATATCATTTTTGGCCCTATCCCTCAATGGTGTGCCTGGTGTTGGCTTAATGGATAGGGTGGTTGGCTTTGGATCCCAGGGTCTTGAGTTCAAATCCCGCTCAACTGTTGAATTAATACCAGGTGGGGTTAACTCAACCTGTCATCCTTCCAAGGTCAGCAAAATGAGTGCCAGCATGCTGGTATACTGTGTCAGAGTGGTGACCTGTCCAGCATTGTGCCCAATAATCAAGGAACTGCTTAGGCAGCACCAACGCTCTGCACAGAGTATGGTCCCAATCTCCTCCTCCTCCTCCTCCTCAATGGTGAAGAATCACTTAAAAAATTCTCATAGTCGGATCTGGATCCAGATCTTCACCAAAATCTAATCAGTTCAGCCTTGTCAAATACCGAATCTGTCCACAACATTTTGAGATATCCTGTGCACAAACAAACAAGAAGAAGACGTCGTGCAGAACACGACACTTGCAAAATCCAAAAAACAAATTTCACCTCAAAAATAATTGGTGGTTGAATTCAACGACCAAATATGCAACTCCTCTTCAAATTTTCAAGTGAATCAGATGAAAATTGACAATTTTAGAATTACGGCCTATGTTGACCTTTTGGCTAATGTGGACCTCAAAAATAATTGGCTGGTTGAATTCAGTGACCTGAAATATAAATCCTCTTCAAATTTCAAGTCAATCGGATGAAAATTGAAGATTTTAGAAATACCGGCTTAGTGTTGACCTTGGGACTATGTTCACCTTTTGGTCCAGGTTGATCTCAAAAATAATGGCTAGTTGAATTCAGTGACCTGAAATATAAATCCTCCTCAAATTTCAAGTCAATCGGATGAAAATTGAGGATTTTCGAAATCTCACCAAAGTTGTTGACCTTTTGACCTCAAAAACAATAAGCTTCTCCCTTATGACAAACTCTACCATGTGGTGAAGTTTAGTAAAGAACGGTTTAAAATTGTGACATGTTGGTGATAAACAGACAGACAAATAGACAAGCCGGTAGGTGACGAGGGATTCGCGTAGGATCGAAGCGCTGGATACGATGCTTTCATTCTGACCGATCCACCGACGAAGATTCATTGCCAAGACGTATTGGTTCACAACAATTGTTCCTCTGCCTGGCAAGATTTTTCTATTGCGTATTTTGCCAACTGGCACTCCTCATAAAAAATGACGGTAAATAGACACCTTATTTTTGAAGGACTACCATTTGAAAAATAATCGGTTTGCTGGTTTGTGCTGTGGAGCCTCGGTTGCACACACACACACAACACACACACACACCACACACACACACACACCACACCCACGGAAAACCCGATAAACTTCTCTCAATGCTCTTGTTTGACCACACCTCCTGAGCCACACAATATTTTTCATAAGCCACGCCCACTTTCCATAAGCCACGCCCACTTTCCTACGCCACTCCCACTTTCCTACGCCACTCCCACTTCATCAACCACTCCACTTTCCCTAAGCTCCGCCCACTTTCCTAAGCCCCTCATAAAAAATGACGGTAAATAGACACCCGATTTTTGAAGGACTACCATTTGAAAAATAAATCCTCAATTAAAAATCGGCTCAAGTAAAGTTTTCTAAATATCTCGACGTGTTTAATTCCGAAGTCTCGTTTCTCTACTTTCAAAACTGAAGGACAAGTATTGAAAATACTGTACGCGTATTTCGGCCGCTGCACAGCAACGGGTGGTTGCTAGGCAACGAAATTCAAACGCGCACCTTCCCAGTATATATTCCACCTGTTGGCAAAGTTTCATCGAAATCGGTTCGCTGGTTCATGCTGTGGAGCCTCGCATTGCAGCCACACTATATACACACACACACATACACACACACACCACACACACACACACACACACACACACCACACACACACGGAAAACCCGACAATAAGGGATATCTAGCATATATAGCGAATCCAAAATAATATCAACATCGACTCACCAATGTCCTTGAAAAATCTTCGATTTTGCAAATAACAAAAAGAGACAAATAAACAGACAGAAAGGGGTGAAAATATAACCTCCTTCACCTTCGGTGGCGGAGTTAATAATCTTCATGAAGAACTTCAAGATCAGTCACTCAAACTATTGGGCTTCACTGTCAGCCATGATCTTTCTTGGGCTGCATCTCTTGTTATTTTGTAGCTGCATCTATCTTCACCCCTGTGTCATCCATTAGCCCTCACTCTTCCCCACATCATTATTTGTCCATGTCTCCCTCTATTTTGTCCACCATTTCTGCTGTTGG
>CM068954.1:37354054-37369634 GCA_035128595.1 Eptatretus atami | reverse complement strand
CCCCATCTCCCTCTTTCCACTGTTCCTTTTGTTTTGTTATGTCCTGATCCAGTTTATGTTCTAGCTCCTCCACAAGCCAAGACATTGTATCTCAAAAAATATATTTACCATTTCCATTTAAACCGAAGGCTCATGATGCTGAGATGCTAGATTCAAATACCATTTACTAGGTCCTCATAATTAATGTAATAGTACAATGATTTCTACACCAGCCTTTGTTTTGTGTCATTACTTTAAGAGGGTAGTTAATGGGTGACATGAAATTTTCATTTTAAAAATTAAAAAGTACAGGAAAGTTGACAGAAATTCAGCAATCCTTCAAGGTCCTCTGCTGCGCATACAGACTTATCCCATCGATGTTGTATCACCTTGAAAATATTAGTGTTGGAACATTTGAGACTGATATGCAGCCATTTCTGATTGCCTGCTTTGACATCTTCTTCATCGGAAAAAATAATGCCACCAGATATTCTTTGATTGGTCCAAAGAGATGAAAATCACAAAGTGACAAGTCCTAACTGCAAGTGAGGACAGGATATTGAAAAAGTCGATTACGCCGGCATTTCATCAAACACCATTTTACATAAACTTAGAATGTAAGACCCATCACTTCACTGATGGGAATACCAATCTTTGCGTAAATGCTAAAAAAAAAAAAGTTGTTGTTAATTGGAAAAAAAATAAACTTATATGGAAAGAGATACTGGCCAAGCTGTGCACTCAGGGAGTGAAGAGGAGGAGAGTGTTAATGGGATATTCATCACAGCCTTTTAAACACAAGATGGCATGGCCCTTGTTTTTTTTTGTTAGCACACTGAGAGGAAGATCAAAATAAATGAAAAATAGAGCCCCCCCCCCCCCCACTCTCCTCTCCCTCTTCTTTCTTTTGATCAAACTGTCTGGAGAACGTATTAGGCACAGCCATGCCAGGAAACAAATGTGCAGCACGTTATATGGTTCATGTACGTATATGTGTATCGGTGTGTATTGCTATGCTGTGCACATAAGTAAATGCTGCGCTACCGATTGTGGAGGTGGTTCCGTTATTGCTTGATTAGTGGTATCCCCTATAGGACAATTGTTGATGATGGACGCATGCACGAAAATGCAGGAGAATTGCCTGTCAAGCTGATTTTTGAATTGTTGACCTTTCAATTACCCCTTTCTTGCCAGAAGTGTGGGGTCATAACTCTAAATGGAAACTGATAAGGAATTAGTGAAGGACATTTTTGACTTGACGTTGTCTGAGGTTTATTCAGCACAAAGTTAATATTTATTTAAGATCTTCACTTGATCAACATAGCGGGTACAATCAGTTCACAGATGGGAATTTCACGCGATACACATAGCAAAATACGTAAATTAGGTATTTAGTGCATTTAGATTTTTAGGGACATTTTTGATAACCTTCCTATTCCAGGTAAGCTTAGTTCATATTTGGTCACAATAAGTTGTTTTTGTTGGCCTACAAGCATGAATATAGCATGTATTTTATTCGTGTATGGCAGCCATTATGTTGTGGGGATTCGGGAGTCAAAAGTGCAAAAATTGAGCTTGGCAGACAAATTTTTTTTCATTCCGCAGCACGGAATTATATCAAAAAGATTGTCTGCTTACTCATATCATGAAATGCCTACAGGTAACTTTTCTAAGTACATTTGTCAAAATCTTGCACTAACTAGTGGAGGCGTTGAGTTTGAATTCCTTCCCAACTCATATCCGTTGCAATGATTATTTTCAGACGTAATAATAGTTCGTGCCTTGCTGTGAGGGAGAGCATTTTCGTGTAGTAAAATGATGAGCTGTAAATAGCAGAGCTGCAGCTATCATCTGCTGACTACTTGCTTCACTTCAACAAAGCACTGGAGGCATTGGTGCTTTCCCATATTCAAGAAATTTCACATGAAATGTATCAAAACACGACTGGCATGAGCTTTCCAAATGATGGTTGAAGTTTTATCCATTTTTCAAGATGGTGGAGATTAGATTGTCTCCACTCAAAGCTGGCTTAATTTGATTCTGGCAGGTAATGATGGACACATCTCAGTAACTGTCACAATCTTTTTCACTTAATCATTTCCCTTCATCTACTGGTGTTGTCAGTTGATCAATTGTGAGTTTCTTTATTACCAACTTTGTAATTTAGGTTATTTCAATTAAAATGAGAACGAATGATTGTTGTGCAAAGGAATCAATCCACAGACCTATTTCTGCCCCCATGGCCATCATCACCAGACTTAATTGAATAATAGAGCATCTGCTCTCAGTCTGGGAGATCGGCAGTTCAAACCACAGCCAAGTCATAACAAAGATTTCATAAATGGCACTTGCTGCGTCCTTGCTTGAAGCTGAGCATTTAAACAGGATAGTTCATGGACAAACAATTATAGGTTGGCAACCATTGCTTCTGTTTGATGGACTTAGCAGCATCCTCATGTGTTGAAGTTCCTTGAAAGGGAACTCATAATCATTATATATCAGCATGGAGTGGATTCACCCCTCGAATTCATTAATTTTTTTCATTGATTTATTTTCATTTATGTATATTTTAATTTTTGGATGCTTTCTGATGGTTCTGTGATTTTTTCCCGGTGTAACGGCTTCGATGTCTGTCGACGCACAAAATTACCATGCTTCCCCATTGTCTTGGGTTGCTCACCAATATGTATTTTTTTCTTTTATTTATTTTCATTTATTTTATTTTCATTTATGGAGGCTTTCTGATGGTTCTGTCATTTTCCCAGTGTATTGGCTTTGATGCCTGTCGGCACGCCAAATTACCATGCTTCCTCATTGTCTCCGGTCGCTTACCTGCATGTATTATTTTTTCATTTATTTTTTCATTTATTTAATTTCATTTATTTATATTTTCATTTACGGATGTTTTCTGATAGTTCTGTGATTTTTCCCGGTGTAACAGCTTCGATGTCTGTCGACATGTGAAATTACCACGCATCCCCATTTTCTCGGGTCGCTCACCTGCATGTATTTGTTTCATTATTTTTCATTTTTTGTTTTTATTTATTTTTATTTTCATTTATGGAGGCTTTCTGATAGTTCTGTGATTTTCCCCAGTGTATAAACTTTGATGTCTGTTGGCAAAATTACCGTGCTTCCTTATTGTCTCGGGTCGCTCACATGCATGTATTTTTTTCATTTTTTTTTCATTTATTTATTTTCATTTATTTATATTTTCATTTACAGATGCTTTCGGATGGTTCTGTGATTTTTCTCGGTGTATCAGCTGCAATGTCCGTTGGCACGCAAAATTTCAGTTTTCTACGTCACCCGGAAGGTACCGAAAATTATCAGTCAGTCAGTGAGTCAGTCAGTTAATGGTAGGAATGAGTTTTCTATATTAGATACATACATAAATCTACAATATTTTATCATATCACATTTTTAAGTTTTGTATTTTGTTTTGATTAATTTTTCTTTTTCATCATTTATTTTGTTCAATCACTTGGGTTTTGCCCCATAAAGCACAGTCCCTCTTTAGATCTGCAGACACAAATGCTACTCTCTCCAGCCAGCCATTTTGATTGCATTGTAACCAAATAGGCACCTGTTAACGTTCTCCCCATAATAGAAATGTGATTGAAAAAAGTAACTTGCATATGTATTACATTATTTTTATCATTGCAGTTATAACCAATAGTATACATAGGAAATCTATGCTATATTCCAGCCCAAGTGTTTTGTGTGTGTGGTGTGTGTGTGTGTGTGTGTGGTGTGTGGGTGTGTGTGTGTGTGTCTGTGACTGCTGTTTCTCGACAACCACTGGTCGATCTAATTGAAACTTGCCAGGTATATTGCTGGGGCCCTGTGATGTGCCTTTTCAAGGTTTGATATTAATCGGATAAGTGCTTCCCAAGTTATGGCCATTTATTTACCAACCAATGAAAGGACACGTTGCTGCGGAGGCGTGGCTGCTAGGCGGTGCGTGGCCAGCCGACGATGACATCATTTGCCGTGCCGGTTACGATGGGGATCGGTGCCTTAGTTACCGTGGCGTAGGAGTGGCAATGGTCAATGTCAGCGAATGTCATGGCAAGCAAAGACAGGGAGGTAAACTTAATTTTAATTTGGATTTAATTAACTCTGTGTGTGTAAGTATCACAGCAGTTGTTACTTCAATGCAAGCGATAATTCATAGAATGCATGTGAACATTCCGTACGGGCACGCACCACTTCCGGATAGTGGTGACAATGTATTCTAATAATTTCTCGATTTCTTATGCGCATTTATAGATAAACACAATGCCCCAATCCAGTCGTCGTTTACGAGAGCGAAGGAACGGCCTGTGTGGTTGTTTGAAAGTTTTTTTTGTTGTTGTTTTTGGGGGGGGGTTGCACGTACGGGCATGCGAGAGCGAAGGAACGGCCTGTGTCGTTGTTTCTGGCTCACGGTTTGAAAGTTTTTGTTGTGTTTTGGTTTGCACGTACGGCCACGCATGTACGGCCACCCACGTACGGGCACACGAGAGTGAAGGAACGGCCTGTGTGGTTGTTGTTTCTGGCCCGTGGTTTGAAAGTTTTTTTTGTTTTTTTTTCCACATACGGCCACGCACGTTCGGGTCTAGTAATTATAATTGCAAGTTGTTATTTTCTCCATTCCGTTTTTTGTGTTTCTGTGTTTCTCCACCAAGTCCTACTTTTCCTTATTCTCCCTTTATGCACAACACATCCATTATGTGAGGAATCAGTCACCAGCAAAGTGGTTTTCTTGGCCCATATGACCTTCCCTTCCTCTTACTTATGAGCAAGCAAGGCCTCAATGGCATCACAGCTGAATACTCAGGCTACATTCTTTCTCAATTGTATTTGTGCCTTTTACCATCAGTATTAGTGTGCTCAGAATACCCAATAAAGCTGTTTGTACATTTTAGATATGTTTTGCAGAATATTATAAGTTGTAAAGAGCTTCATATGTAAATGAGCACTCTTTGCTCTTCTTTTTTTGGAGCTTTTAATGACCTCAAGTTGTAGTGGCAAATTGCCTACAGAGGAGAAGCATCTTCATTAGATAAGCACTGTCTGCATGAAGAATAAAATTTACCAAAAGACTATTAGAAAGTAATGCGCTGTGGTTCAGATTGTTTATTAAACAGAGGCGCTCTCTTTTGCTTTCATGATGTCAGTCTTCAGCCTTGTTCTTAAAACAAAATAAGTTGGTTGTAAGATTTATCCCAGCCAACTTTTGTAATTACCCTTCCAGGCGAGTGGTTAATCCACTCAAGTAGCATTAATTGTGGTGACTTCGAACGCTGAGATGACTTTGAACTTTATTGAGAGATCCTGGGAGCATCCACTGGAGCAAAACTTTTACTAATTTAAACTTAAAAAGTATAATGAACATTGCAATAAGTTAGATGAGTAGGTAGATCTTCACATATCTTTTCCTGAACTTTCAGTTACTTCATAAAAACAACATGGTGTGTTCTATACTAACAATGACGAGTCCTGTGTGTTTCACGTCGTAGTGAAAAGGACAATTCATAAGATTTGTCGAGAAGTGTGTTTACCTAGTTATGAACTTTTAAGAAACTGATGGAAAGTTACTTTCCCTGCCTGAGCCCTCTTCACACCAATGTGGAATGAATGTAATGTGTAGTTTTCCAACTCTTGGTCACATGGAACATCTCAATCAGAGACGAGCCTATCAAACCCTAGCCACACAGTCATTACTCCAGAAGTTTAACTCTTCTGTGCCTAACGTATGTCCTTTTTTGTAACAAAATGGAGAAACTCGATCATGCTTTTATTACCCCGTGCACATGAAGTGAAAAGTCCGTCCGTCATATCAGCCTATTATTGTCAGTTTATGATAGAGGAAGAACTTATTTAAATTGAATGTTAGATTTTGAACACGAATTGAAACATGAATCGGAAGACAAACCTGCCGTTGAAGAGTACTTTGGTTCTGAATTCATCCCGATTGCACATGTTCAACGAGGAGTGAGCTATTATTTTACTCTGCCTGAATGGCAGTCAAATAAAATTGAAAATCATTCCAAACAGGAAGCTTACTGTTTTTAAGGACATCATAAAGGAGACAAACAACAGACATGAATAAATATGGTAATGTGTTACATAGGGTGATGTAATAGACTCTTGGTAAAATGGCGGTACAATCCTGCATTAATTTATTTATACAACTTCAAACCTCTTTATCCCTTTATTTAAATTAAATTATATACTTGAACTCCGCAGAACACAATTTGCCTTGATATTACTCCCAAAAACCTCCAGTTTTGCAGTACTTGGACATGTTCTATACGGTGGTGTATCTCTCTCTATCGAGTGCAGCCTGTGGCTGCTGGTTGCGTCATTGGTTGGGGCGCGGCTATGCCGCTGATGCAGTGTCCCCCTTACCAGTACACTGGTGCTCATTTTTCCGAGCCAGAGAGCATTATGAATGATGAATAGGTAGTGATGAATCACCAACAACTGGCAGAAACATAATGCTAATTGCTGAGGGCTCGTAGGTAGAGGAGGAGGGGGGCGGGTGGTTTTCATGATGACTCAACGTTGACTGTGCTAGAGTTGTCATACAATCAAGCCATCATATTCAAAATAGATATAAAGTTCAGACAAATTATTTCTGTCTTCAAAGAATAGGATTGGTTGACCTGATGAATGTGGCCTCCACTGCACGAAGGTGAGCTCAACTGCATCCTCTACTCAGGGTTTTAAACCAGCCATTACGATATTGGTCTACACACTGAGGATTATTCAGTACATGGTAACCAATTGCAGAGGCACACGGAATAGTTGTTGGACTGCGTACATTCGTACAAGCCCGAGTTGGTTGTCTCTCTTCGGTTGACTGACACCATCTGATCCCCAAAGGGACGTGTTGTTCAATGCGATCCTTTATTCTCAAAGATGTACGACCCACATACGAAGCATCACACTGGCACTGAAATTCAGAAATAATCTTACTTATATGAGAGGCGGGCAGAACATCTTTTTGGCCTGACGGAAGCAACCGGCGGGTGGTGAAAATCTCTCGTGGTTGAACCGCATAGTAAGAACGGGACACTGTCTGTTTGATATGGTTTTCAAACCGTTGAGATACTTTGCCTTTCCAAGGTAGACGTAGGTAGGTATACAGGGTATTTATCAGGTCCGATTGGAGGATTCTTTGGTGGGTTTAGGAATTTTTTTATATATATATAATATATATATATATTAATATACATACATATATCTATTGATGATCTGTTCAGGATACCCATTATCAAGAAGAATAGTCTTGATGGTCTCAGTTTCAGCATGGAGTTTATCTGCGGCGCAGATCTTTCTTGGTCTGTTGACCAAGATACCAATCAATCCAATCTTGTCTCTCAAGAAACTGTAAGAGTCCCAACCTAGTATACTGTATGGTAAAAGTAGACTTACAGTAGACTGTGGTTTAATCAGCATCGGCCAATTTCTCAACTAAGATGTCCAAGGAGGGAAGTATGCTGGAGCATTCCATCTCTCAGGTGAACTCTAGGGACGGGTGGAGAGAGTTCAGGTATGCCAAGAAGACTTTATATGCTGACATTGACTCAAAGACAGCAAAAATGTCATCCACGTACCTTTTATAGATGGAAGGGGGTTGGACTCCAGGATGTGGATCTGAAAAGGTACGTTTTTCACAGTAACCTACAAAGATGTTTGCCAAGACGGGGCCTAGAGGGGATCCCATCGCTGCACCATCGATCTGAGTATACATTGAATCATTGAAACTGAACTCGACAGACGGGTCGCCATATTCATTAATTCAATGAAGACAGACTCAGAGATCGGTGGAGGTGTCAAGTCACTCTGATACAGAAGTTGCGCGCAGATTTCAATCACTTCTGTCAGTTTGGTATCATGATCTTCATCATCATCATCCTCATCATCATGATGTCTCAACAGCTGACATTGCATTCACTGCTAGGCCTATCATCATAATTTTCATATCGCTGTCCATGATCATCACAGTTATCATTAGTCATTACCATTACTATACAGCTTTGGCTTTACATTCATATTACATACTTCCATGACAGACGAGATCATGATGTAATTGCTCTTCATCAATTACTGAAACAAGCATCATCTCTTGTGCGACATAGATTTAAAGATCGAATACACAGCTTCAAACACAAAGCAATACTCAGGAGAAAAATACAACTTTTGACATAGCCATATTCTCTTAACTCCTATCAATATATGTATTCAAATGCAAATAACCCCAAATGCCCTTTTATGGGTATAGGAGTGTATCATTGTATGTGTATCTGATTATTTAAATTAAATATATCACTGTAGAACACCTGCATGTTTCTGATAACTCCATAAAACCAAAAGTTTGTAGGTGGAAATTTCACTGAGATTATCAGTACCTGACCTGTAAAAGATGATGAGATCATCGGGATAATGGAACTTAACATCGCATGGCAATAATTTAAACTGTGTGGAGCATGATGGAAAGAAATGAAGTATTCTCAAATATATGTGACCACCATAACAAGGAGAACATGTCACCAACTATAGTTTGGAGTATGAGCGCTTCAAAGTCAGAGGATGGTTAATCAAAATTGAAATAACTTGGTATTTGAATTATCATCATTAATCAAACATCCCACACTAAAAAAGGGTGATGAAATGCATATTGCATGATATAAACCAGAAGAAGAAGAAGAAGAAGAACAAGAAGAAGAACAACGTGGAGCTCTCTTAGAGCCAGCGTTCGCAACGCGACTAAAAAACAGGATGATTTTAAGGAACATGTTGAGTTTTGGAGACATCGGTCCGGATATATTTTCAACAATCCAAAGAAGATATATTTTTGTTGTTCATTTTGCTGGTATCAACTTCAGTATATCCAACTATATCTAACTAAAAGATATCAACTGCAGTATGTCCAACTGTGTAGGCATACACATTCACTGAATGGGTGCAAATGCATTTCTTCAACCATGTTCAAGGAGTCAACTTTGTCTTGGTAAATTGACAGGATCAGCAAAGAGTTCAAACGACGTTGAATTATCCAACTTCCTTTGTCTTCTGAAAAAGTGCTCTGCAGTGGATGTCGTAGCTGGGTGGATGATAGATGACTTGCAAAGCTTCATCACTTGTGAGATCATTTTCTTAATTTCCATAGAAGCAATGCAAATGATGATTTCAGGAATTGTAGCATTGTTGATGTCACAAAGATTTTCCAATACCTGGAGATAGGTTTGCAGACAAAACGTATCTTAAGTTGCGTCCAAAGTGTGCAATTACATGCTGCAACGGCTCGTGAGACATGCTGTTCCCGTCCCAGGCATATCGAAGTAGATCTTCTATGGCTGTTAGCAATGGCAGACTCTTTGAAGTTATCTGCTCTTCCAGGCAAAACAGAGCATTATCCAATCCAATCCATCAGACTAAAGCTGTAATCCATGTCCTTAGGTAACTCATAGAAGTGGGGTTCACTCGGCTGGAAGAATTGTAGCACTTGGGACTGGTGGGGAACTGTGGTACCCCTTCACCAAGTTCCTCAGCTTCTTTCACGACCTTTCCCCACATTTCATGAAAGACTCTCATTGCTTTCAGGTCACTTATCTCAAGCTGTCAGTTCAGCTGATTGTCTGGTTGGCACCTTTGTTGCTTAACAATTGCACACCAGTTTGGAGAATTCCAAATGAAATTGATCAAATCCGTCAGAAGGGTCAGGAATCTCCGCAGTTGTGGAACAGCATTCACGGTCTCTTGCACAGCAAGATTCACGCAGTGCATGAAACGGTTTAATTGTGATGCAGTTTTCTTCATCATTTAATTTTGGTCACTCTACCCCAATATCATTGAAGTGTTACTGCACCGTAAAAAATTTTTTAAAAAGTAGAGGTATGTTCAAAGTACACCGCCCCCATGCCAAATTAATAAATAACATATCCCCAGCGCATGGCTTCGGCAACCTGCATTGCCGCCGTGCAGCACATGGAGACGGAATTGCGAGGGAGCTGTGTACAACAATTGATTGATTGATTAATTGCTTCATTAAAATAAATAATAATCTTAGATTATTTAATTTCTTAAATAATTGGATAATAGCATACCTAAACCACCACTGTTTCATCCCAATTTGTAACTTTTTGAAAATTAATTAATTGAAAAATTAAATAATTAATGGAATACTTCATTAATCACTAAATCAAAAACACCCTTTACGGCCAAATCACTTGGTCACCGTTGTGTCCAAATGCCAGCCAGCTTCCTTGCTCAAAAGGTGCCTGAGATATTGTCCAGATGAGAAAGAAAATAAATAAGTAATTAATAAATCAATAATAATTAAGTAATGAATCAATTAATTGAATAATCAAAAAATTAAAAACTTTCGTTTTGGTCAAAGTACATCTACACTTTTGTATCCAAATTTCAGCTTCCAACTCAAAGGATGGCTGAGATATCGCCCAGACAAACAAGAAAGAAAAAAAACAACCAAGCAAACAAACGGAGTAAAAACTGAGTACACCCATCCTTCGGCGCCCGGCGATGATGTCATGCATCGCCTGGATATGGAATTGGGAAGGAGCGGTGTACAAAAAACACACTGCACGGCTCTGGGGCAATGGTAGGTTGTATCACAGCAACATGTTCTTCACAGTTCTGAAAGTCGTCTCTACATTACACTTTTCCAGTAAATGTAGCCTTACAAAATGGTCTTGAACCTCCAAGTCATCTGTGATCATCTGTACACACGTGCAAAGTTGTTAAATTCTGGCTACGCCCACAGTTTTGTGTGCAGGAATGGCGAATGGGTGGACCTGTATTTCAGCAGCTAACATGCATATATGACAGTGATGGCCATCATTTCTATAATTTCCTCCTGAATCTGGTGTGATATCCATGCAGTCTTCCTCTTTGAACATTGGTTGAGACTCTCAATGTCTTCACAGCACAGGCAGAGCAACATATCAAAATTGTTGTGAAGATCTTGATGACCTTGGATTGCTAGACCTTGCTGAGCCAGGTATTTCAGAGTTGAAAAGGCAACCTTGAGGTGTTCTGAGTTTTACATTCTCTTCCTGTGCACTTATGTCTAGTTTTTCGCCATTTTATACACCAGAATGTGGTGCAACCAGGGCCGGATTTAGGCATGGGCAAGCTGGGCAGTTGCCCAGGGGCCTCCACAACCAGTGGGCCTCCACATATTTCATGAAAAAAATATTGTAAGGAAAAATGTATTTGTGAGTGCCTGAATGGTAGTTGGTAGTTAGTGGAACAGATATAAGATATTCATCTATAACAGATATAAGATATTCATCTTATCTCATTCTCTATTTTATATAGAAGTTCAGATTCTTTGTTATTGTAAAATATACTTTATGGATGACTGTAAATATGTCTTGTCACCTTTTTAGTATTCTATGGTAGGGTGGGCCTCCACTACTGAAGGCTGCCCAGGGGCCACCACATGTCTAAATACGGCCCTGGGTGCAACTCACTTCTCTCATGCTTTACAAACTTGTCTGTTGCTTCTTTCCAGTTTGTCTACCCTTGTTGGCAAAATGCATCATCTGCTTGCTCGTTGCCGACACTTTCTGAAGTTGAGCCTGTTGGCAAGCATTACATAATGCTGTGCTCTGTCAAATGGCCTCTTCGCCATCCCATTCCAGTCGGTGATGAGTCTTAAACCATTCTGCCCGAAACCTACTATTCTTATCATGGTTGATCTCACACGTTGTTGGCTAGTGGGGTGTGCGCACAAATAACCATCTTCTCACAAGTAGAACAGGAATGTCTTGGACAATCATGGTTATTTTCTTCAGGTCGAGCTGAACTCATCATACCATGCGAGAATTGGTCGATGAGGGCCTGGAGTTGGTATTTAGTGTTGGCAGCCAGTGCAGCAGCAATGACAGCAACATCATTTAGATCATCAAGACATCGTTTAGGAGAAGGGATAATAAGACACGAAACAGTGTGGGAATGAAGACACATCCTTGCATGACTTGACCGTAGATATCAAAGGCCTTGGATGTAAATCCATCAAACTGGATCCTTGCATCTTGCGGTGGAAAGAATGGGCCTGGCTCAGGAGTTTCACCATTGCAGCCTATATATTAAAGGCATTCAAAAACTCCATTCCTGCTGACCAGGTCAAACTCTTTGATCATGTCAACCAAAGCAATGGACGGAAGAGGACACTGCTGTCAGCATTTCTCTTGAAGTTACCTCAGTGCACAGTGCACCTGTTCAGTCTAAAGCCACAATGCTCCTCCAGGTAGACTCAATTCGGTTGGCAAGCACTTCCTGTTTCTTGAGAATGACGATTGTAAAAGTTCGTAGGTAGGCAGTAATATGCAAGTGCATTATAGCAAAGCTGAGTGTCCACAGCGATCACTACCCCAACGAGTTGCAAAGGCTCGGTATTTATTTACATCATTACTCCTATGGACTCAGAATATCAACTATGAATGGAAAATACAAATAGCTAATCATGATTGCTGCTGAGTTAATAAGAAATAAAAAGATTACTTATTCGTTCTGTTTTGAAATATAAGAGCAACCACAAATCTAAACAAATAAAATGATGTGTGTGTGTGTGTGTGTGTGTGTGTGTGTGTGTGTGTGTATGTGTGTGTGTCCTCCATAACTCCAAAACGATAAAACCTAGCAGTCTGAAACTTTGCCTGCATACTAAGAAAACTTCAAGAAGTGCAAGAGTGAAAATTAGATGTTTGGGTTAATTAATACACCCCTTTTGAAGATAATAAACGGCCTTATTTAATTATATCCTTCATCAGGCGATCATCAGCCACCTCGCTCTCTGGTGTCTTAAGGCGTTTCTTGGGGAACCTCGCTGGACTCTGAAGCCACCATGTTTTTTTGGCCTGCTCAACCATGCCTTGCCTTGAAAAAGGCCGCACCGATTTCTTAACGATAAAGTTTTTTTTCACTTTCCTCACTCATATAGAATTCCTGTTCATCATAGCTCCGAATCATATACATCGCTTTTGTAAATACTATAGTTTACAAACGAAGAGCTTGGAGCGATTTCATGCATTATATGATATGATTTTCCACGATCTACTCTCAAGGACTAATTAAAGTATATCATCGAAATATTACAAGTTTTGAGGATCGGATATCGTCCTGACTAAATAAGTGTCGAAATATGATAATTTAAAGAAATAACGAGTCTTATAACTGAGCAAATATACCGACTTACTGCAATCAAGCAAGCCTATGTTTCCACCTTCTCCATAAATGCACAAGAAAATGTGAAATTTCCAAAGCATTAAACTTATGTTTTTCTAGTGTTCGGATAATTATATTGATAGAAAAAAAAATTTTGGAACGTAAAAAAATTAACCAGCTTCATTGAGCTGTATGATTCAATGCATTCACTGCCAGACCTCTGTCCCCCAGAGGAACTGCCTATCCATAGTCTCTGACAGATGTGTGTCTATATTTTTGGAGGTTTCGCGAGGTGACCCACAGGGAATCAAAGCAAACCTGGTAAAAAACAGTTTTTTTAAAAAAGTTATAACGTTTGCGCGGACCCCGAACCGATGTACCACGTGACACATGCACAGATGAGCAAGCAAAATGGCTTATTTCACGGGCGATTGAACGATGTGATGTCTCCAGGGTTATGATGCATTACGTAGCAACTCTGTTGTGGATAAAGTCATTTTATTTCATTAATTCATTTTATTTCATAGACTGCTGTGTGAGTGGTAAATACCAGCTTTAAATTTAAAGGGATCATTTGTTGTGTGCAGCGTCAGCCTGGCCAACCATTCCTTATCAACCATTGAATTGGAGTGCTGCATGGGTGCTTAAGCCACTTGACGAGCACCCATTGGCGATAGCAGGACCGCATTACATCCTTCTGAGTGAATCATTCACTCACTGTAGACAGTTTTCCTATGCTACGTCATTCAGAGCGAGTGGTACATGCTCCATCACCCTGAGCTAGTGGTTCGTGCTCTGTCACCCTGAGCAAGTGGTTCGTGCTCCGTCACACTGAGCGAGTGGTTCGTGCTCCGTCACCCTGAGCGAATGGTTCGTTCTCAGTCACCCTGAGCGAGTGGTTTGTGTTCCATCACCCTGAATGAGTGACTCGTGCTCCATCACCCTGAGCGAGTGGTTCGTTCTCGGTCACCCTGAGCGAGTGGTTTGTGCTCCCTCATTTCTGACTGAGTTGTGAAATAACACCAAACTCTGAGCCGTTTGCCGTAGTAACGTGTTTTCTAAATTACCGAGCCAATTTGTTTTCCCCTCCCGTCACACGCAGCTGTTTATAAAGAATAAGTTTGTGATCATCTCACTGAAGCATCTATATAAATGCAACGTTGTGTTTTTACGTTGTGTAAATGCAACGTTGTGTTGAGAAAGCTACTCAAAGTTTCTGGGTTGTATTCAGTAAGTACTTTAGTTGGTAATCACACTGATTCCAACCTGCTGATTCCTGAAAAATTGCCAATATTGGCCAAGCACGTGTGCGTGCGTGCGTGCGTGTGTGCGCGTGTGTGTGTGTGTTTGTTGTTCATGAAGCATAACATGCTCTCTCTCTCTCTCTCTCTCTCTCTCTCTCTCTCTCTCTCTCTCTGTCTCTCTCTCTCTCTCTCTCTCTCGCCCCCTGCTGGCTGTTGGTACGTTGTGTGTACTGTCATGGCCGCTCCTTGCTTTGTGTCGTGAGTACCCCTCCTCTGCTGTGCTGTTTGGTGTTTCCACTTTCCCCATTTTTCTTTTCCCATGTGTTCGTTTTCTACTTGTGGACTTTTCCCGTGCTTTTTTTCCTTCCTGTCTGGAGTAGAAAGAGAGAGAGAGAGCCCACGGTCTCGTGTCGAGAAAATCGTAGGCCTAAGGCCTGGCATGGCCACCGGGGGAGGTTTTTCTCGTTCACTGCGACCGTGTTACTTGTTAATTCTCAACTTTAATCGTTGATTTATTGGTGTTTGTGAAAACGCCTTATTTCTCCCGATAAAGTTTACTTAACTTGTTTTCTTGAGTTAGAATGGCGGGTGAACGTTTCCGTGTCCAGATGTTCGAGTCACTAACTCGTAAACCAAGCTGTTTTTTGCTTCCCTCCCAGTGAGGTGGAACTTAACGAGGTGCTTTCCGCACTTGGTAACATTTGGATTACATAATATTCTGCTGCTTCTCGCATGAATAAGAAGTTTGTGGTGTTTGTGTCGGAGGAACACATGGTCGCCACGGTGGTTGAGCATGGCCTGTTCATCGAACCGAACACTTACCTCTCTGTGTTCGCTTTACAGGCCCCAACAGTTAAAGTTAACATTAATAATATTCCACCATTTATAAGGACCAGGACTTGTGTAACCAGTTAAACAAGTTCGGTAAGGTTGTGTCGAGGATCTCAATGGTGCCGATGCGTCATGTTAGCGATAAATGAAACAGTCATGTCCTTTAAAAGAGTGGTTTATATGATACTACCTGAAAATGGGAAAACACTGAATGTTGTACTCAGTGTAAAAATCGAACGGGTTTGAATATAAAATGTTTGCCTCCTCAGAGGTTATGACGTGTTTTGGGTGTGGAGCTTACGGGCACCAGAAGAGTGTTTGTCCCAATGCGGTTACACCGC
>CM068954.1:37335757-37353906 GCA_035128595.1 Eptatretus atami | reverse complement strand
AGAGTGAAGAGGTTTGGGGGAAGTTGGGAAAAAAATGAGGAAAAAAGAAAAAAATGAAAAGGGGAAAATTTTGGGGGGGGAAGCGAGGAGGGGGTGGGGAAGGGAAGACGTGGCGAGATGATAGGAAGGGAAGGCAGATATGCGGTGGAGCATTAATTACGATTCATACTGTTTCTCATCAAATGATTCTGCATAGAATAACAGTGAAGATGAAACAAAATAATGTCTGAAATCCGTTTTCTACCAGTCTTACAATAAACACAGTCCGAAGGCATCTGGAGCCAAGCTGTCCGGAGACAAATACCATCTAGACATAACCACCGTTCGGATATGGGAGAGAGAGAGAGAACTGAGAGACTGAGAGACTGAGAGACTGAGAGACTGAGAGACTGAGAGACTGAGAGACCTGAGAGACTGAGAGACTGAGAGACTGAGAGACTGAGAGACTGGAGAGACTGAGAGACTGAGAGACTGAGAGACTGAGAGACTGAGAGACTGAGAGACTGAGAGACTGAGAGACGAGAGACGAGAGACGCGAGAGACGAGAGACGAGAGACGGAGAAGACGAGAGACCGAGAGACGAGAGACCGAGAGACCGAGAGACGAGAGACCGAGAGACCGAGAGACGAGAGACCGAGAGACGAGAGACGAGAGACCGAGAGACCGAGAGACCGAGAGACCGAGAGACGAGAGACGAGAGACGAGAGACGGAGAGACGGAGAGACGGAGAGACGGAGAGACGGAGAGACGGAGAGACGGAGAACGGAGAGAGAAGCGGAGAGACGGAGAGACGAGAGAGAGAGACGGAGAGACGGAGAGACCGGAGACGGAGAGACGGAGAGACGAGAGACGGAGAGACGGAGAGACGAGACGGGAGACGGAGAGACGGAGAGACGGAGAGACGGAGAGACGGAGAGACGGAGAGACGGAGAGACGGAGAGACGAGAGACGAGAAGACCGGAGACGAGAGACCGAGAGACCGATTTGTATGCTTTTATACAGCAAAAATAAATTCAACAAAAGCAATACAAACATGGGTGTCTGTTCATGTAAAAACCACCACAGAATAATACATATATGCAAAAGTAAGTGTAAGTACTTTACACTTTTACAAACAGATTCCTCACGAAAAGAAACTCAACCTCATCAGTGTACACTGATAACCCACAATATCCAGGCTCAAAAGATAAGCCTGCTCCATTTTTACTCGTGCCGAAACCATACCTTTAACGCACAAAGCACATTTGCATTTTTCCCCTTCAATTTCGCTTTCCTGGTTTTATAAATTGCCAGTTTAGCAATCCCAACAGAAAAGACAAAAACGAGAGGACTGGTTTACTATTACATCCCCCCGATTCCATAAATAAAGACTGGAAAGGAAAAACAAAATTAAATTTATAGAAAAGCTGTTGAAGGAAGAGAAAGAGGGGTACCAATCTCTTACATTCAATAAAACGTGGGAAACATTTTCAATTAAATCACAAAAAAGGACAAGAAATTGGAACAGAAGAATTAAACTTATGGAGTAATGTCTGTGTGACCAGGGTTGATGTGCTAGTCTCCAATTCAGGTCTCCAGTTCGCCCAAGAGTTGGAGAACTATACATTTTGTTCCACACTGGAGTTAAAAAAGCTCCAGCAGGTGAGGTCTCATTCCACCGATTTTTCAACAGTTTTGTAAAACCAGGTATACATGCTTCCAGACATATGTTGTAAAGCCGTTTTCCCCATGACGTGAAACACACCAATTTCCTCTAAGTTTGAGGAGAACACACCCTCTTGTTTTTTTGAGGAAATTTGAAGTTCAGGGAAATAGAGACGTGAGTCTACCACTTCATCCACCCCAGTCCACCCGATGTTTAGTCTATGAAAGGTTTGAATTACTGCTTTCAAGACTTTTCCAAATAGAGCAGAACGAACACCAGTTTTAAATGAAAGTGAGCTTGCAGGTAGCCAGGCATTCAAGAATGGTGCAACAGGTCTCGCACTCTTTATTCCAGCACTCGTGAAATGCATAAACAACCTGGAGATTGAAATTCTAGAGAATAAAGGATTCCGAACTAATGGCTCATGTACAAACTTTGGGCATCGTATGATACCTCTAAACGTTGCACTCCGAGGACTTGCCAAGCATTCAAAAGGCTCTGATGAAAACTGGGGAGCTGAGACATGTCAACGTGTTGCAGGTCGATGAGGAAAAGTTCACGGTCATATTTCAGACCTTCCACTTTTTGCAAACAGGCGTTTGTGAGAGGTCGCCAAGGAACACACTCACTGTACAGTAGGCGCTTAATCGTGGAAATTCGGAATGCCATTATCCGACTTGGGATATGCATCAGATTTTGACCACCCGCATTTCGGGGTCTGCAGACCACTCTGGGCCCAGCAATGGTGGCCACCCCAGAAAAAATCAGTCAGAACCCTCTGAATGCCTGTGACCAAGTATCTCGGAGGTTCAAGAGGGATAACTCTATGCCAAATAAATGGAAACCACCAGGTTGTTTTGATTGACACCCGTGTCCAAAGCGAGAGAAGTTGGTACAATCTTCTCCACCTTGCCAGTTTCAATTTAATTTTTCCAGGAAGTTCTCCCCAATTTTTTTGTTCATAACGCTCAATTCCTAGAAATAAGCCGAAATATTTAAACCCTCACTACTCCACTGCATTCCTCCTGGTAAAACAGGCAGGGATGAGGAAGGCGATCTGGGGCCCACCCAAAAAGCTACACTTTTTTTTTTCCATTTACCCTTGCAGTAGAAGCAAGCTCAAACTGGGTAAGGCAACGAGAGACCTCAGAAACATCTTTTGATTTGCAATACAACACAAATATCATCAGCATAAGCTGAAACAACGATTTTGGAGTTTTGTGAAAGAGGGACTCCAAAACTGAGTTCCGAAGTAAAACTAATAAAGGTTCAACGGATAGATTGTAGAGCATGCCTGATAGCGCACAGCCCTGACGGATGCTCGCTGAAAGGGGAAAGGGTAACAAAGACTATTATTAACCTTCAGCAGACAAGATGCATTTTTGTACAATAACTTAACAAAAGCAATAAATTTTTCCCAAACCCTGTTCTCCTTAATACATCAAACAAAAAAGAATGGTTAACACTGTCAAAACTGTTTCTTGATCTAAAAGTAATAAACCAAAACCAGGAGATGTAGTTCGACCGAGACTGATCAAGTCTCTCACCAAAAAAATATTATCGTATATGAACGTTCTGGAACACAGTATGATTGATCAGTGCCAATCAAGAAAGAGATGACTTCCTTTAGACGGGTTGCAAGTGCTTTTGCCAATATTTTATAGTCCGTGTTGAGGAGTGACACAGGCCGCCGAATTTGCGGTCTCATGCAGGTTTCCTTTCTTCGGAAGGAGACACAAAACTGCCCTCCGGCAGCTCAATGGCAATTCACCTTGTTCAACACTCTCCTGAAAGACCTCAAGAAGAGTAGGGCCTAGAATGTCCCAGAAAGCCTTATAAAATTCAGCCGGAAGGCCGTCTAGTCCAGGGGCTTTCCCATCTTTGCTATCCTTGAGCGCAGCAGTAAGTTCTCCAAGAGAAATGTCAGGCTCAAGCAATTGCTGTTTGTCTTCAGACAGAGAAGGGAGCTGTTCAAGCATCGCATTCCTGTTCTCCTTATTCACAGCTCTTTTTGCGAAGAGTTTACAAAAATAGTCTTGTAGTTCATGCTTGATATCACTTTGGGAGGTCAACAAATCACCACACCAGAAGAGCGCAAAGCATGGATTTGTTGAGAGGTCTTGACCGTTTTTTCCCAAATTGAAGAACCCTTTGTTTGGTGTGTCAAGTTGGATTTTTTCGTTCCGCAGTCGGACGAAAGCACCGGCCGCCCGCTCTTTCACCATTTCAGCCAGAAGGGTCCTTTTCTCCGACAAACTGCTGGACATTCACGCTAGACAATCCAGCTTTCTGCTCACAGTAAGTATATCGTTTTTTAAAGCAGATATCACACCAAAAGCGTTTTATGTGCTGTAAGAGCAGTATTGTTGGCAAAAACATTTGATTTGGGACTTTGTGCAGTCCCACCATTGTCTTAAGTTCAAATATGAACCCTTTTGTGACTCGCATTTTTCCCATCCATTTTAAAAGCTTCTATAAATGTGCACTTTGTAAAAGTTTCAAATTAAAAGTCCAATATGCACTTCCACAGACATGATGAGGAAAGCCACACACCATAACAATCATGTGATGATCGGAAAACCAGACGGCCTTATATACGAGTTCTTAACAATGTTTACCATTTCATGATTAACATAAAATCTGTCTAGGCGAGCCATCTTCAAAACATTTCTTGATGCACAAACCCATGTATACTGACGGATATTACGGTTTTGTACCTGCCACACATCCACCAGTTTAAACTTTTTGACTAGCTGTGCAAAGGCCTTGCACTGGGTGGATGAGGCTCACAAGTGTTCCGATCAAGTTGTGGGTTGAGGGTGCAGTTGTAGTCACCCCCAGACACAACAACATGGTTAAGTCAATGGTGCTTACAAACTCTGCCAACTTGTACAGAAAGGCACCTCTTTCAGCGTTAGCACTAGGACAGTAAACATTTGTCATGCAAACCTTTAGGTTACGACTGACAAATTGCACAGACAGTAAGTAACCTTTGCAAATTTCCTTACAAGTTATCTCCGAAGGCTGGAGTCGAGGATGCAACACTATTGCCACACCAGCCTTGGCCTCAACAAGCACACTCGAGAAAAAAGACAACCTTCAAAGATTTTAACACCACTCACCTCAGAAGACTGATTTGCATGAGTCTCCTGTAGCATTAGCACATCATTTTTTCATTTTGGAAGAACTGAAATACCTGGAGGCGACGCACACAACTGCGGCTCCATTGATGTTCAGGGATGCTACTTTTATCTCCATTCTGTTAGTTATTCTTGAAGCTCTTTACCAGCCCGAGTAACACATTTCCTTAACCTTTGGAATTGAGGATCTGACATGTTAACCTGATAAGGATCACGAATCTACTCCTTGCAGTTTTAATGAAATCGTGTAAATTCGGGAAGTAATCTTTGATTTTTACGTATCTTTTCCTGAATGTCTCATCCAGGAATTTAATCACATTTTCTTGAGACACTAGGTTGTGTCGTTTCCCCCTCATCCTCTTGAGAGCTTAAAGCACTAAAATGCGGGGTCGAAGAGGTTTCATCTGAATCAAGTGCTTCATCGATGGCCTCTCCTATTACTTGTGGAACATTACTTTGGCTCAACAGATAGTTCTGCTCTGTTTACGGACCCTCCGAATTTGCCTTGTCCATGTCCTTCCCTCTACAACCTTACATCATCATCTGTGAGGGAGGGGTTGACATTTAACTCACAGGGATTTTCCCCTTTATCTATTTCTCCATCACTGTCAGACATGCTGTTAACTCGTCTGAACAAGTTTGGCTAACAGGACAAACACTTAAAACATCTAGATACCTCACGTTCTCTGTGCCCTCGAGAGTCGGCCGTGGAGCAAGCGAAGTTTCCACATGCACAAGACTCCGGTACCACCAAGGGGTTTCCAATGTCAGACGTACCTTGGAGATCCCCGAGCTGACACGATCTGGACCTTATTCTGTTCCTTAGCATCAAAGGCATCAACATTTGACCGTTTTTGGCCTTTTTTCCCTGGTATCCGTAACAGATACTCCATATCGTCAACACTTCCTGAACAGTGGATGGTAAGGAGAGGAAGCAACCACTTCACTTCCTCGTTTGGTGGGGGTGGATTAATTACATCACGATTACACCACCTCTCTCCAACGCCAGTCGGGGTGGACGAGTCAATTCGTCGTACACCTCAGCCGGTGGGGGTGGGGGGGGGGGGCTTGGCTCCCGATTCCACTTTCTCCCCATTACTTTGTGGTGAGGAAGAATCGTTCTCACCGAACCTTCACTTTTTTGCGGTGTAACCGCATTGGGACAAACACTCTTCTGGTGCCCGTAAGCTCCACACCCAAAACACGTCATAACTCTGAGGAGGCAAACATTTTATATTCAAACCCGTCGATTTTTACACGAGTACAACATTCAGTGTTTTCCCATTTTCAGGTAGTATCATATAAACCACTCTTTTAAAGGACATGACTGTTTACATTTATCGCTAACATGACGCATCGGCACCATTGAGATCCTCGACACAACCTTACCGAACTTGTTTAACTGGTTACACAAGTCCTGGTTCCTTATAAATGGTGGAATATTATTAATGTTAACTTTAACTGTTGGGGCCTGTAAAGCGAACACAGAGAGGTAGTGTTCGGTTCGATGAACAGGCCATGCTCAACCACGTGGCGCAAGTTGTTCCTCCGACACAAACACCACAAACTTCTTATTCATGCGAGAAGCAGCAGAATATTATGTATCCAAAAATGTTACCAATGGCGGAAAGCACCTCGTTAGTTTCCACCTCACTGGGAGGGAAGCAAAAAACAGCTTGGTTTACGAGTTAGTGACTCGAACATCTGGACACGGAAACGTTCACCTCCGCCATTCTAACTCAAGAAAACAAGTTAGTAAACTTTATCGGGAAAATAAGGCGTTTTCACAAACACCAATAAATCAACGATTAAAGTTGAGAATTAACAAGTAACACGGTCGCAGTGAACGAGAAAAACCTCCCCCGGTGGCCATGCAGGCCTTAGGCCTACGATTTTCTCGACACGAGACCGTGGGCTCTCTCTCTCTCTTTCTACTCCAGACAGGAAGAAAAAAAGCACGGGAAAAGTCCACAAGTAGAAAACGAACACATGGGAAAAGAAAAATGGGAAAGTGGAAACACCAAACAGCACAGCAGAGGAGGGGTACTCACGACACAAAGCAAGGAGCGGCCATGACAGTACACACAACGTACCAACAGCCAGCAGGGGGCGAGAGAGAGAGAGAGAGAGAGAGAGAGAGAGAGAGAGAGAGAGAGAGAGAGAGAGAGAGAGAGAGAGAGAGATGTTATGCTTCATGAACAACAAACACACACACACACGCAGCACACACGCACGCAAGCACGCACACGTGCTTGGCAATATTGGCAATTTTTCAGGAATCAGCAGGTTGGAATCAGTGTGATTACCAACTAAGTACTTACTGAATACAACCAGAAATTTTGAGTAGCTTTCTCAACACAACGTTGCATTTACACAACGTAAAAACACAACGTTGCATTTATATAGATGCTTCAGTGAGATGATTCACAACTTATTCTTTATAAACAGCTGCGTGTGACGGGAGGGGAAAACAAATTGGCTCGGTAATTTAGAAAACACGTTACTACGGCAAACGGCTCAGAGTTTGGTGTTATTTCACAACTCAGTCAGAAATGAGGGAGCACAAACCACTCGCTCAGGGTGACTGAGAACGAACCATTCGCTCAGGGTGACGGAGCACGAGACCACTCGCTCAGTGTGACGGAGCACGAACCACTTGCTCAGGGTGACAGAGCACGAACACTAGCTCAGGGTGATGGAGCAGTGTACCACTCGCTTCTGAATGACGTAGCATAGGAAAACTGTCTACAGTGAGTGAATGATTCACTCAGAAGGATGTAATGCGGTCCTGCTATCGCCAATGGGTGCTCGTCAAGTGGCTTAAGCACCCATGCAGCACTCCATTCAATGGTTGATAAGGAATGGTTGGCCAGGCTGACGCTGCACACACAAATGATCCCTTTAAATTTAAAGCTGGTATTTACCACTCACACAGCAGTCTATGAATAAAATGAATTAATGAAATAAATGACTTTATCCACAAAAGAGTTGCTACGTAATGCATCATAACCCTGGAGACATCACATCGTTCAACACGCCCGTGAAATAAGCCATTTGCTTGCTTCATCTGTGCATGTGTCCACGGTGGTACATCGGTTCGGGGTCCGCGCAAACGTTATAACTTTTAAAAAAACTGTTTTTTACCAGGTTTGCTTTGATTCCCTGTGGGTCACCTCGCGAAACCTCCAAAATATAGACACACATCTGTCAGAGACTATGGATAGGCAGTTCCTTGGGGGACAGAGGTCTGGCAGTGAATGCATTGAATCATACAGCTCAATGAAGCGGTTAATTTTTTTACGTTCCAAAATTTTTTTCTATCAATATAATTATCCGAACACTAGAAAAACATAAGTTTAATGCTTTGGAAATTTCACATTTTCTTGTGCATTTATGGAGAAGGTGGAAACATAGGCTTGCTTGATTGCAGTAAGTCGTATATTTGCTCAGTTATAAGACTCGTTATTTCTTTAAATTATCATATTTCGACACTTATTTAGTCAGGACGATATCCGATCCTCAAAACTTGTAATATTTCGATGATATACTTTAATTAGTCCTTGAGAGTAGATCGTGGAAAATCATATCATATAATGCATGAAATCGCTCCAAGCTCTTCGTTTGAAACTATAGTATTTACAAAAGCGATGTATATGTTTCGGAGCTATGATGAACAGGAATTCTATATGAGTGAGGAAAGTGAAAAAAACTTTATCGTTAAGAAATCGTGCGGCCTTTTTCAAGGCAAGGCATGGTTGAGCAGGCCAAAAAAACATGGTGGCTTCAGAGTCCAGCGAGGTTCCCCAAGAAACGCCTTAAGACACCAGAGAGCGAGGTGGCGATGATCGCCTGATGAAGGATATAATTAAATAAGGCCGTTTATTATCTTCAAAAGGGTGTATTAATTAACCCAAACATCTAATTTTCACTCTTGCATTTCCTTGAAGTTTTCTTAGTATGCAGGCAAAGTTTCAGACTGCTAGGTTTTATCGTTTTGGAGTTATGAGGAACACACACATACACACACACACACACACACACACACACCTTTTATTTGTTTAGATTTGTGGTTGCTCTTAATTTTCAAAACAGAACGAATAAGTATCTTTTATTTTCTTATTAACTCAGCAGCAATCATGATTAGCTATTTGTATTTTCCATTCATAGTTGATATTCTGAGTCCATAGGAGTAATGATGTAAATAAATACCGACCTTTGCAACTCGTGGGGTAGTGATCGCTGTGGACACTCAGCTTTGCTATAATGCATCTTGCATATTACTGCCTACCTACGAACTTTTACAATCGTCATTCTCAAGAAACAGGAAGTGCTTGCCAACCGAATTGAGTCTAACCTGGAGGAGCATTGTGGCTTTAGACTGAACAGGTGCACTGTGCACTGAGGTAACTTCAAGAGAAATGCTGACAGCAGTGTCCTCTTCCGTCCATTGCTTGGTTGACATGATCAAAGAGTTTGACCTGGTCAGCAGGAATGGAGTTTTTTGAATGCCTTTAATATATAGGCTGCAATGGTGAAACTCCTGAGCCAGGCCCATTCTTTCCACCGCAAGATGCAAGGATCCAGTTTGATGGATTTACATCCAAGGCCTTTGATATCTACGGTCAAGTCATGCAAGGATGTGTCTTCATTCCCACACTGTTTCGTGTCTTATTATCCCTTCTCCTAAACGATGTCTTGATGATCTAAATGATGTTGCTGTCATTGCTGCTGCACTGGCTGCCAACACTAAATACCAACTCCAGGCCCTCATCGACCAATTCTCGCATGGTATGATGAGTTTCAGCTCGACTGAAGAAAATAACCATGATTGCCCAAGACATTCCTGTTCTACTTGTGAGAAGATGGTTATTTGTGCGCACACCCCACTAGCAACAACGTGTGAGATCAACCATGATAAGAAATAGTAGGTTTCGGGCAGAAATGGTTTAAGACTCATCACCGACTGGAATGGATGGCGAAGAGGCCATTTGACAGAGCACAGCATTTGGTAATGCTTGCCAACAGGCTCAACTTCAGAAAGTGTCGGCAACGAGCAAGCAGATGATGCATTTTGCCAACAGGGTAGACAAACTGGAAAGAAGCAACAGACAAGTTTGTAAAGCATGAGAGAAGTGAGTTGCACCCAGGGCCGTATTTAGACATGTGGTGGCCCTGGGCAGCCTTCAGTAGTGGAGGCCCACCTACCATAGAATACTAAAAAGGTGACAAGACATTTTACAGTCATCCATAAAGTATATTTTACAATAACAAAGAATCTGAACTTCTATATAAATAGAGAATGAGATAAGATGAATATCTTATATCTGTTATAGATGAATATCTTATATCTGTTCCACTAACTACCAACTACCATTCAGGCACTCACAAATACATTTTTCCTTACAATATTTTTTAAATTTAATTTTAACTATCAATTTTTTTTGAATATAATAACTAATCAAAATAATTGTTTTTGTTCTAACGCTTCGAAAGGGCCCACTGGTTGTGGAGGCCCTGGGCAACTGCCAACTGCCCATGCTAAATCCGGCCCTGGTTGACCACATTCTGGTGTATAAAATGGCGAAATAGACATAAGTGCACAGGAAGAATGTAAACTAGCACCTCAAGGTTGCCTTTCAACTCTGAAATACCTGCTCAGCAAGGTCTACAATCCAAGGTCATCAAGATCTTCAAACAATTTTGATATGTTGCTCTGCCTGTGTGTGAAGAATTGAGAGTCTCAACCAATGTTCAAAGAGGAAGACTGCATGGATATCACACCAGATTCAGGAGGAAATTATAGAAATGATGGCCATCACTGTCATATAATGCATGTTAGCTGCTGAAATACAGGTCCACCATTCGCCATTCCTGCACACAAAACTGTGGACGTACCAGAATTTAACAACTTTGCACGTGTGTAACAGATGATAACAGATGCTTGGAGGTTCAAGACCATTTTGTAAGGCTACATTTACTGGAAAAGTGTAATGTAGAGACGACTTTCAGAACTGTGAAGAACATGTTGCTGTGATACAACCTACCATTGCCCAGAGCCGTGCAGTGTGTTTTTTGTACACCGCTCCTTCCCAATTCCATATCCAGGCGATGATGACTCATCGCCGGGCGCCGAAGGATGGGTGTACTCAGTTTTTACTCCGTTTGTTTGCTTGGTTGTTTTTTTTCTTTCTTGTTTGTCTGGGCGATATCTCAGCCATCCTTTGAGTTGGAAGCTGAAATTTGGATACAAAGTGTAGATGTACTTTGACCAAAACGAAAGTTTTTAATTTTTGATTATTCAATTAATTGATTCATTACTTAATTATTATTGATTTATTAATTACTTATTTATTTTCTTTCTCATCTGGACAATATCTCAGGCACCTTTTGAGCAAGGAAGCTGGCTGGCATTTGGACACAACGGTGACCAAGTGATTTGGCCGTAAAGGGTGTTTTATTTAGTGATTAATGAAGTATTCCATTAATTATTTAATTTTTCAATTAATTAATTTTCAAAAAGTTCAAATTGGGATGAAACAGTGGTGGTTTAGGTATGCTATTATCCAATTTTTAAGAAATTAAATAATCTAAGATTATTATTTATTTTAATGAAGCAATTAATCAATCAATCAATTGTTGTACACAGCTCCCTCGCAATTCCGTCTCCATGTGCTGCACGGCGGCAATGCAGGTTGCCGAAGCCATGCGCTGGGGATATGTTATTTATTAATTTGGCATGGGGGCGGTGTACTTTGAACATACCTACTTTTTAAAATTTTTTACGGTGCAGTAACACTTCAATGATATTGGGGTAGAGTGACCAAAATTAAATGATGAAGAAAACTGCATCACAATTAAACCGTTCATGCACTGCGTGAATCTTGCTGTGCAAGAGACCGTGAATGCTGTTCCACAACTGCGGAGATTCCTGACCCTTCTGACGGATTTGATCAATTTCATTTGGAATTCTCCAAACTGGTGTGCAATTGTTAAGCAACAAAGTGCCAACCAGACAATCAGCTGAACTGACAGCTTGAGATAAGTGCCTGAAAGCAATGAGAGTCTTTCATGAAATGTGGGGAAAGGTCGTGAAAGAAGCTGAGAACTTGGTGAAGGGGTACCACAGTTCCCCCCAGTCCAAGTGCCACATTCTTCCAGCCGAGTGAACCCACTTCTATGAGTTACCTAAGGACATGGATTACAGCTTTAGTCTGATGGATTGGATTGGATAATGCTCTGTTTTGCCTGGAAGAGCAGATAACTTCAAAGAGGTCTGCCATTGCTAACAGCCATAGAAGATCTACTTCGATATGCCTGGGACGGGAACAGCATGTCTCACGAGCGTTGCAGCATGTAATTGCCACTTTGGACGCAACTTAAGATACGTTTTGTCTGCAAACCTATCTCCAGGTATTGGAAAATCTTTGTGACATCAAACATGCTACAATTCCTGAAATCATCATTTGCATTGCTTCTTATGGAAATTAAGAAAATGATCTCACAAGTGATGAAGCTTTGCAAGTCATCTATCATCCACCACCAGCTACGACATCCACTGCAGAGCACTTTTTCAGAAGACAAAGGAAGTTGAATAATTCAACGTCGTTTGAACTCTTTGCTGATCCTGTCAATTTACCAAGACAAAGTTGACTCCTTGAACATGGTTGAAGAAATGCATTTGCACCCATTCAGTGAATGTGTATGCCTACACAGTGGACATACTGCAGTTGATATCTTTTAGTTAGATATACTGAAGTTGATACCAGCAAAATGAACAACAAAATATATCTTCTTGGATTGTTGAAATTATATCCGGAAACGATGTCTCCAAAAACTCAACATGTTCCTTAAAATCATCCTGTTTTTTTAGTCGCGTTGCGAACGCTGGCTCTAAGAGAGCTCACGTTGTTCTTCTTCTTTGTTTTTTCTTCTTCTTCTTCTGGTTTTATATCATGCAATATGCATTCATACACCTTTTTTAGTGTGGGATGTTTGATTAATGATGATAATTCAAAATACAAAAGTTATTTCAATTTTGATTAACCATCCTCTGTACTTTGAAGCGCTCATACTCCAAACTATAGTTGGGTGACATGTTCTCTTGTTATGGTGGTCACATATATTTGAGAATACTTTTTCTTTCCATCATGCTCCACACAGTTTTAAAAATTATTGCCATGCGATGTTAAGTTCATTATCCCGATGATCTCATCATCTTTTACAGGTCAGGTTATGATAATCTCAGTGAAATTTCCACCTACAAACTTTTGGTTTTATGGAGTTATCAGAAACATGCAGGTGTTCTACAGTGATATATTTATTTAAAAATAATCAGATACACATACAATGATACACTCCTATACCCATAAAAGGGCATTGGGGTTATTTGCATTTGAATACATATATTGATAGGAGTTAAGAGAATATGGCTATGTCAAAGTTGTAATTTTTCTCCTGAAGTATTGCTTGTGTTTGAAGCTGTGTATTCTATCTTTAAATCTATGTCGCACAAGAGATGATGTTGTTTTCAGTAATTGATGAAGAGCAATTACATCATGATCTCGTCTGTCATGGAAGTATGTAATATGAATGTAAAGCCAAAGCTGTATAGTAATGGTAAATGACTAATGATAACTGTGGATGATCATGGACAGCGATATGAAAATTATGATGATAGGCCTAGCAGTGAATGCAATGTCAGCTGTTGAGACATCATGATGATGAGGATGATGATGATGAAGATCATGATACCAACTGACAGAAGTGATTGAAATCTGCGCGCAACTTCTGTATCAGAGTGACTTGACACCTCCACCGATCTCTGAGTCTGTCTTCATTGAATTAAATGAATATGGCGACACCCGCTCTCTCTCCCCCACCCCCCTCTTTTTCTCCCTCCCTCCTTTAGTATTACCGTCAGCGAAGTGATGGGTGGTATTTGCTCATGACTAATAAATAAGGCACACAAATGAACAATCAAGGCAGTGCATGATATAAGTCACAGTCTTCACGAAACCTTGCTGTTGTATATCACAAATTAATTTAATGTTTTTTTCTGTTGTGTTTCCTATTCATTGTGTAATACTACAGGAAATGGACAAGGTAATAGAAACACCTGGGTAAATGAGGGACACCCAGTGTTGGCTTTTCATATAGGTGTGGCCCATGCGTTAATTCAGTAAATAACATCCCAGCATGCTTCAGGTCATGAATAAAAATGCTGCACATGCCTGGTTGCTTATAATTATGGCTAGCATGACTGCAACAGGAGACCCCCCCCCCCTCCCCCCCCCAAGCCCCCATCCACAGAGCACGTGGGTCGTTTCTAATGTTTTGATGAGCATGACACTGATATTATCTACTGTATATGTCATGGTCTTCTTCAATCACCAGATCTTAACCCAATCGAGCATTTATGGGATAGTCTGGAATGACGCCTCAGACAGCGATTTCCTCCTTCATCAAACAGGTGTGAGTTGATTGACTTTGTCATGGAAGAATGGTGCCGCATCCCTCCTGCAGAATTCCAGACGCTGGTGAGATCTATGCCACGGCGCATAAAGACCGTACTGGCCGCACGTGGTGGCCCAACGCCCTATTAAGTGACTTTGCATTGGTGTTTCCATTTTTTGTCCACCGCCTGCAGCTTGTTCAGCCAAAAATCACAGAAACTAAACGATATTTCAAGCAATTATGAAAGTAACAGCATGCAGTTGATGAGTTGTGAAGCAAGTTGAGCAAATTGTCACAAAATAGGTCACATGCAGAGATGTCTCTTTTTCCTGTACATGCTCAACTCAATAAAACCTCCATGGCTCAGTTTCATCAGACTGGTGACAAATCCGGTTTTGAGTCTATCGACGGACGCAGGTGCCTTAATGCGACTTTAATCCGTATCACAGCTTTCGAGTCACTGGGTTCTAGGGAGATGCCATTCCTCACACTTAATCTCTGCTGCAGAAAAATAAAAGAATACTTTGCTTTTAAAATGTGAGGATTGTATTTCAAAGCAAGCAATGGAGCTTCAATAAGCCTGTGGTGTGAGCAGTAAAAGTTACCTTTTTTAAACAAGCTGTCTGTAGGGTAGGGATAAAACTCTGAAGGTGGATAGTGCAATTTTATAATTTGAGCTTTTAATCCTCTGCACTCATAAATGCTTTTTATTGCTACCTTTGCTTCTTTCTATCTTTGCCAGTTAAGGTTTTTGTGTTTTTAGCACCCTTACATTCATGGTGTCCTTTAGCTATTTTGGTTATTGTATATTATTTTCCCATGGGTTTTACATTTAACAATTTTGTCCTGATAATGAAGTCGTTAAGGCAGAAAGAGCAGGTGTATGCATCTTAGCCTTCGGGCCAAGATGCATGAGTTTTGCTTCTTGCATGACCTGGCATTTGGGCCTCAAGGCCGTGATATACAAGTATTGCTTTGACAAGCTTCTCATGTTTTTGCATTACCATGTACTTTGGTCTTTGAGTTAAAGTGCATGTGTTCAGCTTTGTTTCAATGTGTTGCCATTTTCCGTTTTTGGTGTAAATAGGTGTTTTTTTTCAGTTGAGAACTAGCACTGTCCAAGACTTTCATGAATGCAAACTCGTGCAAATCTGCCCCTTTTGGGTTATGTTCGATGGGCATGCCCCCAATGACGTGTGTAGTATTGAGTGGACAAAGACTGTCTCGGATTTTTTTCTTAATTCAAGGAAAGCAAAATATTCGAAAGGAGAAATATGAAGTGAAAAGAGTACTTTAAAAAAAGGAGAGACAGATTAATCTCTGATGAAATGCAGCGTGGTTATAAATTCTCGTTTAATAAGCATGAAGCAATTGCTCGTTACTCTCAAACGCCTTCATTCATTTCCAAGGTAGTTCTGAATCAGGTCTGTTGGCCATAATGTACCTCCGCATGAATCATTGTGTTGCCTTATCTCATGCATCAAATACATCAAATGGAAAAAAAAAAGTATTTGTCTTGAAAGGAATAAACATGAAAACTGCAGATGACAATGTGGATTATGCTTCAAGGTCAGAACTCGATTGTAATTAGTTGTGAAGCAACACTTCACAGTACATTATTTTGGCACTCTTTCACTTTCTCTTTCTCTCTCTCTCTCTCTCTCTCTCTCTCTCTCTCTCTCTCTCTCTCTCTCTCTCTCTCTCTCTCTCTCTCTCTCTCTCTCTCTCTCTCTCTCTCTCTCCTACCACTTTGCACAGCCGTTGTTCGCTTGGCACGCACGTGCATCGCAGAGTGCTGTTGCTCAGTCTCTGGCGGTACGTGTGGAGCCTTTGTTGCTTCTCCTTTCTCTCTTATTATTGTCTAAATGTTTTGGTTTTCGTTTCTCTTTACCCCTTTCTCCTTGGTTTGTCTTATCTATTGAGCGAGAGAGAGAGAAAGAGAGCACACACGGTAGGTGGTGTTCGGGTGTTTTTCAGAACCCCTCCCGGTTTTGTGGCCTGTGTTCCATCTGACGTGTTTGCTAGGTTTAGCCAACGCTTTTTGGCTGCCTTAAACGATTCTTGGACCTCGTCCATATTATTATTTTTATTATTTTTATTTCCTCCACTTGCGAGCGCAGCTTGTGGTAGGTTTCTTTTGTTGATTTAAACTCTTTTTATTTTGTTAAAATTACTTTTAGCTATGGCAAACGTTCGTTTGAATCATAGCATGTATGAGTCACTTACTCGTAAGAATGGCCTCGTGTGCGATCCCCGAGGGAGTAAAGATTGAGGACGTGCTTCTGTCAATCGGTATAATCATTGGCTCACATAACATCCGTGCAGCCTCTCGTATGAACAAGAAGGTCGTTGTGTTCGTTTCCGAGGTGCACATGGTAACCTCTGTTGTGGAGCAAGACCTTCTCGTACACCCCGACCTGTTTCTCCTTGTTTCCCCATTAGACCACACCTGCGGTTAAGGTGAATTTATCAAACGCTCCGCCTTTCATTCGGAATGATGATTTGTGCAATCAATTGAGCAAGTTCGGAACGATTGTATCAAAAATCACGATGGTGCCGATACACTCAGGAAGTGGAGAATTTAAACACGTGATGACTTTTAAAAGGTACTGTACATGGTATTGTCTGAAAATGAGCAAAAGTTAAATGTAGTTCACATGCAAAAATTAACGGCCATGTGTATAGAATGTATGCCTCCACGGATGTCATGGCGTGCTGTCATTGTGCAGCGTACGGTCATGTGAAGAACTCCTGTCCGGTTTGATGAGATCATCAGAAAATCAAGGACAGGAAGAGATTGTAGATCCTCCCTCACATCATGGGGTGGGTGAAAGGGGAGAATCCTCTTCACCACTTGTTTCGTGAGGGGGAAGCAACACCGACCCCTCCCCCCCCCACCAACTTACTGGGGGTGTGAAATGATAGAACCTCCCCACCACATATTGGTGAGCGGCAAACAGTAGGCCCTCCTCTCTACCTTCTAATGTACCAGAAGTGGTTGGTCCCTCGACCTCCACTGTACAGGACTGTACTGATGACGAACATAGAGGGTTTCGTGACAGTTGTCTCGTAAAAAGGACAAAACGTTCATGTCCTGTCGTCAATGAGACAAAGCCAACACAAAAGTAAATACTCGTTGTGTCAGATGTTCCGAGCTTGCAAGATGCATCTCACTAAAGAATCCCTTAATTCAGGACTGGAAACTGAACCGGAGCCGATTATAACTCTGACTAATTCATTTGCACCACTCGCTGAATTGCGCTGAGTTTTACGAGTTGATGGAGGATCATTGAGAATCTCGTGCTCTCAGGATGCTACAAGTGGGGATATCTGATTTTATGGGTCTCATGCAGTGATACAAAGGATTGTCACTGAGCGTGTGCGCAAAGCTGCTGTGTTTGTATGACAAGGCAGATGAAGCCGGGAAAGCCCCTCAGAGGAAATCATGTATCCCCTACCCTTGTGGACAAATGAGGGATGGTAAGAGAAGCTGCATGTGATAGTGGGCAGCTAAGAGGGAATGAATAAGGCTGATTGTGTCAAATTCTATGGAGATTGTATGCCTTAGAAATATGTTTGGATCAGACGAGAATGAAGAGATGATTTGAGGTGACTTGTGATACCTCTTTCTACCTGTCAGTTAGTGGTGTGTGCCAAGAGGATGCATGATGAGAACCATGTTTCAGAAGCATGAAATCTTAAATTCGTTAAATTGAACCTGTAGGAAAGGCATGTGGAATTCGGGATTTTTTCCCAGAAATCTCAAGTCTTGTCTAAACTGTGAATAAATATGATTTCATGGAACCTCAGCAGTCAAGGATCTCGAATCAATTCCAGCGGTGAGGAAATGTTGCCACGAAGACGAGAAAATTAAACTCCAAGGTAGTATATAGTAGTATAATCTCTCTCTT
>CM068954.1:37306192-37322211 GCA_035128595.1 Eptatretus atami | reverse complement strand
GCTGTTCGGCACCGTTAAGAAACCATTGGAAAGAGACTTTACCTGCAGCAGCTTTCCTTACTCCCAGTTGGAAGGTGATGTATAGATCTCCGACCGTTGGTCACACGGGAGACTTAAATTGGAGACTGGTCCATCAAGCCCTGGCCACACAGGTTTTACTACAGAAGTTTAACAACGGCCCTCTGTGTCTATTCATGCCCCTTTTGTATGAGTATCGAAAATCTGATCATGCGTTTATTGAGTGCAAGACATTGACACCATTGTTTCTGTACCCGAGTCGCATTTTTTTGTAAATTTAATTGTTTTTTCCTTTCCAATCTTTATTTATGGGCTCGCTTTCAACACTGGAACAAAGCTGTGGTTTTGCTTTTGAATTTTTTTACTTGGAATTGCTAAGCTTGCAAATTATAAGACCAGAAAGCCATATTGGTGAATAAGAAAAATGAAAATGCACTTTTTTGTTTCAAAGTCATGGTCTCTGCTCGTATAAAACTAGAAATGCATATCATGTAAACATGGGTGGTCTCCTGTGTTGAAGACTTATGGTGCAATGGTGGTGTCTTGTGTAAATGTATTGAGAATGAAGTTCACATTTCTTTGTGAAATTGTAACAATATTGTTATCCTTGAACTGTCATTGTTTATCTGACCAGCTTGAGTGCCTGTACTTCAGAAATGGCACTTGATACTCATGTGTTGATGCTTTTATGAACCTCAGGCAATGGTGCTCAATATTTTTTCTTTGTTTAAATTTGCCTTGCGAATGTTTTATACTTTTATATTAAAGTAAGTCTGTCTCTGTCTCTGTCTCTGTTCTGTCTCTGTCTCTGTCTCTGTCTCTCTTTCACAACTGTTGTGAACTGGAACTCTTTGAACTCTTTCCTCCACTGAGAACTTGATAAGTTGTTAACTTTCCAAATGTAGCATGCTCAGGTGGATATGCATTAGTTTTACTTTACTCTTAGGCTTAAAGAGTATAGGCCTTTTCAGCATTATAATCTGAGGACACGGCCCATGATGCTGGATATTCCAGTGTGAAAACCTCATAGGCTTGGTAGACTTGTACATTGTCTTCCAATGTCTTTTAAAAAAAAAATTGCAATGTACACTCCTTGTGTCCTTTTCCTTGAGATTATATAAACTCGCAGAGTACCAGCCCAATCGGTGACCTTGTTCCATGTATGCAACACATTCTTCTGATGCATACCTTTATTTAGGCAGTGTAAGGCAACTGACAGCTCTGCACATGCAAAGCAAAATAACCTGGGTTACATGCATGAAGCAAAAACATACCCACCTGCTACTAATTCAGAACACCTCACTGCATTGGAAAATGGTGGGGACAGGAATACTGTACTGCAAATGGTGGAGACTTGTAATACCCTCTCTACATGGAGGGGGCGCTAAACGATACATATTTACATGGAGAATTTGCGTCCAACCCCCTCCTCCAAAGACCACCAGCAAAGATAAAAACACACCGATACATTAATTGGGGTCATGCTGATCCTATCTGGATGAAATCAGCCCAGAACTGCAGGAGGAGTAGCATGACAAACAACCACAAATACTCGCACACAAACAACCGGTCTGTGAATTACAGTAAGGATGTACCAAAGTTACTTGGCTGAACCTTCAACACGAAAAAGAAAAAAAACGATGACATGTGAACGTACCACAAAGAAAGAAGATGTGTGCTGGACAATTGCAATTACACTAAGTATTGGCTCGCAAACTTATGATGTAACATATAAGTAGGAACATGAAAGTACAGTAAATATCTGTTAAGTTACAAACTCCTTATACTGTCAAATAGTTGTGGATCAATTTGATGCTTTTCTTGCAGCACATGGCTGCAAGTCGCAGATTGGCTGAATATAGAAATGCAACAACCTATGTAGGTTAGGGAAGATTTGGAATTTTGGCACGTTGCCCGCGATAGTTGCCTACTCTTCCTGAAGGACACCATGGCATCCGTGACATCCTTGATATCCACCAACTAATGCTGGCAGATGGGACACGCAGTTTCACTCCATCAAAGGAAGCACACACACATTGATGCCTGCAGACTGATGCCTGTGCCTGATGCACAAACACTGCCGCAAACCCCATGATGACAGTTGCAGTTGGACCAAGATTCAAACCCAGGCAAGATGGCTCAGAAGCGAGTTTGTGTACCCCTAGGCCATCCTTTCAACCCACAGCTGTATTGAGATACTGCTACTGTGAGTTTATTTATGGATTTGATTTTTGTCCTTGGGGAGAGGTATGTTTCAACATCTGTCATTCTGTGCAGTCATTAACTGTGCATTGTTTGTGACATATTTGGTGCCCTCTTTACACGCGAGCTATTTGAATGATGTTTCGTTTTTCTCGCTTCGTGTATTGTTTGTATTTCGATAGATTTTTGAGTTGTCCCTTTTCTATTTGTTTTCCTTGGACGAATGTGGCACTTGGAACACTTATGTCAACCAAATTTAGTTTGAATGCTGTCGGAGTACATTTCACTAATTTCAGTTGTTCTGCCAATTTCTCATCATTCGTTTGCTTAAATCACCATGTACAGCAGATATGTCACACCCTTCCTGTTTATTTGGGCAGTCTTCTCGTGGATGTTTGGGTGGATACTGTGTGTGTGTGGTGTGTGTGTGTGTGTGCACGTGCACGTGCACGTGCACATGCACACATGCCAGTCAGTCAGTGAATCTGCTCATGAACCAACTTTTACATTGTGCCCCAGATGGTCTACTTTAATATTTCAGCACCAGCGAAGCAGCTTTAAGCATAGTTCAACAAAGTTGCTTATGTACTAATAAAAAAATTTACATCCAATTTTCACATAAGTTTATTTTGTACATTGAATGTGGATTTATGTCAACATTATCTGCCCACATTGCTGAGTGTGTGTTCACTCACATAGCGCGTGGTTTGTGGTGTGCTGCGTGTCCTCCAGGCCTGATTGTCGTGCCCAACTGGCTTTCGGGCCAAATTCAACATAGTTGCCAATTATTAACTAAACATTTACATGTCTAATTTAACCATAATTTACTTTTTCTTTTTTACCTTGATTGTGCATTCTGTCCGAGTTAAACATTATTCGTCCTGTGTTTTATAGTTTGTGTTATCTCTTCGCCGTGTGTCTGTGCGAAGAAGATAGAACGTGGGGAAGATAGAACACAATAGAACGTGGGGGATACGTTCCTGAAAAATGCCGTGAGTGAGGCATGTTGTTGTCAAGGACCATACTTTTAATCTTCACTTCTAATAAAGGAGGCATGTCTATTTGTGATGAATATCCTGCGACTTCCCATCTCACCTTTTCATGATAATTATTAGGCATATAGACTTTCATTAAATATGAAGCATACCGATGTATTACCAATGTATGTGAAACACACAGACATATGCAGTAGATTCTAGAATACCCTCTCCATCCCTTTTGCGAAGCGAGTGAAACATTGTGATAAGCGACCCTCTTGTCATATCCTTTACTCATTAAAAGGTAAAGGTGAACCGAGCTATATGCAACACCGATCGTGAAAAGACCATTTCAGGTCAAGCAGCTGACAAGTGCTTTGGCACCATTGGTCAAAGTCAGGTGTGATTTTGAAGTCTCCCTTCAAAGGTAGTACGTTATCAGCCGGAGCTTTCAGACAAAATTAGATAGAAGCTGCAATGATTGCAGTTCGCATTAGCGAGAAATGTGCCAACCCAAAGCACCCTATCATATCCCATAAAGGCAAGGCCATGAAGCAAGATAATTACATGCAGCAACCTCGGGCAAATGCGGTGAAAGGCCTGAATAATTATCGTATCATACATCATATCGTAATTCTGGCAGCATATCAAAAATACATTCCACCCAAACATTGCTACTTTGATGTATTTTGTGCGTCGCATCTGAACGTTGTTCGATGATCAAAAAGGTGTTTTAAAAAAAAAAATGCATTTCAAGTTTGTCGAGGTGATGGAATGAAAGAGGAAGGCAGCACTTTGAATTCAAATATTGTCCTTGACAAGCAAATCTCGATTATACCAGATGGCATTTTTTAACGGCACGGAGTGTTTCAGTCTCCAAATATCTTTATCCAGCAGTAAAAAAGGAACAGCAGGGCCATGGTAATACATTTGATGAAACATTCATTTTGAAATGGTAAGTGCGATCCGCATGTTAAAACAGAGCATTTGATGAATGGAAAATCGGATGAGAAAGTAGAGAATGCAATATTGTATAGCATGTCGTGGTTTTATTCTCTGCTTGGTTAATATTTCAAACTCATTGTGAAGTATATGAACTAATCATTTGCTTCACTGGCTGGTACTAATTCTTCAGGAGCCCAATTATTTGCTCCTTCTTGTGGCTAACACCTGGTAAAGTTTTTGACGCGTAGTCTTTCACGAACTGGCTGGTCAGGCCTGAACATTAAGACCGAAGGTGATTTGGGAAGGAATTTGTAATGTGGTCTGGGTGCCGGCGACAGCTCACCTACTCTTCACAAATGACACCGTGGATCTTTAACGTCGCCTTTGCCGCCGGTGCTGGCAACGGGTCCTTCGGCTTAGTATCCTTTGTGATTCAATTCTTTGCTTTTGTGTTCACACATGTTGTTCCATAATAAGTATTTTTCTCCACTATTAATGAATGCATTTATTAATATTTCTAAAATAGTTTGTCATGTATTTTTACCCCACGCATGCAAAGTTAAAAGCGGAGTTAAGCAAATTGGTTCATGCTTCTTATCAGTCGATGAATCGTCAGTTTATGATTGAGGAACAACTTATTTTAAATTAATGTTATATTTTGAAAACGAATCGGAACATGAATCAGAACGAACCTGGAGTTCAGCACTACTTTGCTCTGAATTTTGTTCTGATCGTAACATGCGTAATATTTTTACTCTGTCGGCCTGTCTGGCAGTCAAACAAAATTGAAAATCATTCCAAACAGGAAGTTTACTGTTTTTAAGAACGTTATAATGGACACAAACAACATGCACGAATAACTAATATAACATGTTGGAAAGGGTGACGTAATCAGACACTGGCTAAAACTGCCGTAAAAGCAGAATTAATGTATTTATCTGCTTTAAAACCTCTTTAAACTTTCATTCAAATTGAATTTTAGACTTGAATACTGTTGAAACACAAATTGCCTCAATGATACTTCCAAGAACCTCCAGTTTTGCAGTACTTGGGACGTGTTCTATAGGGCATGGTGTATGTAATAGGAGCTGTCACTAGAAGTGAGCATGGCATGTGGAGGGTGCAGTATCAGGGTGAAGAAGAGACCGCCGATATGGCTATGTATGATGCCGATTGGACGCTGCATTTTATGGTGATGAAAAAGCCTCCATATCCTAAAACTGTGGCTCAACGTCGTCTTATTACATGTGTAAGGGTGGTGTATAAGACTGCCTTTAGTATCGCTAAACTTCTGGATTTTTTAAAACCATCTTTTAAATCATTCTTTTTATAAAATTGAAGTAAATACTGGAATCCTGTATCAGGTATCGGTGTTCTATGAACTCTTAGTTTTACAATGTGAAACGTTCCAAACCCGCAATCCCTTTGTTGTACCACAAGTATATCGTTTATAAACATCGTCCCACATCTTAATGATCTCCAAGGATGGTCCATCCTCCCCCAACACACTCATAATGAAACGTTTCTGAGCACAGAATGAGCATTTTTAGGGAATAGGAGTTCAAAAAAGAATAAACATTCCAATCAAAAATAATCTGCTGGGTTCATAAAACGTTTTATTGAAATAAATATATAAAACACATCGAAACAGTCATTTTCAACTTATTTTATCTTAATATTTCTGTCAACATTCTCATTATATTCCGGTAAAATAGTCTCGTTACAAGAATGAAGAACGTGTGGGAGTGATGTGAGTGAGACATTATTGAAATTAATAATCAAAAAAATTACCCCCGTGCGGAGTGACGGTCATCTCTGCGAGAAAATATATAGCCTCCTGAAGGTAGGGCAGTTTTTGCAAACTTTGAAGTCACGTGACGGCGAAAACGAAAGCGAATATCGAAAATCCGGCCCAACCAAATTTAGATATTGTCCCATAGATTCTATGCCACAATAAAATTCAAGATTGCTTGGAGAATGTAGGAGGAGATAGATTTTGAAAATCGTCATTTTCGCATTTTTTGCCAACTTTGAAGTCACGTGACACGAAAACGAAAGCGAATATCGAAAATCGCGGCCAACCAAATTTAGATATTGTCGCCTAGATTCATATGCCACAATCAAATTCAATATCGCTGAGAAATGCGGAGGAGATAGAATTTGAAAAATCGTCATTTTCGCAACTTTCAAAGGCCTTGTGACCTTGACCTTGACCTTCGGTGACCTTGAAAGTCATACCATCTGTGTACGTCTCATCGACCTCTATCAGGATCACTAATGACCAGATCTCCTGCTTAACTTCATGTGAACGGACGGACGGTACGGACGATCGTCATCTCTCCTCTGCAACACCAATATTATGTAGTCATGGCTCGAAGGAGATGACCTAATGATCTCACGCACTTCACGGGCCTCTTCTGTAAATCTTTCCACTCTCTGTTATCGATGCGTCAGTTCCTCCTGCACATGTTCTCCTTCACGCCTTTTGTGCAATACTTCTCATCAACTGTTCAACCATGAGGTTTCGACCCTTGTGTAGACAATGTTCTTTTTCAAGCTTCTGGAACATTTACCATGCGAATCAAATAATGGAGCTCTTAGCCGTGCCAGCCCACTCTGGAGGCTTTGGCCATGCTGAATGTGTACGATTTTGGTCAAAATCGCTGGGATATTGTCCAAGAATCACCTTATCATGTTACCTCAATAAGCCATTCAATGTTGCCTCACACATGTCTCGCTTTGCCATTATAAATACTGTTAGGAGCAGCATAACCTTCCCAATTAAGTCCCCTTACTTTGTGTTGCTCCTTGTCAAGCAATGTGATAATTGCATGTCGTGTGTGCATTCTCACCTTGAACAAGTAAAATACTTGATTTTGACTCGAATTATACCATCCTTAAAATAAATAAGTTAGAATCTAAAGCATGACCAATGATATAAATATTTCAAAATTATAATGTCGGGACAATTTTGAATGACCAACAACCGATGGGGTTTTCATACTTTCTTTCTGTCTCTCTAGAAAATTGTACTTGGAGAAACGCTACGAGTTTTTTCCGTGAGTAAACCTTTGCTTGAAATACGTCTGCCACAACCTTTCGGTATCATCATTAGGCATAAGTGATCTTGGCGTTGAGCATGTTTCTGCCATTGCTTGATCTGAGATCCCTAGTTTCTTCCTCGCATTCCAATAAAGAAGTCAGAATTACAGAGAATAACATGCTCACAACTGGAGGAAGATGGCAGCAGAGACATAGGAATAGCTTTCTTGGTATTCTGATATCACTGTATAATGCAATTGGGATTGCCCTCTCCTGCTTAGCTGACATCCACCCTTACCATCCCATCGGGATGCACATGCTAATGATCTCAAAGTTTCTCCACATATTTCACTTGGCAAAGTCTAAATCTTGTGGTAAATCATTTATTACAAAAGCACAAGGGGGTGAGTATGGAAGAGAGAATTAAAATTGTGAAAAGGAAGTGGATAGGGTGGGTACAAGAAAAGACAAAGAAGGGTGGAGGAGTGAGAAGAGATGGCGAGGAAGGAGTACGTGAAGGTTTGAAACCTCTGCATTATTTGTGGATACTAAATAGGATTTATTTATTTTACTCCTCCACACTCTATGTCCTTCTCTTCATGCTGTGAAATATATGACGGCGGTCATATGCAATATCAATTTGCAGTCATGAGTTTGAGGAGAGAAGAGTAAAAGGGTTAGGGAAGAAACTTTCTTGTGGTTTTGATCTATTTCTCAGTCTCCGCGATATATAATGGACAAAAGCATTCCAAGCAGACCTAGTTGATCCAAGAAATCGTTCATATGGAAATGAATAATCACTCAAACTTTTCTAATTGCAAATCAGCATTACGAAATTGATTACATCATTCAAAAGTATCATTGCATGAAATAAATAAATGACAAATGAAATAATTTTTCAAGTTAATGTCCTTTCCAGACTGAACAAAATGTTTGTATTTTTTGTTTATTTTTACATATCAGTACTTTGCTGTTGAATATTTATAGACAATTTTTTTTTTTTTTGTTAGTTTTTAATCTTGGTTACACATCATGGCAGTGGACAGCTTCCCAGACACCTACTAAAAGGTTACAGTGATGAACAAATTCACTACAATTAATATGACTAACCATGGATTGAAATAATCTCCAGTTTTAGTTACATTAGTTGTAATGTCATACATTGTCCATGAAATTTGAGAAGCCCTGAAGTACGTTACCATCTCTGCTGAGCTTGTCTCACCTGAGTTGTGAACTGACGCAGCATGTAACTGTCATTATGGTTTTCGCACCGTAGAGTGAGCATTAATGTTGGTGTTGACATCCCTTGATTTAAGTTAAATGGGCATCCGTCTCTCAAATTCTTGTAGTTGTTTTAAAGATCCCACACGTCCTCCAGGAGGGCTGACTTATCGCCGGGCAGCGCGCGAAAATGCCACAATTCCGCAAAGTCACGTTTGGCCAGCTGTTTTTAGGCTGGACCAAAACGTTCCCTGGGCCAAATGCCATACAATAAGGTGCGATAATTTGGACCATCAAATGTAGGACATCAAATGGGCCATCTCAATTCAGGCCGCTGAGGCTGTGCAGCCATTTTCCCACTCCGATCAAAAATTTGAATGGCCCAAATCCAAATCTGTTCATATATGATAGGCTATAGTGTTGGCCAAATTGTGTGCTTCCTCACAAAATGCACAATTGTTTATGCTAAGTTGACCCACTATTTAAGAAATCAAATTTGGGGTTATTTTCCATTTTTTGTGGGAGCCCAAACACTTCCTTACACCCACAGTCATGGGTCAGGGTTCATTTACTATTAACTTTCACATAGTTACATAAGCCTAACATATGAATGAATTTTAAATCAAAAACAAAACAAAAAAAAAAATCCCAAATTGTTTTTTTCAACATTTTCAAAAAAATAAATTGTCTAAACACTTCCTGGCACTCACTGACAAATCTTGAAAGTGTGACGAAGATCCATTCGGCTCATCTCTGAGAAAAAAAAATGGTGACACAGACAGACAAACAACAAAGCATCTCTTTATAGTGTATATTTCACGGTACGAAGCTAAAATGCATGAATGATTTTTTCCATTTTCATGAAAACGTTTCCATTTGAAAGGAATTAATTTATAAGTATCTCCATTGCTGCAACATGCAATAAAAATGTGAGAATTGAGTGTCTAAGTCTCTCACCGACTTTGTAGATTAATTTATTCGCAGGATGCCTTCAGCACTTGTCATCTCAATCAGCAAGAGAAATCCTTAGCGGGATTTGTGAAATAAAAGGCCTCATTATCGCGTCAGGGTTTCTGCATTCCATTCTCTGTTAAACTTCTCAGAATACTATTGCTCATCAGTTTAACCTTAAAGATTAGAATTAATGAAAATATAATAAGGCTTTTTTTGGGGGGGTAAGTGTTGTAATTTTGTGCTGTTTGAAGGATAACCAGCATTAAAATGCTCAGTTAAGTTTTGTTGTAAGAATAACGATATGATTTTTACCATTCATTTATAATCGACTCAATCACCGTTATTGTAGAACCTAGACTTATCTGATGCACGTTTTTGGCGCACTGGATGACCAATGTAGATTGTTGTATGAGGACACTGTATAGGAAGTGCCAGCAGATGGAGGTTCACGGAGTCGCATACGGAGCCTGATAAAATTCAGAGAGTAAGCGTCAACTTAAAAAAACATCGGACTTTCTTAAAACTCCCATAAGCTGTGCACACTTAATTGTAATAAATTAACAAGAATGACTGCACTTGTGTCACAATCCTTAGACACAATAATTCCCCATGACCCTGCCCCTTTCCTCCTCATGGGGAGGGGGGGGGAAGTGTACGCAGTAAAGGATGAAATGGTGTTATTATTGTTGGACCCCGAACATTCGTGGGGGATACGTTCACTTAAAAATGCCAATGAATGGTCGAATCCGCGAATGTTGAGGCATTGTTTCAATGGGAAAAGGGATAGGTTCCCAGTGTTCAAATGATTCTGAGGGAAAAATCAAAATCCTGTGAAAACCGTGAAAATACAACTGCAAAAAAAACCCGCGAATACGTGAAGTACAGGACCGTGACATGTAGAAAGCAGGTCATGAAAACCGTAATACACCTGCAGAAAATAAAACACACGAATACGCCCGGAAAAAAACACAAAAACGTGAAAAAAAATACCCATCAATCGCAAAGCAACAGGCCCGTGAATCTGTAAGCAGATCAATTTTATGAACTGCGAATAGCAAGTTCCGCAAACGCAGATCATGAATGTCGGGTGCACGCATATTATATTGTATGTGGGAGCGAAGGGTTTCTATATCTAAACATTAACCAAAAAACGTGCAAAACATCCTGAAAAGTATTTTTTGAACAAAAAAGAAATGCTTTAGTACGTCGTTTTAATGCCACATTTTGGTTACAAATGTTTTCTAAAAATTGGCAACTTCACTTTCAGCCCACATTTCTCCTCCTAATGTGACTTCAACTGTATTTTTTCTTCCACCTTTAATTGGACTCTCCAAATGATAACGATCGATTAACTGTTCAAATTTAATGAATAAAATCTCTTTCCCTCTGCCTACTTTTAGAAAATGTAAACAATGAAGATTTACGTTTCAGCAGTGTATAAATGCAATAACGATACCACCCTCTACATTTCCCCCAATTTATTTTACATCGTTTCATTAATGTAAGATGTTAATGCGAAACTTGACCATTATTTGAGGTAAACACAATAGTCATCGGTTATAAGCATAAGCAACGCGACTATGTAATGCACCCACCCCCCAACCCAATGCCCCAGTGTAATGATCCATAGGCTTTGGAATGCACCCCCCCCCCCCCCCCCCTTCCGAGTGTTATGTATTATTTTTACGTCCCCTATCTAACAAAATTACGGCAGATGTGTAACGTCTCGTTCACGCTTTTAGTTGACTGTACATATGTTTAGCATAGAACAATATAATTATACACCAAAAGTTGCTAGTGAGAGAAACTTTTCAAAAAAACATGTAAATTGAGCAGCAACTTTCACAAAGTGTGTTTACATTTATCGTGAGTGAAGAACCGCATCTTACTCAGTTTGTGGAAGACGGGTAATGAAAGACGTAAGTGGACTGCATCGTGAGGAACAAAGCATGAATGGATGATGTGTTACATTACAGAGCAAACAGCTTTAGGGCGCATATCAGTGTGCTGACGGTCTTGATTCACTTACTTATTTATTCAACATGATTAACATTTCCATCGATACTCTCGGTACCTCCCCAAACAAGCCAATGTAATCTAACGCAAAAAAAAAACGGGCAGTGATTATGCAGCCTACAGGCTGAGTCTTTGGCCCACGAAAAGCCACAATGGTGGCCTATTTTTTTTTGGTGCCATGGTGGGTTAGTCAAATGACAATGTGGGTGGGTCCGCAGCTCTCCGATCAACGAGTGCAACATTTAAATGGATTTCCGGTGGTGTTTGTTCCAGACAGTGTTTATCTCGCCGACATGTCCATGGTGTCTGCCTCTAACTGTCCGGGTTGTTTTGTCTCCAGACATGTTCAGGCGTGTTTGTCCCTGACTGTGTTTATCTCTGAACCTGTCTGGTGGTTTGTTCCAGGCGGTATTTATAGTATTGCCAGTAGAAAATGGATTCAGACATATTTTGTTTCCATTTTCACTGTTATCTAATGCAGAACCATATTTGATTGTGACAGTTTTGATCATAATAACGCTCCCCTCACACCTGCTTTCACTTCTGCCTCACTAACAAGTGCCTTCCCTTTGAACGGTTTCATGATCGGTGTTGACTTGAAAAACTCATCGAGACCACAGTTAATCCTAATGTGTTATTATAAACAAGGGGCGGGAAGAACAGGGACCATGAAAAACATTTTTTTTACTCTACTATACAATGGTAATCGCACCTTGGTTTCAATTGCGCAAGGATCTTCATCAGAATAAGCTAATTGGGCCACACTCACACCATCAAGAGAAACAGAGAGATGAGCCAGGACTGAAAATTATTTCCAATTTCGGTCTTTTATTTGGACGTTGACTTTCCATTAGGATGGTGAACCTCCGCTTGTGAAAATAAGAGTTACAGCAAAATTTTGAAATACGTATGTCACTACTTATTAGCAGACAATGTTTTTAATTGTTGTACATGTATACATTGTATTAGCCCTTCCTTCACACAGTGGGAGATGGGGTTTGCAATCACGTGTGTGGTGTGGCTGTGTGTGTGTGTGTGTGTGTGTGTGTGGTTGTGTGTGTTTGTGTGTGCCGTGAGAGAGAGAGAGAGAGAGAGAGAGAGAGAGAGAGAGAGAGAGAACGCGAACAGCGAGAAAGAGAACGCGAACGCGGAGAGAACGCGGAGCGTGTCGTCCAGGCCATAAGCTTTTTTTCATATGAGCTTTTGTCATCAAAATTTCAACCAAAGCTTTTATATGAAGATAATGGAGAAGCCAAATTAAAATTTGCTAAAAAGGTTAGAGTCAGCATCACATGAAATCAATCAATTTACATCAATTTACACTGAAATTGTAAGAATTTGCATATGGGTCACTGATCGGTCACCAATCAAAGCTTAGAACGATTGTTTTTTTATACAAAAGGTCAAAGTCCAGGTTGCATAAAATCGTCAATTTCCACATCTGATTAATCTGAATTTTAAGGTATTTGCATCATATTGGGTCACTGAAGCTGGTTCAATCAAAGCTCGTAAGCAGATTGCTCTTTTGATCAAAGGTCAAAGTTGCATAAATCATCAATTTTCATCCAATGAGATTGATATTTAAACAAGATTTGTATTTTGTGTCATTGAATTGTTAACCAAAAATCATAAACGATTGATTGTCGTTTTACACGTAACGGTTTCCATGACACAGGGTTGTTTGGTAATGGCACGCAGCGGTTTAATTAGCCCCTTCCATGTTATTTATTTTGTATATTTTTGTTAGCATTTATCATGTTTAGCATATGGAAGAAGAATCCAAACACAAGAGCTGACGTGGATTGCTTTGCATTTTCAGATGTTTCTAGTTTTCATTATTAGTTGAACCCTACTTGTTCAATCCTAATGTATTCTGGCCATGTGTAAGGCAAGCAGGGTTTGATGTTCGACGCAGCCCAAATGTGTCATGTGCAGTTAAAGCTCCCCCCTCCGCGGCCAAGTTAGTGAAGTGCCTCCAGCTATGTGATGATGAATGTGCGATACTATAAGTGACTACGATGTAAGTATTTTGCACAGGCAGAGCGAAAATCATCATTGTCTGTGTTCAAATCATCAGATGGACATTAAATGGACATCCCATCGATAGGATTAATTGGTGGAATGTAAATCCCAAGGTGTCCTCCATAAGAGTAAGGCGAGCTATTCCTGCACCAATGAACAAAGTTCCAAAATTATAGCCTTGCTTCGTATGGCAATAGGATTGCGCTAAGTTTAATTCCATGTTCCTGCAGCCATGTGACTGGCTTCAGAGGTAGTTTGGTGGAGAGTTAAAATCCTCCCGATAACTTTCCGCAAGGGACAGTGTGACATGATGTAATTCTAGCTGTGCTCTGGGACGCAACAGCAACAACCAGACTATGAAATCTTCCTAATTTGAGAGGATATTAGTTCAACTGTTTACCTCCAGCCATTTCATTTTATTGCAAGTAAGTTGTTTTTGGGGACTTGACCTTCCACATGTAGCCTTCCATTGGGACCTTACTAACCGCATATGAAAGAAGTAGAGAGAAATTTCGAGTAATCACTTTCTTGGTAAGACAATGTTGAGGTAGTTGAGTTCACAAGGATTTTTGTATTTGTTTTTTTTTACAAATAAATGCTGGAAGAACAGCCACAGCAGTTCACCAGACAAAGCAAGTCATTTTGAAGCACGACTTTGATGAAGTGACGATCCCAAGCAACACTGAGAAATGCTGCTGCAGATTAACCAATTGTTACGCAGATAAAATATCAATATTGTTCAAGAATTTCGAACTATGTGCTTTATCAAAACTTCTCATCTAAAAGATAACAATTTCTACATTGTTTATATTTAATGATAATCTGCACTCATCTCCTAATCTGGGTCAAGCAGGAGAGCTATAAATATTCATTGTATATTATTATCTTCCACAGCAAAAATACCACATCTTTCTACAAACAAGGAGTGGCCAATCTTCAACCCAATTACATTTAGCATTTATCTGCCTGCCTCCAAGTGATACCCCACGCCAGACATGGGTGCATTGGTTCATCCGTTCCGTCCGTGACTGTCTGTAAATGACAGTTATGTTCGAGGACCAATTTGTTATATATGAATGTTATGTTGACAGAACGGAAACATGGAATTGGCAACCAAACTTGCCGTTCCAACAGTATTTGTCAGAAATTTGCCTGATTGCAAGGAGCAAGTAGTGAATAATATTTTACTCTGTCTGCCTGGAGACAAAACAAAATTGAAATATTCTGAACAGGAAACTTACTTTGTTAAGGACGTCATAAAGGACACAAACAACAGGCACGATAACCCATGTAGTGTTAGGTCGGAGGTTGTAAAAGACACTGCTGATCACACGTAAATTCTGGAACTAATTTTTATTATCCTTTGGCAATCTGTATTTTATTTAAATGAATTATACACTTCAACAATGGAGACACAAATCACCTTCTTTACACTTTCAGACCCCCAGATATAGCAGCACTTAGACATGTTGAATCGATGATTATAGGTGATGTGGAGATTGCTTCAACAGCAATAAACTTTAAGAATATTTTTTAAAACCGATCTTTATGAATGTAATGTTCGTAGACATAGTGATGAAGGCTCTGAAGTGAGAACAACAGGTTATTTGGACACGGGCACAAACACACAGCCTCGGAACATGAGCGGGTCAAATGAGGACACAACCCTACCCTAACCCTCATCCATAGACCCTAACAGCTTAACCACACCCTTGTGTCACCAGTAATGCATACATTATAGAAAAAAAACTACTGATAACATCTTCATCTGCCCCTTTGTCGCGCGCCCCCCCCCTTTTGTTTAATTTTTATTTACAAATCAAGATGCTCAGGAGCTAAGACACTGACTGATCGCCAACGGCAAGTGGAGGGCTGCCTGCTTGCAACTGCGTGTGGGCTCTCAATAAGGGTCATAGTCAGAGAGAGTTCAGGTAGATTGATGGGTGACTAGCTTTCATGAGAAACACCTCAGGTTCCAAATGCTAATGTGTTAATACAGATGTGGGTGACAAAGGCCCGAAGCCAGTTCATGTTTGCTCACCCATGCTGCCTAGAGTTGGTCAACATGTTTACGCCATATACATCTACCACTCTTCCGAACTCGTTTCACCAAGTTATCCATTAATGCATGCCAGATTACCACTGGTTCCATATTCGAGTTCGCACTGTATAAAGGATCATGATCTGGAAGTTGTGTATACGACGTTTGGTCCATGATACGTTTGTTGTATACTGTTATTCTCGACTCAGACCGTTATATCCGGTCATAATGATAACCATGTGTTAATTCACGACCCATCAGAAGCTTGTCGCGGTGAACGACCGGTGGTTTGATGTGGTCAGTGTTGGTAGTTGAGCACAGATGAGCGAGACAGATGAATGGAGCCTTCCTTGACATTGGCATAGACCATTGTGAATGATCTGAACAGCACGTTCGCTGACATTACTGCAGGATTTTTAGGAGCGCAGATGTGGTAGTGCTTAATGCGATTCATTTACAAAAGTTCTGAATCTTTGAACTCGTAAATGCGATCCATTATCTGATACGAATGGGTTTAGAATACCATGTTTGCACAACTGGTACGTAGAAGCTTCAAATAGTTACATGCAGAGGATGAGGAT
>CM068954.1:37285380-37306167 GCA_035128595.1 Eptatretus atami | reverse complement strand
CTCCTCCGTCAATTATAACATGGGTGTTGCTGTTCAAAGAACGAGATACCATGGGCGCGACTGGACAGATTGTATGTAAATCCATGGAATGGTGAATTGGTTCAGTGAGAAAATGCATAATCCAGTCTGGTGGCTTTTTTCCGATCGATCATATGGAGTTGCAATGGAATGTAATGTTACCCTTTAAGTTGTTGTAACAGTGCATGACTGGACCTTTCCAATGTAAATGTATTAACATGATGTACAGTTGAAAATGTGCCGTTCAGAACTGGTAATGGAAGAAGCTAAGAACAACAAACGTGTTCCTATCCAATACTCGACATGTGGTGGGACTGGTCAAAAATCCCAAATTCGATTTCTGATCAACATATTGCTCACATAGCCACAGTAATGCATCTGGGTGCTCTCAAAGCAGACCGTACTTAAATTTGAACAAGAAGCTGGAAACATTGCAGTGGAAGTGATCAGCTCATCCAAGCAGTTTGGTGGAAAAAAAGCCCCACTGGCTGAACTAGTCAAGGGGTCAAGAGCTTGAGCAATGGTTCACTCTTCGGATGACAGAATTCAATCTGGAGACTCCAAATAAGGAATTTCTACAACGTTGAGAAGGCTGTCAAAGACCTCTCGGTCACATTCACAGTTTACACTCTTCTAGAGCGGTGTTTCTGACTTGCCAGAGTGACATTAAACACTCAATGCAGGATTTCTACTTTAAATCTGTTTTCACCGAGAACTGTGGACAAAATGATTTATAAAATGGTGATTGAACTCTCCATCCCTTTCTCAAAACAGCAACAGCAGACTCGAATGTGACATTTTGTTCGAGGAGCTCACTGCGGCATCAAACTGCTTGAGGACGGCAAAGCCCCCGGACTTGACGACTTCCTGCTGAATTTTACAAAGCTTTTTGAATATTTCTGGGTCCTGCTCGAATGGAGACCCTGCTTTGAAAGCTTATATAGCGGTGAATTGCCCTGAAGTGCAGGAGAGCGGTTTGTGTCTCCTCCCAAAGAAAGGGGATTTGCAGCAGATTACAAACTGGCAGCCTGTGTCATTGCTAAACACTGATTATAAGATTGTGTCAAAAGTGCTTGCAATGCGTCTTAAAAATGTCATCTCTCTCCTTTTTGAAATGACCAAACGTATTGCATACCTGACCGATCCATCTATTGACACTATTTTTTGTTAGAGATTTAATTGCCATCGGTCAAAAACCGTGCCTCATGGTTTTGGTTTTACTGGATCAGGAAAAAAGCTTTGTGACAGGTGGGATCATTCTTCTTATTTGGTCCCTTACTAGAGCAGGTTTTGGGGAAAAATTCAATCTTGCATAAAACTTTTGTACAGAAATGCATCATGCCTGCTAAAGATAAATAATAGTTTGTGTCATCCCTTTCCTTTTTAGCATGGAGCCGTCAGCGTTGTCCACTGCAGGCATGTTGTACACACTTTCCGTTGAACCCCTACTGGCTCTCTCCTTCGCACCTCCTTGTCTGGGTTATCCTTGTCAAACAGTCCGACATTGTTACTTCAGCTTATGCAGATGACCTGTGTATCGTGGTCAAAAACCGAAAAATATGTCAGTGAGCTATCGCGTTGTCTGCCAAATTTGAACTGCCTCATCAGCTCGAGTAAATTGGAACAAGAGTGTAGCTTTTGGCTATACCCAAATACACTCTCCTCATCACATCCTCTATGTGCACTTCTCCCAACTCTTCCAGGAGGAATGTTATGGAAAACGATGGGTTTAAATACTTAGGAATCCATTTGGGAACTTATGATCTACATGCAAAGGATTGGGATGGTTCCTAGATAACATTAAGCAGAAACTATCAAGGTGGAAAGGAATGCTCCAGTTCTTGTCACTTAGCACGTGGTAACGATCATAAATAACCTGATACTTCCAACCGTATGGCACGAAGTCATTGCACTCCAGCCTCCTCAAGCTGTGATCACAAGCATTCAGAAGAGTCTGAGGAGGCCACCACTGGCTCAAGCCCAGATGTATTGCGCAGCCAAGAATGTCTGGTGGCCAAAACTTGGTGCACATCCCGAGTCGAATAATGGCTTTTCGACTCATGACAATAAAACGTCTACTAATGGTGAAGTAGTGCTCTAGGCGTCCTCTCACCAATACCTTGTTCGGCAAACAGGTGGATTGGACTATGACCGGGAACTCTTCCTCATGGACCTAAAGCAGGTTGATAGAGCTCGGTCCCTGCGTTTTCATGCGATGCTGCCTTGGATGCAGCGGCTGAGATCTCCTATGATGCCAGAAATTTGTCATGAGCCACTATTCCAAAACTTATTATTTGCTGGAATATCTACCAACCGATCCTTCATAAAGTGCTTCACAAATAGTGGAATAAATAAAGTGTGAGATCTTATGGAGCCTTCCTTGAAACGATGGTTGCCTGCGGTCAATCTTCTAAAAAATTGATGCATTCAATGAGAGTAGGGGTGAGATCATGAAGAAGTAACCCAGACTTTTCTACATTTACATATTGGGGGAATGGGGAAAAGTGAAGAAGTAGGTTTTCGCCTAAACTTTCCTGAACTTTCAATCATTGCCCAAAAACACCATGACGTGTTCTCTTCAAACAGTGATGAGTTTGGTGTGCTCCACGTCATGGATAAAAAACAACATATGGAATTTGTCGAGAAGTGTGTTTACCGGCTGTTCGCACGTTAAGAAACCATTGGAAAGAGACTTTACCTGCAGCAGCTTTCCTTACTCCCAGTTGAAGTGATGTATAGATCTCCGACCGTGGTCACACGGGAGACTTAAATTGGAGACTGGTCCATCAAGCCCTGGCCACACAGGTTTACTACAGAAGTTTAAACCCTCTGTGTCTATTCATGCCCCTTTTGTATGAGTATCGAAAATCTGAATCATGCGTTTATTGAGTGCAAGACATTGACACCATTGTTTCTGTACCCGAGTCGCATTTTTTTTAAATTTAAAATTGTTTTTTCCTTTCCAATCTTTATCTATGGGCTCGCTTTCAACACTGGGAACAAAGCTGTGGTTTTGCTTTTGAATTTTTTACTTGGAATTGCTAAGCTTGCAAATTATAAGACCAGAAAAGCCATATTGGTGAATAAGAAAAATGAAAATGCACTTTTTTGTTTCAAAGGCATGGTCTCTGCTCGTATGAAACTAGAACATGCATATCATGTAAACATGGGTGGTCTCCCTGTGTTTGAAGACTTATGGTGCAGTGGTGGTGTCTTGTGTAAATGTATTGAGAATGAAGTTCACATTTCTTTGTGAAATTGTAACAATATTATTGATCCTTGAACTGTCATTGTTTATCTGACCCAGCTTGAGTGCCTGTACTTCAGAAATGGCACTTGATACTCATGTGTTGATGCTTTTATGAACCTCAGGCAATGGTGCCTCAATATTTTTTCTTTGTTTAAATTTGCCTTGCGAAATGTTTTATACTTTTATATTAAAAGTCAAAGTCTGTCTCTGTTTCTGTCTCTGTCTCTGTCTCTGTCTCTCTTTCACAACTGTTGTGAACTGGAACTCTTTGAACTCTTTCCTCCACTGAGAACTTTGATAAGTTGTTAACTTTCCAAATGTAGCATGCTCAGGTGGATATGCATTAGTTTTACTTTACTCTTAGGCTTAAAGAGTATAGGCCTTTTCAGCATTATAATCTGAGGACACGGCCCATGATGCTGGATATTCCAGTGTGAAAACCTCATAGGCTTGGTAGACTTGTACATTGTCTTCCAATGTCTTTTTAAAAAAAATTGCAATGTACACTCCTTGTGTCCTTTTCCTTGAGATTATATAAAACTCGCAGAGTACCCGCCCCATCGGTGACCTTGTTCCATGTATGCAACACATTCTTCTGATGCATACCTTTATTTAGGCAGTGTATAGGCAACTGACAGCTCTGCACATGCAAAGCAAAATAACCTGGGTTACATGCATGAAGCAAAAACATACCCACTGCTACTAATTCAGAACACCTCACTGCATTGGAAAATGTGGGGACAGGAATACTGTACTGCAAATGGTGGAGACTTGTAATACCCTCCTCTACATGGAGGGGGCGCTAAACGATACATATTTACATGGAGAATTTGCGTCCAACCCCCTCCCTCCAAAGACCACCAGCAAAGATAAAAACACACCGATACATTAATTGGGGTCATGCTGATCCTATCTGGATGAAATCAGCCCAGAACTGCAGGAGGAGTAGCATGACAAACAACCACAAATACTCGCACACAAACACCGGTCTGTGAATTACAGTAAGGATGTACCAAAGTTACTTGGCTGAACCTTCAACACGAAAAAGAAAAAAAACGATGACATGTGAACGTACCACAAAGAAGAAGATGTGTGCTGGACAATTGCAATTACACTAAGTATTGGCTCGCAAACTTATGATGTAACATATAAGTAGGAACATGAAAGTACAGTAAATATTCTGTTAAGTTACAAACTCCTTATACCTGTCAAAATAGTTGTGGATCATTTGATGCTTTCCTCTGCAGCACATGGCTGCAAGTCGCAGATTTGCTGAATATGGAAATGCAACAACCTATGTAGGTTAGGAAGTAATTTGGAATTTTGGCACGTTGCCTGCGATAGCTTGCCTTCTCTTCCTAAGGACACCATGGCATCCGTGACATCCTTGATATCCACCAACTAATGCTGGCAGATGGGACGGCAGTTTACATCCATCCAAGGAAGCACACACACATTGATGCCTTGCCCTGCCTGAGAACCCCATGATGACAGTTTGCAGTTGGGCCAAGATTCAAACCCAGGCAGATGGCTCAGAAGCGAGTTTGTGTACCTCTAGGCCTCCTTTCAACCCACAGCTGTATTGAGATACTGCTACTGGGAGTTTATTTATGGATTTGATTTTGTCCTTGGGGAAGTATGTTTTCAACATCTGGCATTCTGTGCAGTCATTAATTTGTGCATTTGTTTGTGACATATTGGTTGCCTCTTTTACACCGAGCTATTTGAATGATGTTTCGTTTTCTCGCTTCGTGTATTGTTGTATTTCGATAGATTTTTGAGTTGTCCCTTTTCTATTTGTTTTCCTTGGACGAATGTGCACTTGGAACACTTATGTCAACCAAATTTAGTTTGAATGCTGTCGGAGTACCATTTCACTAATTTCAGTTGTTCTGCCAATTTCTCATCGTTCGGTGTTTTAAATCACCCGTGTTCAGCAGATATGTCACACCCTTCCTGTTTATTTGGGCAGTCTTCTCATGGATGTTTGGGTGGATACGTGTGTGTGTGTGTGTGTGTGTGTGTGTGTGTGTGTGTGTGTGTGTGCACGTGCACATGCACACATGCCAGTCAGTCAGTGAGTCTGCTCATGAACCAACTTTTACATTGTGCCCCCAGATGGTCTAGTTTAATATTTCAGCACCAGCTAAGCAGCTTTAAGCATAGTTCAACAAAGTTGCCTTATGTACTAATAAAAAAATTTACATCCAATTTTACCATAAGTTGATTTTGTACATTGAATGTGGATTTATGTCAACATTATCTGCCCACATTGCTGAGTGTGTGTTCACTCACATAGCGCGTGGTTTGTGGTGTGCTGCATGTCCTCCAGGCCTGATTGTCGTGCCCAACTGGCTTTCGGCCAAATTCAACATAGTTGCCAATATTAACTAAACATTTACATGTCTAATTTAACCATAATTTACTTTTTCTTTTTTTACCTTGATTGTGCATTCTGTCCGAGTTAAACATTATTCGTCCTGTGTTTTATACTTTGTGTTATCTCTTCGCCGTGTGTCTGTGCGAAGAAGATAGAACGTGGGGAAGATAGAACACAAATAGAACGTGGGGGATACGTTCCTGAAAAATGCCGTGAGTGAGGCATGTTGTTGTCAAGGACCATACTTTTTATCTTCACTTCTAATAAAGGAGGCATGTCTATTTGTGATGAATATCCTGCGACTTCCCATCTCACCTTTTCATGATAATTATTAGGCATATAGACTTTCATTAAATATGAAGCATACCGATGTATTACCAATGTATGTGAAACACACAGACATATGCAGTAGATTCTAGAATACCCTCTCCCATCCCTTTGCGAAGCGAGTGAAACATTGTGATAAGCGACCCTCTTGTCATATCCCTTTACTCATTAAAAGGTAAAGGTGAACCGAGCTATATGCAACACCGATCGTGAAAAGACCATTTCAGGTCAAGCAGCTGACAAGTGCTTTGGCACCATTGGTCAAAGTCAGGTGTGATTTTGAAGTCTCCCTTCAAAGGTAGTACGTTATCAGCCGGAGCTTTCAGACAAAATTAGATAGAAGCTGCAATGATTGCAGTTCGCATTAGCGAGAAATGTGCCAACCCAAAGCACCCTATCAATATCCCATAAAGGCAAGGCCATGAAGCAAGATAATTACATGCAGCAACCTCGGGGCAAATGCGGTGAAAGGCCTGAATAATTATCGTATCATACATCATATCGTAATTCTGGCAGCATATCAAAAATACATTCCACCCAAACATTGCTACTTTGATGTATTTTGTGCGGTCGGCATCTGACGTTGTTCGATGATCAAAAAGGTGTTTTAAAAAAAAAAATGCATTTCAAGTTTGTCGAGGTGATGGAATGAAAGAGGAAGGCAGCACTTTGAATTCCAAATATTGTCCTTGACAAGCAAATCTCGATTATACCAGATGGCATTTTTTAACGGCACGAGTGTTTCAGTCTCCAAATATCTTTATCCAGCAGTAAAAAGAAAAAGGAAACAGCAGGGCCATGGGTAATACATTTGATGAAACATTCATTTTGAAATGGTAAGTGCGATCCGCATGGTTAAAACAGAGCATTTGATGAATGGAAATCGGATGAGAAGTAGAGAATGCAATATTGTATAGCATGTCGTGGTTTTATTCTCTGCTTTGGTTAATATTTCAAACTCATTGTGAAGTATATGAACTAATCATTTGCTTCACTGGCTGGTACTAATTCTTCAGGAGCCCCAATTATTTGCTCCTTCTTGTGGGCTACACCTGGTAAAGTTTTTGACCGTAGTCTTTCACGAACTGGCTGGTCAGGCCTGACATTAAGACCGAAGGTGATTTGGGAAGGAATTTGTAATGTGGTCTGGGTGCCGGCGACAGCTCACCTACTCTTCACAAATGACACCGTGGGATCTTTAACGTCCGCCTTTGCCGCCGGTGCTGGCAGACGGGTCCTTCGGCTTAGTATCCTTTGTGATTCAATTCTTTGCTTTTGTGTTCACACATGTTGTTCCATAATAAGTATTTTTTCTCCACTATTAATGAATGCATTTATTAATATTTCTAAAATAGTTTGTCATGTATTTTTACCCCACGCATGCAAAGTTAAAAGCGGAGTTAAGCAATTGGTTCATGTCTGTCTTATCAGTCGATGAATCGTCAGTTTATGATTGAGGAACAACTTATTTTAAATTAATGTTATATTTTGAAAACGAATCGGAACATGAATCAGAAAACGAACCTGGAGTTCAGCACTACTTTGCTCTGAATTTGTCCTGATCGTAACATGCGTAATATTTTTACTCTGTCGGCCTGTCTGGCAGTCAAACAAAATTGAAAATCATTCCAAACAGGAAGTTTACTGTTTTTAAGGACGTTATAATGGACACAAACAACATGCACGAATAACTAATATAACATGTTGGAAAGGGTGACGTAATCGACACTGGCTAAAACTGCGGTAAAAGCAGGAATTAATGTATTTATCTGCTTTTAAACCTCTTTAAACTTTCATTCAAATTGAATTTTAGACTTGAATACTGTTGAACACAAATTGCCTCAATGATACTTCCAAGAACCTCCAGTTTTGCAGTACTTGGACGTGTTCTATAGGGCATGGTGTATGTAATAGGAGCTGTCACTAGGAAGTGAGCATGGCATGTGGGAGGGTGCTATATCAGGGTGAAGAAGAGACCGCCGATATGGCTATGTATGATGCCGATTGACGCTGCATTTTATGGTGATGAAAAAGCCTCCATATCCTAAACTGTGGCTCAACGTCGTCTTATTACAGTGTGTAAGGGTGGTGTATAAGACTGCTTTAGTATCGCTAAACTTCTGGATTTTTTAAAACCATCTTTAAAATCATTCTTTTATTAAAATTGAAGTAAATACTGGAATTCTGTATCAGGTATCGTGTTCTATGAACTCTTAGTTTTACAATGAGAAACCTTCCAAACCCGCAATCCCTTTGTTGTACCACAAGTATATCGTTTATAAACATCGTCCCACATCTTAATTGATCTCCAAGGATGGTCCAATCCTCCCCCAACACACTCATAATGAAAACGTTTCTGAGCACAGAATGAGCATTTTTAGGGAATAGGAGTTCAAAAAAGAATAAACAATTCCAATCAAAAATAATCTGCTGGGTTCATAAAACGTTTTATTGAAATAAATATATAAAACACATCGAAACAGTCATTTTCAACTTATTTTATCTTAATATTTCTGTCAACATTCTCATTATATTCCGGTAAAATAGTCTCGTTACAAGAATGAAGAACGTGTGGGAGTGATGTGGAGTGAGACATTATTGAAATTAATAATCAAAAAAATTACCCCCGTGCGGGAGTGACGGTCATCTCTGCGAGAAAATATATAGCCTCCTGAAGTAGGCAAGTTTTTGCAAACTTTGAAGTCACGTGACGCGAAAACGAAAGCGAATATCGAAAATCCGGCCAACCAAATTTAGATATTGTCCCATAGATTCATATGCCACAATAAAATTCAAGATTGCTTGGAGAATGTAGGAGGAGATAGATTTTGAAAATCGTCATTTTCGCATTTTTTGCCAACTTTGAAGTCACGTGACACGAAAACGAAAGCGAATATCGAAAATCCGGCCAACCAAATTTAGATATTGTCCCTAGATTCATATGCCACAATCAAATTCAATATCGCTTGAGAAATGGCGGAGGAGATAGAATTTGAAAATCGTCATTTTCGCAACTTCAAAGGCCTTGTGACCTTGACCTTGACCTTCGGTGACCTTGAAAGTCATACCATCGTGTACGTCTCATCGACCTCTATCAGGATCACTAATGACCAGATCTCCTGCTTCAACTTCATTGTGAACGGACGGACGGACGGACGGATCGTCATCTCTCCTCTCAACACCAATATTATTAGGTCATGCTCGAAGAGATGACCTAATGATCTCACCACTTCACGGGTCCTCTTTCTGTAAATCTTTCCACTCTCTGTTATCGATCGTCAGTTTCCTCCTGCACATGTTCTCCTTCACCCCTTTTGGCAATACTTCTCATCACTTGTTCAACCATGAGTTTCGACCTTGTGTAGACAATGTTCTTTTTCAAGCTTTGGAACATTTACCATCGAATCAAATAATGGACTCTTAAGCCGGCCAGCTCCACTCTGGAGGGCTTTGGCCATGTGAATGCTGTACGATTTTGGTCAAAATCGCTGGGATATTGTCCAAGAATCACCTTATCATGTTAACCTCAATAAGCCATGTCATGTTGCCTCAGCACATGTCTCGCTTTGCCATTAAAATACTGTTAGGAGCAAGCATAACCTTGCCCAATAAGTCCCCTTACTTTGTTTGCTCCTTTGTCAAGCAATGTGATATCGCATGGTCGTGTGTGGCTTCTCACCTTGAACAAGTAAAATACTTGATTTTTGACTCGAATTATACCATCCTTAAAATAAAATAAGTTAGATCTAGAAGCATGACCACATGATATAATATTTCAAAGATATAATGTCGGGACAATTTTTGAGATGGACCAACAACCGATGGAGGTTTCATACTTTCTTTCTGTCTCTCTAGAAATTGTACTTGGGAAACGCTACGAGTTTTTTCCGGAGTAAACCTTTGCTTGAAATACCGTCTGCCACACTCTTTGGTATCATCATTAGGCATAACTGATCTTGGGTTGAGCATGTGTGCTGCCATTGCCTTGATCTGAGATCCCTATGTTCTTCCTCGCATTCCATAAAGAAAGTCAGATTACAAAGAATGAACATCTCACAACTGGAGGAGATGGCACAGGACATAGGAATAGCTTCTTGGTATTCTGATATACTGCATATGCCAATTGGGATTGCACCTCCTGCTTTAGCTGACATCCACCCATATCCATCCCCATTGGGATGCACATGCTAATGATCTCAAAGTTACTCCACATATTTCATGCAAGTCTAAATCTTGTGGTAATCTATTTATTACCAAAGCACAAGGGGGTGAGTATGGAATGAGAGAATTAAAATTGTGAAAAGGAAGTGGATAGGGGCTGGGGTGACAAGAAAGACAAAGAAGGGTGGATGAGTGAGAAGAGATGGCGAGGGGAGGGAGTACGTGGAAGGTTGAAACCTCTGCATTATTTGTGGATGTACTAAATAGATTATTTATTTTTACTCCTCCACACTCTGATGTCCTTTCTCTTCATCTGTGAAATATATGACGGCGTCTATGCAATATCAATTTGCAGTCATGAGTTGAGGAGAGAAGATAAAAGGGTTAGGGAAGAACTTTCTTGTGTTTGATCTTTTCTCTATGTCTCCCGATATATAATGGACAAAAGCAGTTCCAAGCAGACCTAGTTGATCCAAGAAAACTCGTCAATCATGGAAATGAATAATCACTCAAACTTTTCTAATTTGCAAATCAAGCCGATACGAATTGATGTTACATCATTCAAAAGGTACTCATTGCATGAAAATAAATAAATAAAGAGAAATAATTTTTCAAGTTAAAGTCCTTTCCAGACTGAACAAAATGTTTGTATTTTTGTGTTTATTTTTAACCCCCGTGCGGGGGCGACCGTCACTCCCGCACGGGGGGGTATCAGTACTTTTGCTGTTGAATATTTATAGACACCTTTTTTTTTTTTTTAGTTTTAAATCTTGGTTACACATCATGGCAGTGACAGCTCCCAGACACCTACTAAAGAGTAAGCAGTGATGAACAAATTCACTACAATAATATGACTAACCATGGAGTTGAAATAATCCTCCAGTTTTATTCACATTAGTTGTAATGTCATACATTGTCATGAAATTTGAGGAGAGCCTGAAGGTACGTACATCTCCTCTGAGCTGTCTCACCTGAGTTTGAAACTTGACCCAGCTGTAAACTGTCATTCTGGTGTTTCACACGTAGAGTGAGGCATTAATGTGTGTGTGACATCCCTTGGATTTAAGTTAAACTGGGCATCCGGTCTGCTCAAATTCGTTGGTAGTTGTTAAAGATCCCACACGTCCTTCATGAAGAGTGGGTGACTTATCGCCGGCAGCGCGGCGAAATTCCACATTCCTGCCAAAGTCACGTTTGGCCAGCTGGTTCGTTTTAGGCTTGGACCAAAAACGTTCCCTGGCCAAATGCACAATAAGGTGGGAATAATTTGGGACATCAAATAAGTAGGACATCAAATTGGGCCATCTCAAATTCAGCCGCTGATGGCTGTGGCAGCCATTTTCCACTGCCATCAAAAATTTTGAGATGGCCCAATATCCAAATCTGTTCATAATATGATAGGCTACTAGTGTGCCAAATTTGGTGCTTTCCTCACAAAATGCACAATTGTTATACTAAGTTGCCCCACTATTTTGAAGAAATCAAATTTGGGGTTATTTTTCCATTTTTTTGTGGGAGCCGAAAACACTTCCTTACACCCAAGGTAATGTGGTCAGGGTTCATTTACTATTAACTTTCACATAGTTACAAAGGCTAAGGCACTATGGAATGATTTTAAATCAAAACAAAACAAAACAAAAAATCCAAATTGTTTTTTTCAACATTTTCAAAAAATAAATTGGTCTAAAACACTTCCTGGCACTCACTGACAAATCTCTGAAAGTGTGACGAAGATCCATTCGGCCATCTCTGAGAAAAAAAATGGTGACACAGACAGACAAACAAACAAAAGCATCTCTTTTATAGTGTATATTTCAAGGTACGAAGCTAAAATGCATGAATGGATTTTCCTATTTTCATGAAACGTTTCCATTGAAAGGAATTATTTATAAATATCTCCATTGCTGCAACATGCATAAAAAATGTGAGAATTGGAGTCGTCTAAGTCTCTCAGCCGACTTTGTAGATTAATTTATTCGCAGATCCTTCAGCACTGTCATCTCAATCACGAGAGAAATCCTTGCGGGGATTTTTGTGAAATAAAAGGCCTCATTATCGGTCAGGTTTCTCATTCCATTCTCTGTAACATTCTCGAATTACTAATTGCTCATCAGTTTAACTTTAAAGATAGAATTATGAAAAATATAATAAGGCTTGTTTTTGGGGGGGGGTTGAAGTGTTGAATTTGTGCTGTTTGAAGGATAACAGCATTAAAATTGCTCAGTTAAGTTTGTTGTAGAAAACGATATGATTTTTTTACCATTCATTTATATCACTCAATCACCGTTGATGTAGGACCTAGACTTATCGATCACGTTTGTTGTGCACTGGATGACCAATGTAGATTGTTGTAAGAGGACTACTGTTTATAGGGAAGTGCCAGCCAGATGGAGTGTTCACGGAGTCCATACGGAGCCTGATAAAATGTCAGAGAGTAAAGCAGTCAACTTAAAAAAAACATCGGACTCTTAAAACTCCATAAGCTGTGCACCATCTTAATCTGTAATAAATTAACAAGAATGACTGCACTGTGGTCACAACCTTAGACACAATAATTCCCCATGACCCTGCCCCTTCCCCTTCATGGGGAGGGGGGGGGGAAGTGTAAGCAGTAAAGGAAATGGGTATACTGTTGGACCCCGACATTCGTGGGGGATACGTTCCTGAAAAATGCCATGAATGTCGAATCCGCGAATGTTGAGGCATTGTTTCAATGGGAAAAAGGGGATAGGTTCCCAGTGGTTCATGATTCATGAGGGAAAAATCAAAAATCCTGTGAAAAACCGTGAATACACCTGCAAAAAAACCCGCGAATACGTGAAGTACAGGACCGTGAATGTAGAAGCAGGTCAGAATAACCGTGAATACACCTGCAGAAAATAAAACACGAATACGCCCGGAAAAAAACACAAAAACGTGAAAAACAAATACCCATCAATACGCAAAGCACAGGGCGGTGAATCTGTAAGCAGATCACATTTTATGAACCGCGAATATGCAAGTTCCGCAAACAGCAGAATCATGAATGTCAGGGTGCGACAGTATTATATATTATGTCGGGAGCGAGGGTTTCTAGTATCTAAAATTAACCAAAAATACGTGCAAACATCCTGAAAAGTTATTTTTGAACAAAAAGAATGCTTAGTACGTCCGTTTTAATGCACATTTTGGTTGACAATTGTTTTCTGAAAAATTGGCAACTTCACTTTCAGCCCCACAATTTCTCTATGTGACTTCAACTGTATTTTTTTCTTGCCACCCTTAAATTGACCTCCAAATGATAACGATCGATTATACTGTTCAAATTTAATGAATAAAATCTCTTTCCTCTCCTACTTTTGAAAAATGGTTAAACATGAAGATTTACGTTTCAAGCAGTGTATAAATGCAATACAGTACCACCCTCTACAATTTCCCCCAATTTATTTTACATCTTTTCATAATGTAAGATGTTAATGCGAAAACTTGACCATTATTGAGGTAAACAAAATAGTCATTGGTTCATAGCATAATGCAACGCGACTATGTAATGCACCCCACCCCCCAACCCAATGCCCCAGTGTAATGATCCATAGCTTTGGACATGCACCCCCCCCCCCCCTTCCGAGTGTTATTGGATTATTTTTAACGTCCCCTATCCGTAAGCAAATTACGGGCAGATGTGGTAACGTCTCGTTCACACTTTTAGTTGACTGTACATATGTTTTACATAGAACAAATAAATTATACACAAAAGTTGCTGGAGAAAACTTTCAAAAAGAACATGTAAATTGAGCAGACAACTTTCACGAAGTGGTGGTACAGTTTTAATCGTGAGTGAAGCGCATCTTACTCAGTTGTGGAAGAGGTAACGAAAGACGTAAGTGGACCGCATCGTGAGGAACAAAGCTGATGGAAATTGGATGATGTTTAACAAAATTACCAGAGCAACAGCTTTAGGGAGGCGCATACCGAGTGTGCTGACGGGCTTGATTCAACCTTACTAATAATTTATATTCCACACATGATTACATTTCCCAGGGTACCTCATCGTGAGTAACACTCGACCCAAACAAAGCCAATGTAAATCTAACGCAAAAAAAACCTGGGCAGTGTATATTCAGCAGAGGCCTACAGGCCTGATGTCTTTGACCCACCAGAAAACCACAATGGTGGCCATATTATTTTGTTTGGGTGCCATGGTGGGTGTAGTCAAATGACAAATGTGGGTGGGGTCCGGCAGCTCTCCGATCAACGAGTGCACATTTCAAAAATGGATGTTTCCAGGTGGTGTTTGTCTCCAGACAGTGTTTATCTCCGGACATGTCCAGGTGGTGTCTGCCTCTAGACGTGTCCGGGGGTTGTTTGTCTCCAGACATGTTCAGGCGGTGTTTGGCTCCTGACTGTGTTTATCTCTGGACCTGTCTGGGTGGTGTTTGTTTCCAGGCGGTATTTATAGTATGTCCAGTAGAAAATGGATTTCAGACATATTTTGTTTCCATTTTCACTGTTATTCTATGCAGAACCATTTTGATGTGACAGTTTGAATCATAATTAACGCTCCACCTCACACCTGCTTTCACTTCGCCTCACTACACGCTGCCTTCCCTTGAACGGTTTCAGTGATCGTGTTGACTTGAAAAACTCAATCGAGACCCAGTTTAATCCAATGTGTATTTAAAAGCAGGGGAGGGAAGAACAGGGACCATGAAAACATTTTTTTTACTCTATTTACAATGGTGAAATACGCACCTTGGGTTTCATATGCGCAGGAAGTCTTCATCAGAATAAGCCTTAATTGGGCCCACACGCACACCACAAGAGAAACAGCAGAAGATGAGCCAGGACTGAAAATGTATTTCAATTTCGGTCTTTTTTGGGACGTTGACTTTCCATTAGGATGGTGAACCTCCGCTTGTGAAAATAAGAGGTACAGCAAAATTTTGAAATACGTATGTCACTACTTATTAGCAGACAATGTTGTTTGAATTGTTGTTACATGTATACATTGTTATTAGCCCTTCCTTCACACAGTGGGAGATGGGGTTTTGCAATCACGTGTGTGTGTGTGTGTGTGTGTGTGTGTGGTGTGTGTGTGTGTGTGTGTGTGCGAGAGAGAGAGAGAGAGAGAGAGAGAGAGAAGAGAGATGAGAGAGAGAGAGAGAGAGAGAACGCGAACGCGAGAGAGAACGCGAACGCGAGAGAGAACGCGTGAGCGTGTCTGTCCAGGCCATAACTTTTTTTTCCATATGAGCTTTTGTCATCAAATTTTCAACAAAGCTTTATTATGAGAATATGGAGAAGCCAAATTAATAATTTGCTAAAAAGGTTAGAGGTCAGCATCACATGAAATCATCAATTTACATCCAATTGACCTGAAATTTTAAGAATTTGCATATTGGGTCACTGAATCGGTTCACCAATCAAAAGCTAGAAACCGATTGTTTTTTTTAGTATCAAAATGTCAAAGGTCAAGGTTGCATAAAATCGTCAATTTCCATCTGATTGATCTGAAATTTTAAGGTATTTGCATATATTGGGTCACTGAACTGTTTCAATCAAAGGCTCGAAGCAGATTGCCTCTTTCGATCAAAAGGTCAAAGTTGCATAAAATCATCAATTTTCATCCAATTGACTTGATATTTAAACAAGATTTGTATGTTGTGTCATTGAATTGGTTAACCAAAAATCATAACGATTGATTTTGTCGTTTTGAGACGTAAACGGTTTCCATGACAACAGGGTTGTTTGGTATGCACGCAGCGGTTTATTAGCCCTTCCATGTTTATTTATTTTGTATATTTTTGTTAGCAGTTTTATCATGTTTAGCATATGGAAGAAGAAGTCCAAACACAAAGCTGACGTGGATGGGCTTTGCATTTTCAGATGTTTCTAGTTTTTTTATTAGTTTGAACCTACTTGTGATCATCAAATGTATATCTGGCCATGTGTAAGGCAAGCAGGGTTTGATGTCTCGACCAGCCAAATGTGCATGTGCAGTTAAAGCTCCGCCCCCCTCCCGGCCAAGGTAGTGAAGTGCCTCCAGCTAATGTGAGATGAGAGGTGGCGATACTATAAGTGACATACGATGTAAAGTATTTTTCACAGGCAGAGCGAATCATCATTGTGTGTGCAATCCCTCAGATGGACATTAAATGGGGCATCCCATCTGATAGCATTAATTGGTGTATGTTAAAAATCCCAAGGTGTCCTCCATGAAGAGTAGGCGAGCTATCACTGGCACCATGGAACAAATTCCAAATTATAGCCCTTGCTTGCGTATGGCCAATATGGATTGCGCTAAAGTTTAATGTCCATGTTCTGCAGCCATGTGACTGCCTCAGGGGTGAGTTGGTGGAGAGTTAAAATTCCTCCCGATAACTTCCGCAAGGGACAGTGTGACATGATGTAATTCTAGCCCTGATTGACTGCTGGGAACGCAACAGCAAACAACCCAAGACTATGAATGTTCCTAATTTGAGAGTGATATTAAGTTCAACTGTTTACCTCCAGCCATTTCATTTTATTGCAAGTTAGGTTTTTTGGGGGACGTTGACCTTCCATTGCAATGTTGACCTTCCATTGGGACCTTGACGTACCGCATATGAAAAGAAAAGGTAGAGAAAATTTCGAGGTATCAACTTCTTGGTAGACAATGTTGTAGGTATTGACTTCACAAGGAATTTTTTGTTTGTTTTTTTTTTTACAAATAAATGCTTGGTAAGAACAGCCACAGCAGTTTCACCAAGAACAAAGCAAGTCATGTTTGGAAAGCCACGACTTTTGATGAAGTGACGATCCCAAGCAACACTGAGAATGCTGCTGCTGTTAGCTGCATTATCAATGTTAACCGCAGATAAAATATCAATATTGTTCAAGAATTTTCGAACTATGTGCTTTATCAAAACTTTCATCTAAAATGATAACAGTTTTACTTTGTTTAATGATAAATCTGCACTGCAGTCTCCCTTAATCTGGAGATCACAGCAGGGAAGAGCTATAAAATACCTCATTGTATATTATTATCTTCCACAGCAAAAATACCACACTTTCTACAAACAAGGAGCTGGCCAATCTTCAACCCCAATTACATTTAGATTCTCTGCCTGCCTCCAAGTGATTACCCCACGCATACGAAGCAAAAACTGGGGTTAAGCAATTGGTTCATGTCCGTCCGTCCGTCTGTCTGTAAATGACAGTTTATGTTCGAGGGACAATTTGTTTAAATTCAATGTTATATTTTGAAAACGAATAGGAACATGAATTGGAAAACAAACTTGCCGTTCAACAGTATTTTGTCAGAAATTGGCCTGATCGCACAGGGGCAGAGTAGTGAGATAATATTTTTTACTCTGTCTGCCTGGGAGACAAACAAAATTGAAAATCATTCTGAACAGGAAACTTACTGTTTTTAAGGACGTCATAAAGGACACAAACAACAGGCACAGATAACCCAATGTAACGTGTTAGGTCGGATGGTGTAAAAGACACTGCGTCAACAGCGGTAAATTCTGGAACTAATTTATTTATACGACCTTTGCAATCTTTATTTTATTTAAATTGAATTATACACTTGAACAATGGAGAACACAAATCACCTTCTTTACACTTTCAAGAATCCCAAGATTAGCAGCACTTAGACATGTTGAATCGAGTGATGTATACCAGTGATGTGGAAGATTGCTTCAACAGCAATAAACTTTAAGAATATTTTTTAAACGATCTTTATGATTGTAATGTACTCGATAGACAGTGATGAAGGCTCTGAAGTGGGAACAACAGGTTTAATTCGGACACGGGCACAACACAGCACAGCCTCGGAACATGAGCGGGTCAAATGAGGGACACAGCCCTAACCCTAACCCTAACTATAACCCTAACAGCTTAACCACACCCTGGTGCACCCATGTATGCATACATTATTTAAAAAAACTACTGATACATCTCATCTGCCCCCCACCCCCATTTTTTTTTTTTTATTTACAAATCAAGATGCTCAGGAGGATTACAGACACGAGCTGATCTTCAAAGGGCAAGTGGAGGGCTGTCCTTGCTTGCAACTGCTGTGGGCTTCTCAATAAGGGGTACATAGTCAGGAAGGAGTTCAGGTAGATTGATGGGTGACTAGCTTTCATGAGGAAACACCTCAGGTTCAAATGCATAATGGTGTTAATACAGGAGTGGGTGACAAAGGCACATGAGCCAGTTCAATGTTTGGCTCCCCATGACATAGCCTGAGTTGGTCAACATGTTTACGCATGTATCTACCATCACACAACTTCACAAGAAACATCGTTTCACCAAAGTTATCCATAATGATGCCAGATAACCACTTGGTTCCACATCCGGAGTTCAACGTGTATACAGGATCATTGATCTGGAAGTTGTGGTATACAGACGTTTGGTCATGATTACATTTTTGTTGATACTTGTTATTCTCGACCTCGACCATTATGTCCGGGTGCACTAATGATAACCATGTTGTTAATTCACGACCCATCAGAAGCTTGGCGGGTGAACGACCGGTGGTTTGATGTGGTCTAGTGTGGTAGTTGAGCAACAGATGAGCGAGACAAGATTGAATGGAGCCTTCCTTGACATGGCATAGACCATTCTTGATGATCTGAACAGCACGTTCGGCTTGACCATTACTGGCAGGTTTGTAGAGCGCAGATGTGCAGTGCTTAATGCCATTCATTTTACAAAAGTTCTGAATCTTTGAACTCGTAAATGGCGATCCATTATCTGATACAATGGAGTTTAGAATACCATGTTGCACAAACATGGTACGTAGAGCTTCAATTGTTACAGCAGAGGATGAGGATGGCACCATGAGAGCTTCAATCCATTTGGAGTGAGCCTGAACTATGAAAAGGAAAAGCTTCTCTTGAAATGGACCAGCATGGTCGATGTATAGTCTGGACCATGGTTTTGATGGCCACGACCACATGGCCAATGGAGACTGTGGTGGTGTCTTGGCATGGGCTTGACAAGTGTAACAATGGCGTGCACTGGACTCAATGTCACTGTCCAAACCAGGCCACCAAACATGGGCTCGGGCAATAGCCTCCATGGTGACGATGCCTAGATAAGCATTGTGGAGTTCATTGATAATTTTCCTGTGGAGTTTCGGCAGAATTATCACTTGGCTACCCCAAAGCAGGCAGTCTCCATCAATAGAGAGCCCATCCTTCCGGATGAGGTCCAGTTTCGCCCCTTCTGGTAGTGATGCCCAATTACCTGACACAACACAGCATTTAATTTGTGACAAATCTGGATTGCTATTGGTAGCACAAGAAATCTGCTCAGGGGTTATTGACACCTCATCGTGGATGACATTAGCCATGAGATGAATGATATCCCCAGATTGTGGAGGTTCTGGGATGGTTACAGGAAGTGACTGAGCACATCAGCACAGTACATTTCCTTACCCAGGCGGTAAACCAAAGAATAGTTATAACCGGCATGGCATGCCTAACGTTGTACACGACCTGATGATGTGGGCAGAATGGCTCTGGTTTCTCCAAGGAGACCTAACAAGGGTTCATGATCAGTCTCAATGGTAAAATGTCTTCCAAAGACCTATTGGTGCATCTTTGAGATGCCCCAGACACACGCTAATGCCTCTCGTTCTACTTGAGCAGAGCAACATTCAGTGTCAGATCAGGTTCGTGATGCATCCGCAACAGGCTGGAGATTACTGGTTCCATTTGTTTGCAATAACGAACACCCAATGCCATATGAAGAGCTATCACAACTGAGAATAAGTTCCTTGAATGAGTCGTAATGGACAAGTAACGGTGAGGAGGACAGCATGGTTTTAGTGGCCTTGAACGCTGTTGTTTGGGCAGCTTCCCATTTCCAGACAACACCTTTCCTGAGGAGAGGATGCAGAGACTCGACGACTGTGCTTTGTTGAGGCAGGAAATTACCAAAGTAGGTCAACATACTCAGGATGCAGGAAGTTCTGAAATGCTTTGTGGCATTGCTGCATTCGCAATTGCTTCAACTTTGCTCAGAGAGGGCAAAATGCCTTGACAGGAGATTTGATGATTCAACTTCATGTGTCATAAAGGTACACTTCTCACACCTTAGGTGTAACCCAGCTTGTGCCAGCTGATTGAGGACTTCGTTTAGGTTCTCGAGGTGTTCATGTTGTGACTTGCCAGTCACCTGTATGTCGTCCTGAAATACGACTGCCTTTGGTGCAGTTTTCAATGATGTCTCCATCTTGCGTTGGAAGATTGGTGCAGCAGAACGTATGCCAAATGAGCATCTGTTGTACATGTAGAGTCCTGGATGAGTGTTGATGCATGTATAGGGCTTGAAGTCATCATCCAGTTCCATTTGAGCATCGTCATTGGTCAAGTCAAGCTTAGTGAATGTCTGGCCACCCATGAGAGTGGTGAACAGATCCTCTGCTTTGGGCAAAGGGTAGCCATTCAGCTTTGAATAGTGTTTGATCGTCGTTTTGTAGGTTCCACAAATACACACTGTTGCGTCTGCTTTGAGTATTGGAACGATAGGTGCTGCCCAGTCAGAGTACTCAACTGGTGAGATGATGATACCCTCACTCTGCAGGCGGTCAAGCTCACATTCGATCATTGATCGTATCAGGTTGGGCACAGTTCTAGCCTTATGGAACAATGGCTGAGCATCTGCAGAAACATGA
>CM068954.1:37255773-37266253 GCA_035128595.1 Eptatretus atami | reverse complement strand
CTTAGGTGAGATTTCTAAAAATCCTCAATTTTCATTCGATTGACTTTAAATTTGAAGAGGATTTATATTTCAGGTCACTGAAGTCAACTCGAGAATAATTTTTGAGGTCAACATCGACCAAAAGGTCAACACAGACCATTTTTCTAAAATTGTCAATTTTCATCCGATTGACTTCAAATTTAAAGAGGAGTTGCATATTTGGTCATTTAATTCAACCAACAATTATTTTTAAGGTCAAATTTGTTTCATGGATTTTGCAAGTAACGTGCTCTGCACGACATCTTCTTGTCTGTTTGTCTGTCTGTATGTCTATTTATCACATACAGGTCACAATTCGAAACCGATCTTCATGAAACTTCACCACATGGTAGAGTTTTGTCATAAGGAAGAAGACTATTGTTTTTCAGTTCAAAAGGTCAACATATGCCAAAGGTCAACAACTGAGGTGGTATTTCTAAAATCCTCAATTTTCATCCGATCGACTTGAAATTAGAAGAGGATTTATATTTCCCGTCACTGAATTCAACGAGCCAATTATTTTTGAGATCAACATCGACCAAAAGGTCAACATAGGCCCAAGGTCAACAACTGAGGTGGTATTTCTAAAATCTTCAATTTTCATCACATTGACTTGAAATTTGAAGAGGATTTGCATATCACCTCACTGAATTCAACCACCAATTATTTTTGAGGTCAAATTTGTTTTATAGATTTTGCAAGTATCCTTCTCTGCATGACATCTTCTTCTTCTTGTTTGGTTGTTTATTTGATTGTGTGAAGGATATCTCAAAAGGTTATGGACGTCTTCAGGCGAAATTTGGTGGAGAGGTTGGGTGTGTGACAGGGATGAACTGATGAGATTTTGGTGCACATCCGAAAACGGATCCGACTACGTACTAGAATTTTTAAAGTTATTCTTCACCATTGAGAGCTCGGGCCAAAAACGATATATAGCATGCTATCTCAAAAAGTTGTCGGATGGATTCGGACGAAACTTGGTGGACACGTTGGATGTGGGACAAGGAAGAATTGATTCAATTTTGGTGAAAATCCGGATCCGGATCTGATAATCTTTCAGTGATTCTTCACCATTGAAAGAAAGCTAAACTAATATATAGCAGGATATCTCAAAGAGTTGGGGACGGATTCGGATGAAACTTGGTGGGCAGGTTGGGTGTGTGACCATGACAAATTGATTCTATTTTGGTGAAGATCCAGATCCGGATCTGAATACGAGGTTTATTTAATTTTTTTAAGTGATTCTTCACCATTGAGAGATCGGACTAAAAACGATATATCGCATGATATTTCAAAAATGTATTGGGCCCAATATCTTCTCCTGGATCAGGCATTGCGTGGTGGAGGTATGCACTCTTCCGAATGCCCTTCTTGTTTATTCAGTGTTGGGTGGGCCTCTACATTATAGTCATTCCCCCAAGTTTTGTTTGTGATTGAAATAGAGCATTGCGTTTACGATGAGCTCAAATGATCAATAGCTGCTGCCTGGTAGGCTGTTTTTAAGCATTTATATGTGCATTAAACTCTTGTGAGCGACCAACACAGCAGGAACTATATGTTGTTCAGAAGGTTTAGGTCAAGGAGTAACTAAATGAGACTAATGGGACTTTCCTCATTATGTTTGGGCACTCATCAACATGCTTACATATGCACGAGAAATGCAAGGTGACAAGCACTTGCAAGGATGGCATATGGTACCAACCTTGGGAGCCATATCATACATGCAGGCCCCAGCCAATCTTTGCTATGACAAGTCCATGCAGGAAAAAAAATATGATTGTGCAGATGTAATGAAGCTGTAATTTCAAGATTTTTCAAGAATTGAAAATATTACAAATCAGTACTGCACAGTCAAGTGCAGGGAGGAGTTTAAAAATCCACTATGATGGCAATGGTATCCGGTCATCTGTATAAGGTGGTAGATATGCAGCACTTCTTGTGGAGGTCAGTCATGTATTACACTTCCGTTGGTGACTGTACAGGCTGATTTGGGAGCGACAGAGTCTACCACAGGTGCCACGTCTGAAGTAGTTGGTGTGATGATCGTCTCCTGTAGTTGTGGGATGATGTTGTTTATGGTGAAAGCACCTGTTGTGCAGCTTCTCCAGCCACTGGTCATCATGTTGGCTTATTGCAGTCCATAATTGATGTCACCATGTGTCTGGAGTTGGCTACAGTTCCCCAAGTGTCAAAATTGATGTGTAGGGCTTTCATATCCCACTTAGAAACATCCTTGTACCTCAGCTTTGAGCATCCTTTTGGCCTTTTGGCCCCGATTATCTCCCCATTTGGAGCGTCCTTTACAATAAGTCCATCTTCCATCCTATGCACATGCCCAAGCCATTAAAGTCATCTTTGCTTAATTAGTGCAAGGATGCTTGGCAGATTTGCCTGGGAGAAGACTTCTGCATTTGTGCATCTTCCACATGATGCCAAGGAATGTGTTGCAGACAGCAAAGATGTGAGGCTTTCTGTACTTGAGCAATTCTGCTGGAATTCCCTCCTTTCCAAGTGCTTTTCTGCTTGCCAGTAAATTGGTTGCCTTCCTAATCTCAAGTGATGATAGTTCTGCATCTTGATCATCCATGACAGGTAATTAAGGAAGAGCATCAAGCAGAGGCTGAGGAATAACCGTATCATGGGAGTACAGTTCAAGGAAATGTTCCACCCAACGAACCATCTGCTTACTCCTGTTTACTTGCTCTATTTTGCACAACAGCCTTAGCTAGAGCCTGGACATTTGGGTTTATGTTGTGCATCAGATAAGATGAGTTCTTTGCTTCGATGGCTGGCTCCATTTCCCTTGAAAATGTTTCCAACCAATCTTTCCTGCAAGCTCTTCCTTTGCCAAATGTGATAACTGCGCTCTTGTAGATGACTGATCTTAGGAACTGCCAGGCTTCATTAACATTGCCAGTTAGGCCTTCAGTCGGTAGGGACTGTTGGAGTGTGTTTGAAAACTGCTTAAATTTGTCATCATTTCTTTTACTAGGAATGTTGATGCATGGAAAGCTTCCTGCTTGGAGGTGTGAAGCTTCCAGGGCTGCATCTTCACTTTCCTTATTACAAAGGAGTAGTCAGTTTCACAATCTGCACTTTGGGCGGAACATGTGTGAAGCGTGCTGGACGATGAGGTCAAGTTGGTGCCAATAGCCTGATCTTCGGTGATGTCAGGACACTTTATGCTGATGTTTGCCTTGAAAAAAAGTGTTGGTGACAAAGAGCTCCTTTTGGGCACAGAGCTCCAAAACTCATTGCCCATTTTCATTGATTTTGTCAACACCATGATGACCTAGGCATGTTGGCCAAGAGTCCATGTCTGTTCCAACGCATGTATTGAATTTGCCGAGAATGAGCGACATGCTCGAGAAGTTCGTGGAGAGTGTCATATACAGTAGGTGATCTTCGTCTTCAGCAATGGCATGCAGAGTTGGTGCATAAGCACAGATGATAGTGATGAAGCCTCCATTGGATAACAGGCATGCAGACATAAGATGTTCAGATGTCCCAATAGGTATCTCAATTGACTGCATCATTCTTTTGCTGACTGCAAAGCTTACACCATGTTGACGGTGCTCTTCTGCACTCTTGCCATGCCAGTAGAATGTGTAGTTGGTCTCCCGAATAGATCTGGTGTCGGCCAATCTTTCCTCCTGAAGAGCAGCAATGTCAATATGAAGCCCACGATCGATCAGTGCTGTCTTGTGTACATTTTATGTTGAAAGTAAGTCTTCTTCATTCATGCCAAGCCACATAGTCCTGACGTTCCAGATACCAACCTGATTTGTTTCTTTGTTTGCTGGGTACACTTTTACCATCTGCTTGTCAGAATAAAAATCCCTAATCTTCACACACACCCAGAGAAGGTAATGTTGGCGGGTCAGTACCTCACTGGCTGATAGTAGCCCAGCCTGAGGTGGGCAGTGACTGACCAATAGGACACGATGGTCCTTCCCACCGTCGACAGTAACCCATGGCACCTCTATGTCAAACGATTACTTCGATTGGCTCTATGCCAATCGAGCTAGACTTATAACCTGTAAACTGCTACCACCCTAGCATGGTGTGCATACACTTTGTGTAAGCATGCGAACTGTACTTCTACATTTTCTGAGTCGCTCACCTGCATTTGATTTTTCATTTCTTTAATCTTCATTTATTTTTTTCATTCATTGATATTTTCATTTACAGATGCTTTCCGACGGTTCTGTGATTTTTACCTCCGCTACCGAAGGTGAAGGAGATTATGATTATTATGCTTTAAAATTCTGGTATATACTTATATATATATACATATATATACATATATATATATTTTTATATTTTCATTTACGGATGCTTTCCAATGGTTCTGTGATTTTTACTTGTGTATCGGCTTCGATGTCCATCAGCACACAAAATTACCATGCTTCCACATTGTCTCGGGTCACTCACCTGCATTTTTTTTTCATTTAGTTTTATTTTCATTTATGGATGTTGTCTTACAATTCTGTGAAATTTTCTGGTGTACAGGCTTCGGTGTCCATTGGCACACAACATTTCAGCTTTCTACATCACCCAGAAGGTACTGATCTTTAATATCAGTCATTGAGTGAGTGAGTGTTAGTCAGTGGTTAGAAAGAGCTTTATATATTAGATATGGGAAAAATACATGCCCAGACCAGGAATCAAACCCACGTCCCATCTGGTGAACTGCACCAGTCAGTGCTCTGTCATCTGAGCTATCCGGGTGACCCACAGGCTGATCAAATATATATATATTGCCGCTCTCTTTTTACTGCTGTTTTGGGGACACACTGCCAACCATAGGAGCAGTGACGGCCTGTCCACGAGAACACATACCTCTGCCAGGCTGAACAATTTATGTGTTGTATCCCACCGATAGTCTGGATCTGCATCCGGATCTGAACCAAAATCAAATCGGCTTTTTCTTGTCATCTCACCCTCTCATTTACCGAGCTTTGTCAAAATTCGCCAAAAACTTTTTCAGATATCATGTTATATATCCTTTTTGTCCCTATTTCTCAATGGTGAAGAATCACTTTTAAAATTCTCGTATCCAAATCCAGATAAGGATTCTCACCAAAATCAAATTTATTTGTCTGGTACGCAACCAACCTGTCCACCAACTTTCAGTGGAATCCACCCACAACTTTTTGAGATATCCTGCTCACAAACAAACAGACAAACAGGTGTGGGATCATTAACATCCAATAACTAATGTCGGCAGACGTGATGCCCAGTTTAACGTCCATCCAAGGGACGGCACACACATTGATGAATCACCCTGCCTGTGAAGCACTAGTTTTTAGCTGGGTCAGAATTCAAACCCAGGCGAGACAGCTTTAGAGGCGAGTGTGTATGCCTTTAGGCCATCCTGTCAGCCCTGGAAAAAATAATACTTGCTAATTAATAAGCCATCCTGCTTTCCTCATCAGTGCCACAGCTGCAGGGTTTACCAAATTCACTTTTAGACTTTATTGCCTTGTTAGGAAATACTGCCAGAACTCATGTTCTCACAATAGGATGAAACAACTTAACAATATAATTCATGCTGTTGTAGAAAAGAAAAATGTAAAAAAAATAGTTCAGAGGTGCATTTTATGGAAAGTTTAGTTTTTATTTAAGCATTACTATCGGTGCTGCCTTTCAAAATGACAAAGCAATTGTGTGCTGGCAATCCCTGATATCATGGTCAAATTCAAAATTCAAGTCTGAAGAATTCCTCATCTTTGGTCATCAGAACATTTGTTTCATCATGGTCTGTAATGTTGCTTGCTGGTAAATTTGTTTACAGTGCAGAAGCTTCTGCCCAGACAGCAACCACACTCGAAGATAATAAACAGTGTAACCAGTTGTCAAGAAAACCAGATCACTTGCTCCCTGCAGTCCAGGCAGGAATTTGGAATTCGTTCATGAGGCCTGTGCTAATTCGCCTTCTCTTCAGGGAAGACACCATAGCATCTTAATGTTCACTAACTAATCACAGCAGATAATACACCCTATTTCAATGTTCATCCGAGAGAGGGTGCACAAATTAGTGCCTCACTCTTCATGCAAAACACCAGGACGACAGTTTAGAGCTGGACCAAGATTTGAACCCAGGTTAGACAACTTAGAGTTGAGTGTGCATCCCTCGAGGTTATCCTGTCAGCTCTCATCTGGATAGGCACATACTGTCATGAGAATGGTTCTGTGACTTGCAGCTAATAATGTATCAACACGTATTCCGATGCTTTCTTCTACTATACTAAAAAGATAGAATATGTTTGTGTGTGTGTTTGTTTGTGTGTTTGTGTGTTTGTTTGTTTGTTTGTTTGTTCATCCTTTATAGGCGGCCGAACCGTTGGATGGAATGAGATGAAACTTGGCATGAGTGATCCTTGGGACATGAGAACGGACATAGGGCGGTCAACTTCAAGGTCAAAGGTCACGGGGTCAAGGGGTCAAGGTCACCGGGTAACTTCAATTTCTCAATTTCATCCGATCGAGACGTGACCAACGCCATTCAACAGATAATCAAAATTAAATGACACAGTTCATTGATGACATTCACTTCCGACTTCCGGTTTTCGAGTTATGACGTCATAAATTGACTAAAACGTCAATTTTTCATGTTTTTTGTCCTTTATAGACGGCCAAACCGTTGGATAGAATGAGATGAAACTTGGCATATGTGATCCTTGGGAACAGACATAAGGGGATCAAGGGCAAGGTCAAGGTCAAAGGTCACGGGGTCAAGGTCACCGAATAACGTCAATTTCTCAATTTCATCCGATCGAGACGGGACCAACGCCATTCAACAGATAACTGTACCCGCCCATGGGTGGGTACTTTGCTAGTATGTACTAAATATGATCAGGTGACTGGTGACCACCAGTCTACCGGTCATTTGTAACAACATAAGAAGGTGCATTCCTCTGTGTGGTGTGATGCCCACTCACTATTCTCCAACAATCTTAACCAACGTTGATCAATTGGCATCTGCTCACTGTCAAATGGCTGAAAAAAACTTAAATACCAACTCTTAATGCCGATCTTGCTGCTGTAAACCTCAGCCAACCTTCCATGCTAAACATAATGCTTCCATTGTCTGTAACAATCCTTTCCACCGATTGGTTGGACAGCTACCCTGACTACACCCACAATTGTAACTTTGATGTGGACTTAAGATGATTCACAAAGGATATAATTAATTTGCGATCACTTATGAGCACAAATTAAATCAACACAATAAAGATACTCACAATCACTTATTAAAAAGTTGCACGGAAACACAAACGACCGACCGTAATGAACCATGACCCGTCGGATCTCCACTTCTTGTTTAGATCACGGTTTTGATGAATGGTGTTAATGGCATGAAGATCTAAATTCTAAATATTTCACCATTTCATTGAGGTGATAAATAAATATGTAATGACCATATAACAATTTGCTCTTTTGCTTTGAAGAACGGGAATAAAGGGAGTGGAGGGTGTTATGTGTGGTTGAGGACTCTGGGTGGTGAGGTGGTTTGAAGACATAATTCAATCTTATGGCCGCCATGTTGGTGCTCACTGCTATGTGAAGCAAAAGACATCTTCGGAGCTGTCATTTTCACAATCGCCATGCCCTCCCAATAAGTTTTCCCTTCAGTGTAAAATGACCAAAAAAATGAAAGCGTTTTGATCCGATAGGCATCACGGGTTTTGCAAAGATAGGCCTCACCGATTGAAGCAGCGGTCTGTTGCCTATACACTGCCCAAATAACAATGTGGCATTTCTCTCAAACAGGACTTTTACCATGTAGTCCTTGCTATTATTTCCGACTATTTTCTCTTAAACGACTCGACAGGGGACCATAAAACTCATGTCATTATAAAGGTTTTTGGCTGAGGACTTCCGGGAATCTTGCGACATTGTGAAAGAAAACATCCATCATTATTTACTTTTAACGATGTGTATATATCAAATATACATCAAGAAGAAGATGATTGGTTTCGGGTATCATAATCACTTTACGAGGTTTCTGCATATCTCGTGGGATTGTGAGTTGGATAAGCAACCGTGACGGGCCATGACATGTAGGAACTGTTTTGATCGCAGTTTCTGTGAAGTTGATGGTAGCATGGTAGGATAGGGGAGGGGAAGTGTTAACTATTCCTCTGTTTTGATGTCGGAATGCCCGTTTACTTTTATGAGCGGGAGGGGGTAGGGGAGAGCAAATATGGCACGAGTTGGGAGGGAGAGATTGAGGCTTTGGGGGTGGTGTTGTGTTGCTGAGGGGGTTTGAAGGCCTGGAATGGGATGGGGATTGATTCCTTAAGCGTGGGAGTGTGAACACTTGGGGTTGCTTGAGGGGGCGGGGGGCAGAATGGGACATAGTTGGGAGGGAGGATGAGTTTTGTGGGTTGTGGGGTGGGACATTCTGTGGGGGCGGGGGAGGGGGTTTAGGAGTCGTGGTGGGGGGAGCGGACAGAGGTTTGAAGGCTTGGAGTAGGAGGGGATCGACATCTTAGGGTTGGAAAGGGGGAGGTGAGACTTAGGGTTGGGAGGCAAAGGTTTTGGGCTTGTGGTTTGGGAGGGGGGGTTAATGACTTAGGGTTTATGAGAGTGGGGGGGGTGGAGTTTGATGGAATTGAAGTTACATTTTACATTGCACGGATGTTCCACGGGTCCACTTATATTGGAGTTAAATAGGAAAAACAACAACGTTTTCCCCTAAACAATAGAATAATATCAAAAATGAATAGGCATGATATCCGGTGACCACAAAAAATGGTACCGACATTACCTCCAATAACTTCCTCCATACATATGATACCCTCTTACCTTTCACAGGTGTGCAAAGTGGAGTTCCTGTCTAGTCCACAGATCTAGATTAAGTAAAGATAGCCCCATTTTTTCAATATGCGGTGGATAACCAAAGAAAAATCGTTGATTGAAAATGAATCAAAATCTACTTGAGACTAAAATATTTCAAGAAGACTCAAACTGTGTTCAGGGTTGGATGCTTAAGAACAACATCTACTGAGGAACGTCACAATCCATAGATGATCGAAAAACAGCAATAACTGACAAAATCAGTTCAATCACTGCAGCCGAATGTGTCAGAGTAATAAACAATTTTGCCCGTGAAATCCAATTGTGCCTGGAGTGCTGAGGCTGACATCTGCAGCAGGTGCTCTCGCCTCGATCAAATCAATAGCATTAGAGATATCCATCTGAAACTTTACACAGAAATCATGTGAAGTAAATATGTGCTTAAGAATGTCATATATAATAATAAATGTATGTGTGTGTCTCCTCCATCACTCCAAAATCATGAAACCGAGCGGCCTGAAATTTTGCAAGCATACTCAGGGAAATCCAAAGGAGTTAATGAATGAAAACTTGGTGTTTGGGTAAATTTAAACACCCCTTTTGAAGATAATAATTAATGGTAAACCCAGAAACAGGCAGCCTTTTGCCAGCCTTCATTCAGCTCGCTCACCTTGGCTTCTAAATCCACCATTTTGTCCGCTCATCTCAAAAATGCCTTTCCTTGGAACAAGTCGGTTTCTGTATGATAAAGCTTCACACCTATGAATCGCTCTATATATTGCTGATCGCTGATCTTCATTTCTACGAATTGCTAGATGCATCGCAATGCTTATAAACGCCCGGAGACAGCAGTGTCCGTGCCTTTATTTAATTTCTGCACATATGATAAGTTCTAGAATTTCTTAACCTGAGCCAAATTTCAAATTTTAAACAGTGGAATTGATCTTGGCAGCAGTTCTGACTGCTAAAAAAAAAAGTGTTCATTTGTTCAATCCACACATTGACACTCCAGGCATCTTCGGGTGGTGTTTAGTATAACCGATCGCTAATTGCTTGCCAAGCCGGTCATTCCTTATCGACTATTTCGCTGGAATGCTTTCCTGAGTGCTTAATACTGGTGGGTGGAATCAATTTCAAAGTACTTGATTCCAACCATGGAATCAAAAGGAATCGAGGAGTGAACCGGAATTGACGCCAATTCCGAATAATTCCTACTTCCAAGAAATATGTGTTTGTCAAAAGAATGTGCAAATTGGACAAATTATCACTTTTTCAGCAGTCGCAGTCTAAACGCTGATAAGAATCATTCCGCAATTTAAATTTTGAAATTCAGCTTTAAGAAATTATAGAGCTTATCGCATTTGCAGAAGTTAATTAAAGGCACGGACACTGGCACGGATTTTTCTATGATTGAAGAAAAATGCCCTTCTTCCCTCCCTCTCCCCTCATGTATGACCTGTTTGAACGTGCTATTTTAATGTACCCCATTTAGTTCAATCCTGTACTAATGCCAGCAGAGGGTCCATCCCCTCCCCCCCCGCCCCCCTCCGCCCTCCGACTTCCCCTCAAGTCCTCTACCAAACGCAAGTCCAGAACATCCCTTCCTCTCCCATTCCCTTCCCCTCCTTTCTCCAAATCCTCCTCGCTCCACCCCCCC
>CM068954.1:37231569-37242489 GCA_035128595.1 Eptatretus atami | reverse complement strand
ATTGGCGTTCACGGTCGGTTAACGACCCGTCGGCTGGCGAGTTATCCGAGCGATAGCGTACAATTCCGGGGAGTTTGGTGGGAGACGACGCAACCTCCCCCACCTAGTGGTCGTTCTCGCCACAGACCCCGGCCCACAAACATTATATATAAAAAAAAAATAATAAAAAATAATATATATATATATGTGTCTTTCTTAAAAAATAAAAATATATACACATATAGCTATACATATATATATATATCTGAGGTCCGTCATACAAAGTAACGGGACTGAGCCTGCTGTGTGCTCCACTTACACAACTTAAATGAACCAGTTGCATCAACAGTCTTTCACAACATTCCAGCATATAAATATATATATATATATATATATATATATATATATATATATATATATATATATATGATTGGTGATGGTTGACTGCGCTCATTGTGTGATTTTTTACAGGTCGTGCTTTACACGTTGTCTAGTTTGAGTCATCGCGCTATGAGTCATGAGCAGAGAGCCAATCTGAAGTTTCTTGCAAAGCTTGGCAAAACACATTCCGAATCCTTCGCAATGCTGCAGAAAGTCTGCGGGAAGAAACGATTTCACGTACACGTGCATTTGAATGGCACAAGAGGTTCAAAGACGGACGGGAGGAGGTTGAAGACGATCCACGGTCTGGAAGACCTTCAACGAGCAGAATGGCGGACAACATCGAGCATGTGAAGCAGATGACGCTGAATCACGTCAGATCATCGACTCATGGTGCGGATGATTGCTGAGGAACTTTCCATCAACAAGGGTCAAACAGTGAATCAATACATGTAGAAGATCCACGCTGCATGAGATCAGTCCGGGACAAGAGTCCGAGTGATCTGTAGGAGAACAAGGCGTGGGTGCTCCACCATGACAACGCCCCTGCTCACAGTGCCCTGAGCATCCGACGGTTTCTGTTGTAGAGGAACGTGCCAACTCTGGAGCAACCCACGTATTCGCCAGACTTGGCCCATTGTGATTTTTTCCTATTCCCAAAGCTCAAGGGGTGATCAAGGGGACCCGATTTCCTGAAGTGGAGGCCATCAAAAGGGCCGTGACGACGGAGCTCCGGAGGATTCCAGAAGAAGCCTTCCCGGGTGCAACGAAGCATGGAAGAAGAAGATGGACAAGTGTGTGAGACCAGAGGGAAACTATTTTGAAGGGGACAAACTGTGATTTCAATATATTTTTGGAATAAAATTTCTGTGAAGTCAGTCCCGTTACTTTTTAGATGGACCTTGTATATATATATATATATCTCTATTATAATACCAAGCTTGCACACTAAAAACTCAGCTCGCCGTCACATGATCCCTATGAAATTGCTGTGGCACTTAGCGGACATGCCGACAATGTTGGGAAGTCTTGGCATTCCATAGTACCACTTGCATTTTGCACAATGTGTATTTTTGTCATTTCCCGTGTACGGTCTGTCGTCTGCTACCAGCTATGTTGTAATGCTATCCATGCATGTGCGCGGGTATCGCTAGTAATATATATATATATATATATATATATATATATATATATATATTTATATATATATATATATATATATACTCTGGAATCCTCTCAACAATCCTGTGGAAGAAGTCCTTTCTTTCAAGCTACTGGGTCTCACTATCTGCCATGATCTTTCCTGGAAAGCCACATTTCCAACCTGGCCTCCAAAGCCAGTCGCCGACTGGGAATCCTCCATCGTGCAAAGTCCTTCCTCAGCCCACCTGAGCTCCTGACCACATACAAAGCTTTTGTCTGCAGCCTAATGGAGTACTGCTCTCCCGTCTGGGCTGGTGCTCCTGCCTCCCACCTTTCTCGGCTTCACACGTTGGAAACCAAGGCATTTCAGATAATTGGCATCTCTCCCGATGATGCTGAGACTTTGGGCCTCTTCATCTCTCACTGCAGGCAGGTCGGTGGTCATTCTGTCTTCTACCGCTCCTCTCCGGTCTTGCCCTCCTGCTCTGTCTGCGATTTGTCCCCACCTATATTTGTTAGTGACGGCCTTATGTGCTGGGTATGTCTGTGCGGTCTTGGATTTACAGTGGCAATACAGCGCAGGCCTCGTGCGGCGGACAATATCAAGGCGGTGACAGAAGAATTGCACAACCGCCTAGCACGGCCGAGCCGGGGGTCGGCGTAAACGTATCACAGACAACACGCATTCAAAAGAGTCCGTTGTAGAGTGCTGCAAAAAAGAGAGTGTTTATGAGGACGCGCATATATAGGTACCCGGAGTAACCAAAATCTGGCTCGAAACGATTCTTCCTCGCGGGAGCTGAGCCTCCAGTCTACCTATTGATTCGCGTGTATATGTTTGGGAGGGGTGAATGTGTCGGTGGGATGACCGAGCCGCGAGTAAACGACACACGCGTTCGGTTCGCATATGGGCCATCTACTAGAGAAGTGTCTCTAAACGGAACGGCCGTGCGGATTTTGGAGTGAGAGAGTTCAGTGGGTATAGGAACAAGGCTGAGTGGACTGAACGCAGTATAGGATTTATCTCTGCCTATCCGATTAGGAGGTCCGTTCCTCAGTGCGGCGTACCTTTTTAATCAATGTAAGAATTCATATTGGCGCATATACAACTGAACAGACGTGGCACTTGCTAGTAAGTACCATGGGAATGCACGCACACAAGCGACTCCTCGGGATAAGGGGCTTAACACGCAGGGAAGGGCGTTGGTCCGTTGAGGTTAAGGTTCATTGGTAGTGCTTAGGGAGGAACGCTACGGTGTTGTAATGGTTCGAGGAAGGTGAGTTGTCGCTGTCTCTGTGCGTCATGCGTCGACAATTAGGACGGTAATCCTATAGATACTAGCCTGATGCCCGGTCGGGAAAGGAAACGACGGAGGCCGTGTGGTTCGTTGCTACGAAGTGGCTGATGTTGAACTATAAGAGTCCAATTATATCAAGTGCGGGGAAGGCCTGTGGGCTAGGAAATGATCTTAGCGACATCTTGTAGAGACGAAAGAGGGATCGCTGTCCTTGGAGAGCAGAAATAGAGTGTTGGGACCGCCGAGAGCACACGTAAAGGAACTCCATGACGGCTTAGACGGTCTAGCTGGTTGGTCAAGAGTAAGAGTCTGTGTATCCGAGAGGCTGAAGGGATGATAGGGGCCGCGGCGCACACGGACGGATGGCCAGATCGCGGGAAAGTTGTGGGACGCTCACCGCGTCCGGTCTCACCCTCGGTATAGACCTGTGCGTACTGGGAAGGTGGAGATCCCAGTGGGTATGTCCAGGGCGGAAGTAAGTTGTAGAGAAGGTGATGGATGCACAGATGTGAATTTCTCATTTGGCGATGGCTGGCTAATTGAGATAAAGCAAGCAGTCTAATTTGCAGGTGGAGTTCCTCGGAGCAGTGTGGACGGGTTATTTAAACATAAATAATGAGAGCGATCAGATTAAGTCGGAATGGTCCAGGGGAGTTGCAGCCCATTGTTTGGATATTCGCCAATCGGGAACATGATCGGGAAACTAGTGTGATGGCATGTGTACTAACGCGATACCAGATACACATGTAAATAGATGGCCAACCTGGGGGGCACGTTGAGCCGAAGATTGGTGGGAGGATAAATATGCCGGACACTAGCCACCGTGCAATCAATAGCACGATGGGGTATACCGGGGCGGGCGTGCAAAAGGGCCGCATACTAATAAGGTGGTTGGCTTATGACCGAGCGTGACGACTAGAAGCCTGATGCTCACGGACCCGACCGGTTCGTCATGAGGAGGTGAGTCCTAGGTCGGGGTCAGGTTGTAGTTGGAAACAAAAGGAACTGATGAGGTTTCCCAGTCGGAAGCTGAATGTAAAGCAGCGCCCGAAACCAGAGACGAGAGTGGGTATATTTGACAGTGATTATCTCTTTCAGTTCCGATTGTGACTAGTACACTAGCTGAGAGCGTGACGCAGCGAAAGGTAGGATAGGACGTGTGTCATAAAGAGGTCGAGAGTGTTACGAGGGCGTCTCTTGTCTAAGTATGGCCAGTATGGCTTAGTAGTGCCATCGCTGTGTGAGGCTTCAGAATGCAAAGGCATAAACCGGCGCATTCGTCCGATCCGTTTCAGCAGTACAACAATACGCTAATCGATTTAAGGCTGAGGGATGTAAAGTGTAACACGAAGGAATTGTAATCACGGAGCGAGAGGATTGTACATAATCATGCTCGGGAAGTTCAGTGGCGTGAGCTAGGCACGACACCTTATATGATGGTATAGCTAGCGCTAGGAGAGTGATTCTGAGCCGACCGTAGCTATATATCTCGACCGCGTGGCGTAGGGTTATTTTGTCGAGATCCAATGTACCTAAGTAACCACGCGGTCTCGGCTTCCGGGGATCCCCACCTTCGGAATGCCTGGCCGAACCGGATTTACTCTACCGACAGCGGTAAAGTTACACCTCCCGACTACCACTCTGCCACCCATCTTTCCGGCTCGGATGCAGTCGAGTGGGCCTTCCCAGGACATCCCGGCTACAATTGTCCGATTACCGGGGATAAAACCCCGCCTAAACTCAGATCCGAACATGCTGGACAAATTCAAGAAAGGACGGAACAAACTGGGGACATTTCTACAATTGTTTATTTACAATAAAAAGACACAGGGAAGACTTAACGCGGAATTGCAAGTAATATTTATAATGACCATAAACAATCCCTTAAACAGTTTCTACTTATAAGACAGGCCCACACACAGACACACACAAATGAAAATAAACCCAGAGTTATTTATTGGACCCTCGAAGCCGAGGAGAGAAACGAGCTGTGGGTCAGAGTCCAGCTGGGTACCTGACCGTCGGAGAAAGGGGTGCTCCGTGGTGCGGCACCTGGCAATGGTCACTGGTTTGGTCCCCAGTCGCACGTGTGGGACTCGAGGTTCGTGGCGGAGCTCGGGTGGTGAATGGCCGGCTCCACGGAGGGGGGTCAGGGTCGCTCTTTCCTTTCCTTGTAGAGGGCCAGCAGGGACACGTTCGCCGCCTTCACGCCCTTCTGCTCAACCCTCCGCTTCAGAAGAACTACACGCTCAACAACAACCCTCAGAGCCCTATCCAATACCTTGTCAGAAACCCGTGGAGAACTTCCTCCAAGACCCTTCTTCCTCACTCGACCCTCAACCACCATAACCCTGTCAAAAACCTCAGAACAACCTTCGTAACAACCTCTGCCTCAGAGAGTGCTCGGGAATTTATGGACCTCCCTCAACGGGGTGGGGCTCGCTTCAACAGACGTCACTCCCCGCCCTGATTGGACAGGCTCCTATGGGTTCCCCCTTTCTGGGCGGGGTTTCTGCCCCTGCCGGGAAACCCCACCCACTCTTCCACGCGTTTTCATACTTGTCAGGCAACAGTATCAATGTTGCCAAGGTCATCGTGAAAGAGTTACAACGTTTGTGGAAGCCGAGAAACTGGAACCGCGAGTTCCCGCCTCGGCACGTCAGGGTGCGAGAAGGCAGCCGGTTGGCGGTGGATCGTGACGGGGGATGGGATGGTTGTTAGATGGCTTGTTGGATGTAATAACCTAGCTAAAAGAAATCGCAACGCACGCCTTTGATTCTCCCACTGGACAAAAGGAAGGGGATCTGACTACACACATACTTAACGACATAACTGACTTTTGGGACATCTGTATGTTGAATGCATATGGTTTCCAGATCCGTAACAATATGTAAGGTGAAACATACCATAACTAGAGAGTTCATGGAATACCTTACTCCATGCAGTCTTGAATAAGGACTTGGGCGGGATCTGTGAGCAGAAAATTTGATTGGTTGTGATGACACAAAATGCCGTAATACTTTGTCCAAGTATTTCTAAATCGAAGGGTTTTGAAAGTGTCAAAAAGGCGATTTGTGTTCTCCAGTGTTCAAGTATATAATTTAATTGAAATAAAATAAAGATTTTAACAGTTGTAGAAAAGAATTAGGACGTTTACTGCCATTGATTTAGTATCTTTTAGGTTCCTCCCGAATCATATCCAGGTTCCTATTGAAGACTCCATCTTTGCTTTTTACTTATTTGGGTTCCTTCTCATGACTCTGATGCAGTATTTGGTCTTTGTTTGATTTCACACCATCTTATTTAACACGTTACATTAGTTATTCATGCCTGTTGTTTGTGTCCTTTATGACATCCTTAAAAACAGTAAGTTTCCTGTTTGGAATGATTTTCAATTTTGTTTGACTCCCAGACAGGCAGACAGAGTAAAAATATTATCTCACCCCTCTCTGTCTATGCACGATCGGGACGAGATTCAGAGCCATCGTACTATTAAACTACAAGTTCGTTTTCCGATTCATGTTTAAAATAGAATATTTAATTGAAATTAAGTTGTTCCTCAATCATAAACTGACATCTGTGCACAGACAGACAAACAGAGTGGACTAATTACTTAACCCCCCTTTTTTCCTCATGTGTGCGGTGTAAAAGTAATGAGTTTTTTTTCTGATTTACCATCTTATATATTATTTCCGAGTTTGTGGTTTCGTGTCGCGCTATCTTCGACTTTGTTCTGCGCTCGAGTAACGTGATATTCGGCTTACATTATCTCAAAGACCATATGAGGTGCATGGTACAAAAAAAGTAAATAAAATGGTTCTGAAACAGTGAAATCGTATTCCACTTACTGCATTAAAGTAAAATTACTACTGATACTCTGCATCAGTTCCTTTCTCAAACACACCCACCCCAACATGTCGCGCAGAGCGCGGGTTATGCTAGTATACATTGTTGCAGAGTGTCGGTGCTGTTGAAGCAGTTTCTTGGCAAGGGTTTATACTGGGTGGTTTGTCATTGCCTTTCCAGCAGTAGTTTGGACAAGAATTTGGAATTTGGCCAGGATGCCAGCAAAAACTCACCTACTCTTCACAAAGGACACCATGGAATCTTTAACATCAACCAACTAATGCTGGCAGATGGGACACCCAATTTAACATCCATCCGAAGGACAGCATACACATTGACGAATTACCCTGCCTTTGAAACACCAGGATGACAGTTTATAACTGGGTGAGATTCAAACCCAGGCGAGACAGCTTCGAGGCGAGTTAGAGGTGAGTGTGCACACCTCAAGGCCATCCTGCCAGCCTGGTGAGAAGATAGGAGATATGAATTAATCATCACGATGAATTTAACACAATTTGAAAATCACCCACAAAACCCCACGCAAACTTCTCTCCCTCTCATAGTGCATTGCTTCTATCATCAAACATCATGGCATCTTTGTACACGATTGCATTATCAATCAAGTAGCCATCTTCTACTCTTCCACGCTCAACAAATTTTTATTAGTACTGATGGCAAATAAGGTAAAACGAGTCAATAAATTATCAGAAGTTTGACCTGTACTCACTTTCACCCATTAACAACATCACAGATAAAGGCGCCATCTGCTTATTACGTGCACAAAGATTGTAATACACCTTTGTTTCCTTTCCCAATATATTCTCCTTCCATTGCCTCCCATTTCTCCAAACGTCCCTTCCCTTTCCTCCCTTACTATGCACAATCCCTCGCAGCTCTTTTACACCTTCTCAATTACAATTTCCCCAAATTACTATCAGGGTTCACAGAAGAATTAAGCAAAACCTGGTCTTTACTGAGCAGTTAGGGTGGTTAGCTTGGGATCTCAGGGTCCTGAGCTCTTAGTCCCTGTCGGCCGTTGAAGTCACAACAGGTGGGATTGACTCAGCCTGTCATTAGCAGCATAGTCACACCCTCATCCAATGATGCTACGCACAACCTTCTGCTGCATACAAAGGAAGAGGATTAAAAACTAAGCAACAGGCAATGAGAGACTGATAAAAAATATACCTCCTACGGAATGATGATCATGATCATTGATAGATACTCCTCCAGGGCGGTATGCTCGCTGATACACTCCCATTTAGACTAATGATTCGAGGAGGGGGTCAAAGGGGAAGATAAAATTATTGGAGGAGGCATTATTATCAATGACACTGAAATCGTTTGAGATTTTGCTTCTTTGCATGTCACGTTACAAATGTTTAGATTTGCTTTTCATCTTGTTAACTTATTAACTCTGCCACTGATGCTGGATGGAGGTTATACTTTCACCTTTGTCTGTCTTCACAAAAACTTGGTGGACATATTGGGTGTGTGACAAGGAAGAATTGATTAAATTTTGGTGAAGATCCGAATCAGGATCCATATCCGATAATTGTTTTGAGTGATTTTTCACCATTGAGTGATAGGGCTAAAACGATATAAAGCACGATATCTCTAAATATTACACATAGATTCGGAGGAAACTTGATGGATGAGTTGATTAGATGACAAGAATAAGCCGATTGGATTTTAGCCCAGGTCCGAATCCAGATCCGGCCTATCAATGGGATACAAAACGTAAACTAATCAGCCTGGCAGAGGTATGCGCTCTACGAGTGGCCATTCTAGTTCAGTCTATGGACTCATGTATTCTCAAGGATAGAAAGTAATGAATGAAAAAGAGACACGAATTTTCGAATCCGGCAAATGTATAATTTATTAATAGCAAATAAGATCCTCAACAAAATGCTTGGCTCACGTACACCAGCTTGGATGGAAAGAACATGAGGAAAGAGACTTTCAAGAGCGACAGGCCATCTGCATCCATGGAAAAAAATATCTGCAAGCCTGTTTATACCACAGGCAGAATGTCTAAGAAATGGGATTGGCTGCCAGACTGTTTACAAAGTACAAGCTTGGTCGAGAGATACTGCCTTGATCTCACATTTGAAATTTAGGACCTCAATGTACCCTTGCCACAAAATAATTTGAAGTATTGAGTTGCTAAGACCAAAGAGAAGTGAGTGAGACAATTGGTGAAAATAAATGCGTTTATGTCAGCGAGGATTAAAATTCCATTGCATTGTTTGTTAGAGGAATCATGTGACTCATCTGAAGTTCGATTGAGCAACCTTGACAACGTTATTGTACATTGGGTGCCCGTGTGGAGTAAATGTAAGGTAGCCTAGAGTGTCAGTATTGTTAAAGAAAGCAGATAGTTAGAGCAGTATACCGAGCGGTAATGGAATACACGCGCACTGATGTCATCCCAATCCATTGAATATACGGTGACAAGTCCAGAGAATAACTGTTCAACCTTGTCATTGGAAATCACAGTGTAGGAATAGACATAATAAGAAAGTGGTTTCAGACGGTCCTTCAAACGAAAGTCCAATCACACAATCTTTTCATGTGCCATAATATCATCATTATGTCTTTTGTGAGAGAGTCCCCAAACCTCAAATGCAACTTAATTTCCACAAGCTTTCAGGTGCATTGCCATCACTGTGCAGTCACTCCATGATGAAGCTTCCAAAGGGAGTACATCAAGGACTTTTGTAAAGTAGAAGGGAGGAGGTGTGGGACAGTTTTTGGGTGGGTCTGAGATAGCTATCCTGAATCTCTCATTGAAATCTACTATAATATGCTTCTTCCCACAACAGTTTGCATATACACCTCTATCAACCTTCAGATGATAAAACCTATCATCAGAATTGTCCGCTATTATGTTGACATTATCAAGTATTCCTCTGATGTGAGAAAAATACAGATTTCTTTTTGCAATGTTTCCTATCATTTTTGTCTGCAAGTGTGAAAACTATGGTCTTCTGCTGTCACTTTACGACAAGGCATACAAATGTAGTTTTCCATAAGACACAACCATTAAGCTCCTATAGTGAGCCTGAAATAGAAGTTTAATTCAGCGCTTATATTCCACAGTTATGCACTATCTTCTTTAACACGTGCTAATGCATGAAGGCATTGCCATTTCCATTGCAGTTTTTTCATGGGTTGATAATTCTGGTGTAAACTCTCTTTCGCTGCCACGTACTGTTATTTCATTATAAACACTTGTATGTTCAGGACAAAAAAATATAAATAAAGGATATTTCAAATTTTACTGTCATTTTCACTTTCAGAATTGGTAAGGATAAAGGGTACCAGTTGGGATAACAAACCATGGTGACACACTCCCATATGGACTAAAGTGTCCTGCAAAAGTATTCACCCCCACCCCCCTCCCCCCCTCCAAAGTTTTCACATTTTGATGCCACGTGAGCTCATTTCATGATGCTTTCAAATCAAACTTAATATGTACAGTCCACACAAACGACTCCAAAGTGATAAAGCTAAAAAGTTCAGATAAAATGTGAATAAGTTAGATTAACAGAGAAAATCAGATGATTCTCAGTTGCTTAAGTATTCAAGCCCTTTGCCTAATTAACCTGAAATCACTTCAGGAGCAAATTACCTGTTTGAAAGGTTACAAAATAAGTATAATCGGTTTCACCTGTATGCAATCAGTGGTTTAACTTAAAAATTAAGCTCTTCCACTTATCGAAAGAGTTTTGAGGTGCAACTCACTTGGTCAGCCAACAAGGGAAACATGAAAAACAAAGAGATTTCCAAAGAAGTCAGACATGAAGTGGTGGAGAAGCACCATTCAGAAGAGTGTTATAATATGATATCAGTCACTCATTATCCCTTTGAGCATGAAAACATATCATACCAAGTTGTTTTCCTGAAACAACTTGCCTTTGCCTCATGGAAAGCAAACCCAACTGAGGATAATCTCAGTTCCTTCCATAAAGCTAAGAGCAAGTGTGTGTCTACCCTCAGGAGAGCCAGAAAACAACATCTTTCTAATCTCAAGTCTAAACTGTCAAACCTCTCTCCCTCCTCCAAATTCTGGTGGTGGCTAATCAAATCTGTTTCTGGTGTATGTTCCCCCTCCATCCCCTCCCTTAACTCAAATGGCCGCACTGCTAATACCGCACATGAAGAAGGCTGAATGCCTAAACTCGGTGTTTGCATCTAAATCTTGTGTCCGAAACCCATAGCTCTCTGTACCCACCTTACCCAGTCACACACAACTGTCCCTGGACTCTGT
>CM068954.1:37200877-37211381 GCA_035128595.1 Eptatretus atami | reverse complement strand
CAAAGAGAGAGATAGATTGTTAGTGAGATATGCTTTCTCTATCGCACAAGCAGGTGTAAAATTAACTAAAAGGGGTAATGATTATATCTTTCATAATAATAAATGACATTGATAGTGTTTTAAAGAATTTGGAAAGAATACAACATCAATTTACAACTTGTCAATATTTGTAGGAAATTAAAATTCATAATGTGTTATTGTATGAGAGATGAATAACAAATGTGCCTAAACATACAAAGAATATTATTATGAACTTAGAAGATAAATATGGGAACGGTTCTCATTGGGTTTGTATTTTAATCATCAAGACAAATATTATTTGATAGTTTTGGTCTTCCACACCTGTTGAAGTCATAAAATTCTTAACAGAATGGTGTTTATCAAACATTTCAAGTCCAAGAATTAAATTCCAAAGTGTTGTGGTCAATTATGTCTATATTGTGTTATTTCAACTCAACAAAAAAATAAAAATTTTTATGACATTATTTTAATCTAATATAAATGACTTATGTTGGGAAAGATGGTTCTATCTTTGGTGTATCCCAAGAACTGGATATTGATTTATCAAATTATTACACAAAGGCACAGGCTGAACGACAATAATATAATATAACCAAAAATATTAATATGAAAATGCTTATAAATTAAAAATTATCCAAGCCGACTGACGCGAATGACTTGGTGAGATTAAGTGATTATCACAATATATATCCTTAAATAAAACGGCTGTGTATTCCAAAGATACAGAAGTGTTGATTTTATCTCCAGGTCATACAGAATTCACAGTTCGAATTAAATAAATTTTTATAAAGAAGGGCGTATGATTTGTATGAGAATAGAACAAGGGGGGTATGATATGAATGATTTAGGGTATAATTGGTCATTTAAAATTAACCTCGAAGACCTGGAGCAATTAAATCAGTCTCGTAAGGAAGAATATTATCCACTTGGTATAGAGAATGAGTTTTGTGGAGCCACGATTAGTAAACAACAAATAAAAGAATTAATAAGGGTAAATAAAATGGTTTTGCTCTTGTTTATATCATGAAAACAGAAAAAACAGGATATATGTAATAAGTAGGGAAATACAAAATGATTTAACTATGGAAGATGGGGAGGTGTTCGTGTCATAATATTATTCTACCATATATTTCTAATACATAAATGACGGCAAGAAGGCTTCAAGAAAATTATCATTTCTGTGTCCAAGCATACCTTCAGAAAAGGGTATTCGGTATTTTAATAAATATGTTCTACAACATAAGAATGATGTATTTTCAATAAAAGATTGGCTTTATGCTGATGTTGATAAACCGACAACTTTGGAATTAACTAAAATGTTAAATAATGAAAAATTATAAAGTTAAGAAAACGAAAGGCTTCTTTAAGAAATACAAAAGAAATTTATTTGGTCCTGTTGTAAAAAAATTATTTTGGATACAGGAATAACAAGAAATCCTGATGAATATATGTATGATATTCTATGGGGTGTAAGCGATTCAAGTATAGTAAGGGACGAGGAAGGAGTTGAAGAGAGAGAAGAGGAGGAGGAGAGAGAGAAGAAGAGAAAGAGGAAAGGGAGGAAGAGAGAAGAAAGAGAGGGAGAGAGGAGAAGAAAGAGAAGGAGGAGAGGGAGAAGAGAGAGAAGAGAGAGAAGGAGGAGAGGAGAAGAGAGAGAAAGAGAGAGAAAGAGAGAGGGAGGAAAGAGCGAGACAAAATAAATATCAAAATATGGAAACCAGTGAGATTCAAAAAAATTGGTGGTATTACAGAAAATAACTCAACCCACGAGGAGGAAACAAAGAATTGACAAGTCTATTTGCAATATTTTCTTCAAGACTATTGACATCGTCAAGCTATTCATTTTAATTCAAGTTTTTTCTTGAATAAATGGAGGAGAGAGTGAAGGCATTTCTAAGGATTCTTTATGTTTTAAAAATTAAGATTCAATGTGCATGTTGGAAACTAAAAAGGTTTTTGCACTCTGCAGGAATTTTTCTCATAAATAAATGAGTTATTGTCTCAAATGTAAAAAGAAAACTAATACTAAAAATATTTCATATATTAAAAGTAAAAATAACAGGGTATACAAAAAGGTATATGTTCGGTGTGTGGTTCAAAAAAAAATCAATTTATCTCCAAACACAAACTCGGAGGAGATATACAAAAGTTTTATCAGGAAGTAAATTTCAACTACTGGAATACCAGGGAATTACATCTACCAGGGTATTCTTTCTGTGGTCCAGGCACAAACTTGGATAAAAGATTAGATGAGGCAGACAATCCTAAACCATGGAGTAAACCTATCAATAGGGTTGATGAAGTGTGCATGAGACACGATATTGATTATGGGAATACCAACAACTTTAGAAGAAAAGCATGAAGCCGATAGAGAAATGTTGTATAATTTGTCTCTGATACAAAATCCAACCTTGAGAGAAAAAGTTGATCGGTTCATCGTGAAGAAGATGATCACAGTGCTAAATTGAAACTTGACTTGGAAATTCAAAAAACTTATAGACTCTAATGATGTCATTAAGATGAAGAGCAATTACTGATGAATTACATAAACCAATATTCACAAAGTTTCGTAGAAGGAAGGTTTATTCCAAGGAAGTTGATTATATCTGGTCCCTGATTTGATTGAACTCAATAATGATAAGGGGTACAAGTATGCTTTAACCGTTATTGATTTGAGGAGTAGATACGCATGGTTGTACATTAAAAAACAAAACAGGTAATACTCTTATGTTAGCCTTTCAACAGATATTTAATAGAAGTAAGAGAAAACTAAAAAATTGTGGACTGATGAGGGTAGAGAGTTTTATAACAAGACATTTATGAATTTTCTAAAAAATAACAGTATTACATTATACAGTACCTTTAATGAAGGAAGGCTGTTGTTGTTGAACGTTTTAATCGTACCTAAAAAGGAGACTATATAAAAATTCACACAACTCGTTCACAACAATGGTTATCTTTTATTCAGGATATTGTGGATAAGTATAATAACACGATTCATACGTCAACAAATATGAAACCTCAGAAACATTTACAAATTAAAATATGAAAAAGAGATTAATGTCAGAAAACCTAAGTTCAAAGTTGGTGATATCGTAAGAATATACAGGTGGAAATCTCATTTTGAAAAGGTTTTACTGAACGATGGACGAAAGAACTTTTTAAAATTGTTTCTGTAATAGATACGGTTCCTTGGACTTATAAGATATATGATTTAGAAGGGGAGAGATTTTAGTTTCATTTTATTCACAAGAATTACAAAAGACAAAAGATAAATTGAATTTTTTTTTGACTCCGCCCCTTTTTGACTCCACCACCAAGCCCCGCCCACACAAACCCACACAAACCCCACCACACACAAACCCCACACAAGCTCCACACAAGCTCCACACACACACAAGCTCCACCCACATTCATCATATTCACATAATTAGTGATTAGTTAATTAGTTCCCCCACACAACATGTTTATTTAATTAAAAAATTATCCACTCATCCACCATCCACCCATCTCTCCACCCATCCATTGATCCACACAAACCTCATCCACATTCGCCCCTCCCACATAAGCTCCACCCACACAAGCCCCTCCACACCGAAGCCCCCGCCACACAAGCCCCTCCCCCTCATCCCACCTTTGACCCACCCACACAAGTCCCTCCACACAAGCCCCTCCACACAAGCCCCCCCACACCGAAGCCCCGCCCACACAAGCCCCTCCCCCCTCATCCCACACAAGCCTTCCCACACAAGCCCCCCACACAAGCCCCGCCCACACACGCCCCACCAACACAAGCCCCTCCCCCTCATTCTCCCCCCCCCCCCCCCGTGCGCCCCACCTTTGACCCACCACCTCCCTCATCCCACCCCCACCCTTCCCCACACACACGGGGAGGGGAGGGGGTGGGATGAGGGAGGTGATGGGTCATTGGGGAGCGCACTACCCCCTTCATGTCTTGATTCTTTTTTTATAATTCAAAATCAAGTAATTGGTAAACAAAAAAATATAATTCATCATATTGAAAATATTAAATATTCATTTGCGAGAATGTATAATCTTTCCCAGCAATCTTCTTCAGATGTCTTGTGATTTCGAAACTCAGACACCAATTCTGTTTTGAAACAAAAGTGGATAATAATTAGGTTTTATAAAGATATTACATGGTAATATTAATAAGCCTGGTGTTGGTTCTCAGTTCAACCCTCGTTGACCACTGAATTAACACACCAGGAGGCCGACTCAGCCTGTCATCCTTCGAGGCCAATAAAATGAATTCCGGTGTACTGGCATAACGCGTCCAAACTAATGATGCAACCAACATAAGGCGACATTCCAAAGAAAGAGTGATATTAATAAAAGAATAAATAAACAAATAACTAAATATAATTCAGAAACATTTACCTCCAGAAAATCATGTGTTGTATCAGATTGGTTCAACAGCTTATGTTGTGTGATCGAGCTGAAAAAAAATAAAATAATGAGTCAAGGGTATAGATGGAGAGACAGATAGAGAGAGGTAGGTAGAAAGACAGACAGAGAGACAAACAGAGAGAGAGAGAGAGAGATACAAAGACAGACAGGGAGAGATACGAGAGACAAACAGACAGGGACAGAGACACGCACACACGCACACGCACACACACATACACAGAACAACATACACGCACACACACACAAACACACGCACACACACACGCACGCACACACACGCGTGCGCGCACACACACACAACACACCACGCACACGCACGCACACACACACACGCACGCACACACAAACACACGCACACACACACGCAACACACACACACACACACACATGCACACACACACACACACACCACACATACACACACATACACACACACACTACACACACACACAACACACACCACGCACACACACGCGTGCGCGCACACACACACACACACACCACGCACACGCACGCACACACACACACGCACGCACAAACACAGCACACACACACGCACGCACACACACACACACACACACACATGCAAACACACACACACACGCACACATACACACACACATACACACACACACACACATACACACACCACACCACGCACACACACACACAACAACACACACACACAACACACCACACACACACACACAACACACACACACACACACACACACACACACCACACACGCACACATACATACATACACATATAACACACACACAAACACACACACAGCACGCACACACACACACACGCACGCGTGCGCACACACACACACATACACACACACACACGCAAAACACACGCACCACACACACACACACACGTCTCACCGTTGGTTTAATTCACTCGAGATCAGTGGCCTTGATAAGACTTCGGACCAGTCATTACAAATGTTTTTCAATCTTCTTCTAAAATCACTGACTTCATCAATAAGGGCATTTATCTCATCCACCTCATCGTCAAATGTAATTCTACGTCATCCAGGCACCTGCCACAAAACAAAAAATATTTTAGCATTATCACGATATAATTTATAATCATTTGCTTCATCGTTCAAGAGGAACTAAACCCATACAAAAATGTACCAACTTTGTAGTGAACTGTTATCTTCATCGGAAGAGAGCAAGTCCATGGCTCAGTTTTTTTTTACCATTGGTACAAGATGGTAAAGATCAGAGGGCTTGATAAGACGTCGTGTGAGTCATTAAGTCTTTTTCAATTCTCTTCTCAGATGATCGCCTCTACAAGAGAATTAATTCCATGCACCTCGTCGTGATATATAAACTGCTCTTCTTCCTGCCTGGACCTGCCAGGAAAAAAATATATATCAGAATTATCACGATTCAATATATAATCACTTGCTTCATCGTTCAAAGAGAAAACCATCTACAAACTTACCAGCTTTGTGTTGAGCTGTTTTGTTCGTTGGGAGAAACGATCGTTGATGCCTCAGTTGTAAAAATGAAATCCTGTCTGGCAGAAACTGTCTGGCGAATCACTTATAAGGCAGCGATGAGGAAATTTCCAGAACATCGGGTGTGCCACAGAAATGACGCTTCTGGTGAGACAGCTTGGAAAATAATTGGGCGATTATATTCTCTTGTATGAATCATTTTCGAAACATACTTAAAATGCTTGATTAAACTTGATTAATTACTTGCTTGATTAAACTTGAAGCTTAACTTAATTAAACTTATGTTTTAAAGCCTGTCCGTGTTCTGAATTGGTATAGATAAACACGAGGTGTTCGATCACACAATGTTCCTGTTTTTTTCACAGCACGACGATGTCGAAAAAAAAAAAACACTTCCTCATTTTACCAGCACGACCGTGTCGAAAAAAAAACACTTCCTCATTTACCAGCACGACCGTGTCGAAAAAAACACTTCCTCATTTAAAAGCACAAACTGAAAACATTTAAAAAAACTTGTTTATGGTGTGGTTTATACAAAAAAATATATACAACTCAGTGAGTGGTCAGATGAGATCATTAAGAGAGTATATCATTTCGTAATGGCACAAAAGGGGTATCTTGAAAAATATAAAGATTCAAAGTTTTGTTTTTAATATTTTAGATGGGGATTATTGTGCAAAGAAAATTAAACTATTGAAGGAATATGAGAATGAACAAATGTTTATAGGTTCAATGAGTGAGCTACACATATGCATTGTTTATTTGAAAATGAGTGTCCCTCGGCTACAGGTTATAGATATCTCTTCAGAATCACCTTGAACAAACCACATTACTAGCTTGCTACTTGACCAATCTTTATCTTGTCGCATTGGTTATTTGAATAGAATGCCCCAAGGTAAAAGGGAGACAAACAAATATACCTTGGGATAAAAGGGGGTGTAATTTTAAGGGAAAAAAATGTGAATCGCTGAAAATCCCCATTCATTACATGGGAAAAGTGAGCCAGAATCAGTATATCCACCTACTACTGCGGTTGGTATTGCAATTGTCACATATCAAAGAAATCACAGTACCGCCAGCACCAACTACAGCTGATGCAGCTTCGATAAGGAGTTCCTTCAGCTGATCGGCAGTTAGTTTTTTGCAGGGCAAAATGCGTAGAATATAGCGTGGACCACCGAAATGGCAGGCAACTTCAACAACCATAGCATGTGAAGCAAGCATTTCGTGTTCACCACCCGCTGCTGCATTTTGAGCATATCCTAACATGCCCTCCAAAAGCATGTCTCGACCAGCTTTACCTCGTCAAACATTAAATGACCAAACGCTGCTGTGGTTTAAGCTGGTCGAACAAGGTTTTTAGGTTGGAGTCCTGCTGACAACTAGCAAGCATCTGTTTTACCTTTTTGTTGATGGTAGAATGATTAAGCCGATCGATGAATCATTTTGTATGCACTGGTGATATGTTGTGAAGCTGCATTGCGAAAATCATAGTATCAGTATCAAATCGGCGACGATCAAGAGGTTTGAACATAAGATGCAGCTGCGACAGAAGGACGGTGAAATGAGGAAGCTCGTGTGCCTCAGTCATCCAACAGAGCTGGCTTATTGCAAGCTGAAGAATTTCCTTGCTTGTGCATTCATAGATGTTTACCTGGTCAGTTATGGATCTAATCTGGGACCATTTTGAGAGCAGGCTGTTCTTCTGCAAAGGAAAAAGTCGTTTGGGCACCTCAATGCCATCTTTCTCAACTCTATACAAGAATAGAAATCCAAAAGGTGAGTGAACTTGTTGGAAATGAAAGAACTGCTTGACAGTTTGTCCAGTAGCATCAGTTCTTGATAGGTAAGTGTTTTCCTGGTCTTTTATGACGTTAAAGCCAGGAAAATAGGAGTTGATTTTAGCACAGAAGTGGTCGAAATCTTGGATATTGTCTACAGCCTCATCAGCTGCCTGCATCTTCTTAGCTCTTGATTCTGACGTAGAAGATGATGTTGGGCATGGGCTGAGGTCACCTGCTTCAAAGCTGATTGGTACTCCAGGAAATATTGATGAGGGTTCTTTGGGTCGTTTGCCACCCTAACTGACACCCAATCACAATTGAAATGGGTCTCACAAATATATATCTCCTTTAAGCACCTCAAGCTTTCTTTCTCATTTGGATTGCCAATATCCATCTCTCCTCTCCTCGGATCTGTTGGGAAGGATATGACTTTACATAAGGCGTCCCATCATAGTTTCCTCTACAACCAAAGCAGCTGCAACGACGTGGCATATTGTCACACAAGCAGGAAACAACACAAGATCCTGTGAGATCACCAGCTGACAGTTTCTGAAAGAGAACAAAAACAAAACATACATTAGTTAACGATGATAGAAATCAGCAAGTAGGTGCAGTAGGTGCACAATGTCATGTTTTGTCATAGACTTTACAAAAGTTTCCTCTGAGTTAGACAAAAAAACGGGCAAAAAATACCAAAATTCAGAAATTTGACCTTGAAATATGACTTTGACCTTGAAGATGACCTCAGGTGGTGTTCAAAATGACACTATTGAACTCACCGTCCTCAAAAACCCCTATATGGATCCCGAGATCGTGTCTCTAGCCCTTCTAGAAGTCATTTTAGCCCCGGACTCAAGTTAATCCTTCAGTCTCAAGTTACAAACCCCGAGATCGTGAGGTTCCAGTCTTCTCTATAGGAGTCTATGTATGTATATGTATATGTATATGTATATGTATATGTATATGTATATGTGTATGTGTATGTGTGTGTATATATATATATATACATATATAATCGAAACGTGAGGATTGTGATGGGCACTCTGCTGATCCCCATTGGACACGGTCCACACCAAAGTGTCACCTCCAACACAGAGGCTTCAGCCCGGTGACTCTGTCAAAGAGACAAAGATTATACGGTCATCATCAGTTAAACATCAAACGGAACCACGGATCGGGATTGCGGGCTTATTTACCCTCAACAGGATGGTATACCGATAAATGGTATAGCCACTGGGCCAAAGCCTCTGTATTTGAGGCGATGCTTTGGTGTGGACTGTGTCCAATGGGGATCAGCGGAGTGCTCGTCACACTCCAGATGTTTCGATTTTCCCACTGGTCACATCACGTGCCTTCTGGTTTAAATTCTTGCATTATCAGGAACAATTGTCTGGGTGGCAGCCGGATGGTTGTTCTGTGCGGATTATGCGGTTTTACCTTGTGAGACATAATCCACGGCAATGCTCACCATAACAGTCAGGAGCTGCGTCTGATGTATAAACAATGAATGCGGTCATCATTGGTTGGATATTTATCGGTATACCATCCTGATGAGGGCAAATAATCCAGAAATCCAGAAATCCAGATTGGTGATTTTGTTGGATGTTTAACTGATGATGACCATTTATGACGTTAAATATTTCGCTCTTTGATAGAGTCACCGGGGCGAATCCTCAGTGTTGGAGACGATGCTTTCGTGTGGACTGTGTCCAATGGGGATCAGTGGAGTGCTCGTCACACTCATGTTTCGATTTTCCTGCTGGTCACATCACATGCCTTCTGGTTGAATGGTTTGCATTAGCAGGAACAGTTATCTGGGTGTAGTGGCAGATGGATGTTTGTTCTGTGCAGATTAGGCGGTTTTACCGTCTGAGACATAATCTGAGGCGATGCTCACCATAAAAGTCAGGAGGTGCGTCTGAAATATATATATATAACTATATAACTATACCATGTATGAGGAAAAGGAAGAAACCCCAAAAATACTCTCCTGAGTCTCATTGTCCTCTTAATGAGCTCACATTTTCAGGAGAGCCAAAATGACATGAAGCATTTCCATGAGGCACGAGGTGCATTAACGGGTTTACATCATGTATTGTTCTGGTTAAGTAGAGCACAGACAAAAATATGTGGATAGGCAAATGAGGACAAGATGTATACCATATGGGAATGCAGGAAAATATTTCCATGTGAGCCATCTCCCTCAGAGAGTGGCGATTTATTTTCAAGAGCATAAGCAGCAAATGTTTTTTGATGATCCATAAGGTGAACTGTGCTCTTCTGAAGGATCCTATGCTGTAGGATTTTGCATCAGTCGGGTTTTGAATCAGAATGGTGTGATGGTTGAGTGGACCAAGCCATGTTTCGTTGCCCCGAGTGGTATGGCTGAGATTCCCATAGCCTCTCGACAGAAATTTCAGATGGAGTGGTGACCCTTCCAGGAATAATTATGGTGTTCAAACGTTTATGAATTGCCATGAACACGTCCGGAACTTTTTCAAGAATACAGACTCACCGACTACTGCAATTGCATCAGCGCTTCCAATGGAGGTTGGAGTCCAACTGGATGGTGCAGACGTTATAGGGTTTACTTACCTTTGAGCCATCTCCCCTTCATAGATTTTCAACCTGACCCATAAATCGATTAGTGCTTCACAGGTGAGGCTGGTGCATTTTCAAGTGTTCCATCCCCTGGATAGACGTTAAGCTGAGTATCTCACCAGTTCTCATTAGTTGGTGGACGTTAAATATCTCGTGGTGTCTTTTGTGAAGAAAGGGCCAGCTATTGTC
>CM068954.1:37179854-37193027 GCA_035128595.1 Eptatretus atami | reverse complement strand
AGCTTCGATGTGCTTTTACGATCTTGTTTTCTCAAGTATTTCTCGACTCTCAACTGTTTTCTCAAGAGTTTTTTTTCTCAACTTCCTGTTCGTTTTAGGATTTTTCAAATCGGATCAGTGAATCGATTTCTTTGACAAAGATAAATATTTTCTTTTTACTTCACATGATTTTTGAATTTACGAATTATCTTCTTCCTACGAAATATCACGTGATCTGTGAGGTGCGTTTTCTGCCATCTGAAAGCATTGTACGAACCTTTTCTGCATCCTTATTCATTCAAACCATGCTTGTTGATTTATGATTGGTATTTTCCATTTTAAAATAATTTACCACCCAGTTTCTCCCTTGACAAAGGTAAGTTTCTTTTAGATCCTCATGGAGGATCTCTAAGTCTTACTCACGTTGTTGTTCTTGTGGACTTTTTGTTTCACAGCCTACAGTTTTCATCGAAACTTCCTGAAACTTGGCATATATATGTAAAAATACCCTCCGCAGACAGTAACCATCTCCGATTTGAAAAATTCCTCCGAGAAAAAAAGTTATGACGTCAAAAATATCTCCGCTAATGGAAATCGCCTAAAAAGTTATCTCCGAAACTAGGCAAGCTTTTCGAATTCTGTTGCGGGAATCGAACAGGGCATTAGCAGAGATGAATTACCGCACATATGATACATCACTATGACGTCATATCAATTTTATGACGTCATTCCTATTTTTTTGACATTTTTTGTTTCACAACCCAGAGTTTTCATCGGATCTTCGTGAAACTTACCATGTATATGCAGAAAGCCCACGCGCAGGCAGTAACCATTCCGATTTTGGAAATTCTTCCTCGAAAAAAAGTTAACGTGATAATATCACCGCTAATGGAAATCGCCTATACCATTATCTCCGAAACTAGTTTGTTCACAGCCTACAGTTTTCATCGAAACTTCCTGAAACTTGGCATATATATGTAAAAAATACCCTGTGCAGACAGTAACCATCTCCGATTTTGAAAATTCCTCCTACAAAAAAAAGTTATGACGTCAAAAATTCTCCGCTAATGGAAATCGCCTAAAAAATTTCTCCGAAACTAGGCAAGCTTTTTGAATTCTGTTTGCGGGAATCGAACAGGGCATTAGCAGAGATGAATTACCGCACATATGATACATCACTGACGTCATATCAATTTTTATGACGTCATTCCTATTTTTTGACATTTTTTGTTTCACAACCCAGATTTTCATCGGATCTTTGTGAAACTTGCCATGTATATGCAGAAAGCCCAAGCGCAGGCAGTAACCATCTCTGATTTTGGAAATCTTTCTAGAAAAAAGTTGACGTCATAATATCACCGCTAATGGAAATCGCCTACACCATTATCTCTGAAACTAGGCAAGCTGTTTGAATTTTGTTTGCGGAAATCATGCGGGCATTAGCACAGATAATTTATCGCAAACCTGATACATCACAATGACGTCATATTCGTTTTTTATGACGTCATCATTAAGAGGATGAGGATCTTAGCTCATTCGAGATTGTTAGTTCAAATTATTCCTAACTTATGAGGTTTTACGAGGTTTAGTCGGTTCCTGCATTTATTCGGCCCTGCAGGCAGGACGCCGATTTTCCATTTGGTTGGTCAGTCTATTTTGTATATTCTATTTCATTTTATGTTTTCAATTGTTTTATATATTTTATCAATCAAACATCGAATCAGTATGTTATTTAGTCATTGCATTGATGTTACTTCAGCAAATCGAATGGTTTTAGAGTCCATGCAAAGATAGTTGGTTGGATGTAGGAAAAACATCTCAAAGATTGATATATGAGTAATGTTAGCACACGAGACATCTCAAATGATTGAAATGGAAGAAATTCGGGATGAAGGTTGTATATAATTAATTTTCCCAGTATTCCCCAGAATTTTACTTTGTTCCATTTCCTGGTCTATTGACGGAAAGCCCACTGATGGAAAGTCAAAAAAAATCAGTGATCGACATTTTCTGAGCAAATATTTTTTGAGCAAATACTCCACTACTAGCCACAACTTTGCGTAAAAAATAAATAAATTAAATATAAAAAATATAAATAAATAAATAAACTACTTTTTTAATGGTTTTCTTGAAATCACAAGACAATTTTTTTTTCCCAATTATCGCCATGAGCCTCAACATTGATATAAAATCATACAATAACAATATAAGAAATAACAATAAATTTTCCAAGTAACCTGTTTCAGTTCCTGGGTTATGAAAGTCATCTAGATTTTTATCTAGAACCCTCGGGTTTAAAAGTACTGTGTGTGTGTGTATGTGTGTGTGTGTGTGTGTGTGTGTGTGTGTGTGTTGTGTGTGTGTGTGTGTGTGTGTTGTGTGTGTGTGGTGTGTGTGTGTGTGGTGTATTTTTAATATATATTTTCTCCTGGGCCAGTCTGTTAATCCACTGAAGGTGACCATCATGTTCCCCATTAGAGCAGGATAATGGATATAATTGCAGAAACAATTCGTCTGTTCTTTGTGATCTTTAGTACCATGGGTTCTTATATCCACCTGCCACAATTCTAGCAGAGGAATTCCGGCTCAACATCCCAATCCAGTCTATCTCCTCGATGCAACAACGTCTATCGCCAGGGCTAGAATCGAACTTGGCCAAGTTATGCTGCCCTTTGAGCTATCCTCCAAGCTTACGTAAATATATTGATACATTTGGTATGATATTGTTGCATTTTCTCCATATTTATTTTATGCAGTTTCATGCCATGGAAATTTTTATGTGCAAAGTTGACATTGGTTTTACTGAAGGTTTTTCTTCAACCATTACATATATAAACCTGACTTTATTATATCATATCTCTATTGTATGCAACCGATACTTTCAGTGAAGCAAATGCATCAGACCCACTTGCTGTTTCAGAGACCAATGTTGCTCATTGGGCAATTATGTCGATACGAGAACGAAACCGTATTAAAATCATCATCCAAAGTCAACAGAATGCTGCATCCGACCGGAGAGTCATAAATGTCCCTATTATTTATTATCTCTAACTGCACAGAGCCCGAGAAATGGCTCCGATTTATTTAATACACGGACGAGTCCCCTGGCAAAACTCGTGAAATTATCTTTCTGCCCACGAAGTGCCTTGCGGAATCTTATGGCGATAATCACGCCATTGCAGTGTCTTGTGATAATAGACTTTGAGAAGCATAGATCACGCGTCTGTGCCTCGTGGGACTCCCACCATCCGTGCATGTTCAGCTGTCGGTTTCTGCTAGTCTTGCATGAGATCTGACGTCAACTACCCCGAACGACCCCTATGGAAGGATTGCTGTGAAGTCATGCAAAATTACTTTCGATGAACGTCTGCTTCGAATCGGTGCTCGAACATAACGATCTGGGAGAGAGCGCATTCGTTTGGCCTGATTATTAACATGCAAGGTCTAACAAGTTGGGATCACATGCTGCGGGGTACACAGCCTCATTTTCCTGAGATGATGTTGTTCTTTGCGATAACCTTCAGTTGTTTGATCATATGATACCAGCAGAGTACCCGCACCTTGTGCAGAAGGAATTTAGAGTTAGGAAAAGAGAGCCAGGTACCGTGTATAATTCCATTTTATTATATCGCATATCATTGCAGGCAATGCTTTTAATACACATAATGATTTCATCCTGTTAAACTTTCAAGTTAATAGGATAATTGATGATTTTCAGTTGAAAATGATGATTTTTTAGAAGTTTGACGAGTTGACGTTTGACTTTTGGCCTCAAATAGTTGTGTTCACCAGTTAATTGACGCAATATGCAAATCCTCTTGAACTTTCAGCCAATCGGATGAAAATGACGATTTTAGAAATTTGACCCCAAGAACTTTGACCTCAAAAATATAGGCTTGCTCAGGTAGAACACTTCTCCACACATTTTTTCAATCACTTGAAAAATTTTAAAGTTTCATGAGATCGGTTTAGAATTGTGACCTGAAGGCGATAAACAGACAGGCAGAATAACAAAATCGACCGACTCATCTATTGAAAAATCTTCGATTTGCAAGTAGCAGACAAACATGAAATCATCATAGTGACACTTGGCGAAAAGAAACAGCACTCGGTAGAGCGCATACCTCCCAGGCTGAACAGTTCACATTTTGTACCCCACTGATTCGTCAGATCTATCCAGACCTTAATAAAATCGAATCTGCTTGTTCCGTCACCTAACCAACTCATCACCTGGTTTTGTCAGAACTCTTCCACAACTTTGGAGATAATGTTATACATCGTTTTTGTCCATCTCTCATGTATGAAGAATCACTTGAAAATTCTCGTATGCGGAATCCAGATTCAAACCTCACCACAATTGAATCTCAATTCCTTGTCACACACCAAGCTGTCCATACAGCTTTCTGTGGATCCGTCCATAACCTTTGAGATATTGTGCTTTTCCCTATTTTTGGCCCTATCTCTCAATGGGAGAATCACTTGAAAAATTCTCGAATCCGGAACCGGAATCAGATCTTCACCAAATCGATCAGTCAGTCATTTTCACACACACCAACATGTCACCACATTTGGTCGAATGCATCAATAACCTTTTGAGATATTGTGCACTATATTATTTTTTGCCCAATCCTCAATGGTGAGATCACTTAAGGAATTCTCAGATCCGGATCTAGAGTATAGATCTTCACCAAAATTAAGCGTTGCTTCCCTGGCTGGTACCTACATACCCCAAAAAAATCAGAACGAATTGCTTGAAAAATGTGCCAAAAATCATGTTGACAGATAAATGTTACAGACCAATAACTTGTGAAAAAATTTTTCCAGCCATGTAATAAACAAACAGATAAACAAACAGACAATGGAACCCAAATGCAATACCCTCTCCTCTGGCGAGGTTAACTAGAAAGCATTTAAAATGCAAAGCCATCACTTTGGATTCTGACTTCTCTTTAGTGTACTTTGAAGTGTACTTTCAACTTTTGACCTTTTGACTAAATATTAGTTTGTATTTCCATTTCTCATGATAAAGCGTTGTTGAAAATTTGATAACAAAGATCCAATGGTAATTAAAATTTCAGGTCAATGGATGAAAATTTGATGATGTTATGTCACGCTGACTTTGACACTTTGACCAAATTATTAATTTGTCTCTCCATATTCTCATAAACAAGCTTTGTTGAAAATTTGATGACAAAAGCTCAAAATGGTAAACGTTACGGCCCGGACAGACACACAGACACACAGAAGTGACTGCAAAACCCATCTTCAACTGGCGGGGGAGGGCTAATACATTTAATTATGCCATGTGCATATTTATTTCTCAACATGATCATACTGCAGCCCACACATTTCTGCAAAGTTCAAGTTTGTGATGCCGTCACCATAGAACTGTGCATCCTGCTGACTTCACCTACACTTCACAGCGCCTTGCATCATCGTCATGTATTCCTTATTTTGGGAGAAGATGGAAATGTGATGGAGTCAAGTTGGGGCTGGTGATCCTTTGTGGTGGTACTGCCATTGACTGTCTTAATCTCAGATGGTAATTGTGAACACAACTCTCACTACAGCGCTTCATGCTTCACAGCACTGACAAGTTGCTGCCCTCTTCCATCTTGATGTGCAGCACTGAGAACATCAAGTGTCAGAATCAAAAACTTCACACCCAGTGTCATAAATACAATGTGTAGACTGTGCTTTCTTTCATTGAATATTTTCTGTTTTGGGAAAATAATAATAGGAGGCATTACTTTTCCAGCATATCCTCATATTACATACATATTTATATGCTGCCCTACATGGATTTCTTTATTGCTTTCATCTTTCTAATCCATGAAAAATACTCTCTCTTAATGTCATTGTTCTACATGTGAATGTATTTAAGCTCCTCCTCCTCATCTTAAGTCAGTTCTTCACGGTGGCCTTCGCCACTGGAGATAAAAGTATACTTTAAAAGAAATTTCAAGCACAATACGAGGCCAGTTTAACAATTATTACTGTGCCATGTTCATACCCAGTCCTGGTACCTCCTCGTGTGCAATTTTTACTGTCATAGACGCATTCTTTTAATATTTTACTGTATCGGCACACGTGCCGGCTCATGGAGGTGCCTACTTAGACCCGCCGCCACTAACAGACCATGAGGCCCTCGGACCAGCGGATACCAAACGGTCTGATGGGTTGTTAAGCAACGCGATGCCGGCAAAAGCAATTACGCCAAGTGGGGTCCTCACGTCTACGCCACACTATCTACTCGTTGGTACAACTACCTGAGCTAGGTCCACCCTCAACGAGCCATCGGATACTTATTATGGCTGAGCGGAACTGTGAGTGCATGCGTTGGCTAATCAGTGGAGCCATCAATGGGGCAGATACTTAGAGTCTATTATATACACCTAGCTCAGACCAAGAAAGAGAGGCACAGACGAGCATGTTGAAATGTAACAACATTATTTGCACAACACATGCAGGCAATCATCAACATGGATTTACAAGCAAGCAATAGCCATCTTTATTACACTAGGCAGGCATGAACAAGCACCAAGGTGATAGGCAAAGAATAGGCACCAAGAAAAGACTTACCTTAATACGTATTTCCTCTTTATACAGACCTACTTACACAACAGATATGGCACCATCATTCATTCTGGGAAGAAAGAGACGAGAAGAAATGAGAAAGAAGCAGAGCGGTGTGGGGGACGACACCTCTCTCACTTCACACAACCAGTGGTTGCGTCAGGACAAATATCTGGGGAGGATAGGGAGATGGGTTTGGTGGTAGTGCTCTGTGAGACTGGGTGATCTACATCGTAATCTGCACATGCCGCTCAGGATTGAGATCACGCACGCCTCATTGAGCACTCGTTGCTGCCGCGGTGCGACGTCAATCACACTGCGCTGGACCATTCTCATTCCCCAGTGCAGCCAGTATCCAGTGTGACCCACACCCGCAAACAATCTCCTGAACAGGCAGTCTGCGATGTTTCTTGTGTCCCTGGCACATGACAGCACCGGGGCATCGAACAGCCAAGAACCGAGTCAAGCCCTGGCCTTTTATAAGTGCCTCAGAGTGTGGCTTTGAGGGATCAGACTTCACGCGAGCATTTTCCCCATGGTGTGTCTCCACGGGGCTGGATGCAGCGATGGGACTGTGGAAATCCCCGTGTCTTCATCTGATGGTCAAAGGCACCCTACCCCTCCCCTCTGGTACAGGTGCTGTGAGGGAGCACCCTGCTCCCTCCCTCGTGCACAAATGTTCCTTTGTGACTGGCGTGTGTTTTCAGAGAGGTTGTCCCATGTAACAATGTAGGCGTGCAGGGAAGAAAGATGTGAAGGTATCCACCAGCCGGAGGATTAATTGTCTACGGTGTGGACGAAATGAACAGATCGTTAATTGTGAATATCAAAGAATGAGTGGATCGAGTGGTGAGAAGATAGATACAGATGGGCCAATGGACGAACGACCAACTGCAGGTTTTAAGAAAAGACGATGGGGTGAAGGAGGGTCGTTGAATTGAGGTTTGTGAAGCGATATTATTGGTGGATTGAGGAGATTAAAGGCAAATGGGGAACACACCTGGAATACATTAGACATCTACACAATGCATTTTCCCTCTCACACGCCGCACACATGGCAGGCTCGATCTAACAACACAAACTAAGAAATAACTCATATGGGGGAACTACATGTGCATGGATGCTCTCGTCCGGGGTAATTTCCAAAACCGTAACATATGTTTTTTTGACCGATGGGCTTTTTCAAGTATCAAGTTTAACGCAAAAGAGCAACTGGTTACATGTCCTACCTGAAACAAAGAAAGGACATGATCGACAAATGTACATCTCGTTTTACATCGTTAATCTTTTCCCCTTGTGTTACTGGGGGGTTTGCAGGTGGTGGAGGGGTTTTTATTTCTTTTGTTTTTTATTAGCACCAGGAGAGCTACTCGATTCACTTTTTAGGCAATCTGCAGGGGTGCATTTTATTGTCCTAATTTACTATTTTGTATGTTTTCATGACGTACGTGCAAAATGATAAATTAAATGAAACAATCGTAGCTCCAACCGCCTCGTTCTCCTTCATGTTCCTGCCTTAGCCTGGTAGCATTATATAAGTGTCAACTTTGTCTGTTATGGATGAATTCACACTGAGCTAAATGGCAAGCATGCTATCAACTTAGGTGTGATGCCCCTTCAAACACAAACACCTGCACCTAACCAAGCGATTGTGTAACACTTGTAATTCAGGTTTTCTGCATTGCTGAGGTATTGTTGAAAGCTCACATACTTATTCTGAGCTTTTTCACAAGGTTGGTGATAATGCAATTTCATTTGTTAATTATGAATGTAATATGCAATTCCATGGATGATTTAACACTTTATGTGTTCATGGTAACCACGCATACCATAAATATCTCAACTTCCCTGTTAAGATCCCAAGTGTGATGTCGGAAACTTTAGGTTCGCTTTGGTTATATCGTTTTGTTTATCCATTGTGAAATGATAACTTTGTTCTTTATGCATATGTTTAGCTTCCAAAGAGTGGTATCGATTTCTATATAATGTGTATAGTTTACGGTCATTCTCCTCACATGCCACCTGCCTTGGGGCTTCCAGCTTGGAGCCGATTCAGCTCAATAGTGAAACAGTTATCCTTGACTTTTTTTGGATTATGTCTTTTTCATCTGGCAAGCACAGTACCACATTTATCGCCTCTAAGAGGTGCACAACCGGATTTGGTGGCGTAATTACCCACGCATGTGAAGCAAAAGTGGGGTAAGCAATTGGTTCATGTCCGTCTGTCTGTCTGTAAACGTCGGTTTATGATTGAGGAACAACTTTATTTGATTGACATGTTGCATTTCGAACACAAATCGGAACATGATTGGAACACGAACCTGCCGTTAGCAGTACTTTGGCCCTAATTCATCCCGATCGCACATGCACAGACAGCAGTGAGATAATATATATTACTCTGTCTGCCCTGTTTGGCAGTCAAACAAAATTGAAAATCATTGGCAAACAGAAAACTTACTGTTTTAAAGATGTCATAACGACACACATATCAGGCATGAAGAACCAATGTAAATGTGTTCATGTGTTACAAAGGGGTGGGGGTATCAAATAAGACACTGCGTTGACGGCAGTAAATGGCAAGGCAGTAAATTCCTGATCTATTTATACGTCTTTTGCAATCTTTATTTTACTCCAATTGAATATAATACTTGACACTGTAAAACACACATCACCTTTTAGCACTTTCAAAACCCTTCATAATAGCAAGTACTTGACATGTTTAATAGGGTTGTGCATAAGGGTGTTATATAAGACTGCTTCAATCACGCAAACTTCCTGGATTTTCAAAAGATCTTTAAAATCATTATTTTATATAAATTCAAGTATATTTTTCAACACTGCATGGAGTAACGTGTTCTATAACTCTCGAGTGATTCGTATCTAAGTCTGAATGTGTGAATCGGTGTTCAAACCGCGGTCGAGCCATACCAAAGGCTTTTTGTTTTAATGGTACGTGCCGTTTCCTGCTTGACACTCAGCATTTAAAAAGATAAAGCATGGACAAACATATGCTGGGAAAGCATTGGCAAACCACCCACTATAACCCTTACCAGGAAATTGGCTTAGCAGGTCCAACGCTCTGTAAGAGTATGATCATCAAATCATATCAGAGTACACTTACTCTATACCTTAATTCCCAATTGGACCAGACAGGCAGAACTGAGGGGGATGATTGTGTGTAATTTTTGATTGCATTCAACTCCACATGTTTTTACACATGATGTTATGCATTTTCCAAATCTCCCATTCCGGCCTGCAAAGTGAGATAACACGAGCAGATAAGTTTGCCAAATGTGCAGCATGCAGAGACTGGGAAATGTCTGCTATTTTTACTGTCCTCTACTTCTCAGTAATCATCCAGCAAGGTGATGTCAGCATGAGCCGTGGCTCCGCAAGCCCAATTTTGGGTTATCTGCACGGGTAATTCTTCCACTCGACTACAACCCAGGGTATTCAGAATGGATCTAAGTACAACTTCACAACTGGCCTTCCTGGCCCGACTCTGTGAATGTGTGGCATGAATTGATCTTAATGATTTGTGAGAAGCACTTCCTTTTGATCTTTGTGAAAATTAACAAAAATGATTTGTAGTTAAAAAAAAAAAACATGGCTGCAGTGGCTTCTTTCTTGAAAAGGCAGTCCATATTATATAAGATAATTATCTGCAATAAATTAAGCTGAAGAACATGTTCAATGAGACTCTAAATCGCACCATGCTCATCTCTATTTCTTAATTAATGTTCCTTTGATGTAATAGTCCACCATATGATGTGTACAAGTACATCATAATTTAATTATGTTGATTTTTTTTTTGTTTATAAGTTTATTGTCAAACATACGAATCATCATTTACATGATTCCAGTTCCTGCCTCTTCATGGCCAGGTACCATTTTCCTGCTCTGCGAAGTTTTTTTATTCTAAAACTCAGGACCCCTGTTCCACAAAAGTCTTGTTTAACAGATTTTGTTCATTGTTGGTTGATTTGTTGAGTAATGTATTTGGTAATCTTGATGAAAAGCCTTTACGTTTATTTTATTTTTATTTTTGCGTGTATGGTTCTTGCATCCTGTCTACAGTCTTGCAAGCCTTGTCGATCTGTTACTGTGTTTCCTCTTATTCCTCTTTTTCGAAAGAAAATAACCCAAGTAATATTTAATTATTTGAGGGTTTTTGCTGAGTTTGAGAAGATGATGGAAAGAATATTTTATTTTTTCAAATTATTACTTGAATTTTAACAAAACCAGTGCGTTAAGAGCTGCAAGGAATAAAACATCCCAATGCAGCAAATGAAAGCATTTTAGATTTTTCTACAATGATGAGAGTAAATATTCAAGTCTCTTACAGGGGAAACCACTTATAGCTAGAATGTAGATAACAATCAATCATGAACTGAGCAATTTACGTGATAACCTTTCGACTTCTTCCCAATGTGATGATTGCACAGTTCAGACATATAATATTAATATAAGTATATAATGAATGTTTTCTTTTTTCTTCCAGTCTCACATAATTTTATGGGCTGTATGGTGCATTTGGGTGTATTTTATGCGGTATATAAGCAATATTCGATTTATGAAGTATTGGTTGGAAATCAGTGTGGGTGACCCTCTTTTTTTTTTATTTTTTTTTTTTGCTCCGTCTTTTTTAATGTCCAATTTATTGGTGGCTAATTGATTTTATTGTTTTACAAATCAAAGTGCCTGTAGCCAATTATCTTACAGTATTAAAGACCGAGCTGTTTCACATGTTGAAAGTCAGGAAATTGATGAAAAATTATTTAGTCTTCAGCTCACACCAGGCGTCTAAAAAAATCATTAAAATAAATACACAAATGGTGATAACTGTATAGATGAATAGGTATATCAATTCAAAATCCTTTCGTGACACGGTACTTTAGGGGAGCTTGCCATCATTGTCAGTCGTTACAGCATCACATGGAAAATTCATCTTGATCATCAATTGAATCTTGAAAATTGATCATTACTTACGTGATGATTAAAATGCAATTCCAACTTGTAAGGAACAGAGTGTGGTGCATTTACTTTTGAGTTATTAGCCTGTGTTTAATGCCCCGACCTGACTATTGCTTTCCAGCCAGGGCATTGCATCGTAAGGTGTTCCATCTCTCAGATGGATGTCAGCTAGGTGTCCCATCTGTTAGCATTAGCAGCTAGCCGATAAAATTACATGGTGGCTTAAAATGAAGATTAGATGAGTTTATTGACGGCACCATGAATACATTCCAAATTCCTGTCATAACCTGCAGTGCACTGCAGCAGCAGCAGCAGCACCAGCATAGTAACATTCCCAAGAAATAATGTAAACCTGCAAACACATGCAATGACACTAATAAATGAAATAGATGCTAATGATTTGAAGCAAATCAATGAAATAAAGGCATTCTTTATGGACATTAATATTTTCAACATATAGAATTTGTTTATTTCCTCCTTTATCACGATAACCCTTTCCCAGCCAAACATGATTCCCTTTTTCTTTTTCTTTCATACTCAACACAAAGTAATTTCCCCTTTTTTCACCTCTGCCACCGAATGTGAAAGAGATTGTTTCCACCCTTCTCTGTTTGTTTGTTTGTTTGTGTGCAGCAGGAGACATCTCGATGTAATTAAATTAGGGAGACTGGTAAGCTTTAAGTGTTAACGTCAACCACACAGGGGTGGTGCGGTGTTAATTAGATGGCGATTAAGGATAAGTCCCCAGTTTGTGATTGCCCCTGTGACCCTATCCTACATTTTTAGCATTTACAAGTCAGCAGGAAGAAGTGTCCTTTTGTAACAACCAACCATGACGAGTGAGGCAGCGTGCTGAGCAGGCGAGAAACCCCGCCTTTCAGTGTTTGTGCGAGCAAGCCATGCCCGGAGGGGAAGCATATTGTTTGGTGTGACGTCAAGGAGAGATAGAGAAGCCGAGTAGGAGGTTGGCTTGGTTGGTTGAGTTCGGGTGAGGAACAACGTGATCACGCTGACTTTCCCTTGACAAATGAAGAAAGAAGGCAAGATTCTGTATTCGTGCTGAGGTGAGTTGTCTCGCATACTGAACAAAGACTGGCCATTGGCTCTTGGTTGGGTCATGAGAGACGACCCGAGCGATATATATAATATATATATATATAATATATAATATATATAATAATATATATTGGTACGAATTTGGAATTCGATTGCACACAACATACAGGTCTTTAGTCAGCTATGTCGATAAGTGCTTGTTCCCCAGATAGCTCACTTTCATTGTTTAAATGTTCAGAAATCGATTAGATGCGGCTACGGAATCGATTTAATAGTTAGGGAACGAACAATGGAGACATCCCTCCCCCTGTCTGTGAAGAGGAAGAAGAATCTCCCGTCCCGTGACTCATGATGTCAACAACTCCCTCCCACCGTGTTGAGCGGGGGGATGGATCAACGAGGGCATGAGTCACGCCGGCGTGAGGGAGGGGAGGGCGGAAGAGGATAAGGAAGAGAATCTTTCTTTTGTTGTGGGCAGAGTTGGAGGCAGAGTTGGAGAAGGGAGTTTGAGGAGTAGTCGTTCAGCCGTCGGGTCCTGCTTGCTTGCGTTAAGGTTGAGGCCTTCGGAAGCTTTGTTTTGCTTCAGCG
>CM068954.1:37143220-37158036 GCA_035128595.1 Eptatretus atami | reverse complement strand
GGGCATTAGCAGGAGATGAAAATTACCGCAACATATGATTATCTCACTGTGACCCGTCCATTTATCAATTTTATGACCGGTTTCATTTCCTAATTTTTTTCTTGACCATTTCTTTTCGCGTGTTCACAACCTCAGAGGTTTTCATCGGGATCTATGATTGTGGGAAAAAAAAAAAAAAAAAAAAAGAAAAAAAAAAAAAAAAAAAAAAAAAAAAAAAAAAAAAAAAAAAATAAAAAAAAAAAAAAAAAAAAAATAAACTTTACACTAAAAATAAAAAAAAAAAACTTGCCATGTTATATCGCCCAGGAGGGGAAAGAGAAAGCCCAAGCCCCGCAGGCCAAGAGTATACCCAAATTTCTCTGATTATTGGAGGGGAAAATTACTTTTTTTCTACGTTGAAAAAAAAAAAAAAAAAAAAAAAAAAAAAAAAAAAAAAAAAAAAGTTGACGTCATTAATATCACCGCTAATTGGAAATCGCCCCTACACCATTATCTCTGTTGATTTGAACTAGGCAGCTGTATTTTTTGAATTTTTGTTTGCGGGAATCAAAGCCCTGAGCATTAGCCACAGATAATTTATCGCAACCTGATACATCACAATGACGTTCATATTCGTTTTTTATGAACGTCGATCATTAACGAGGATTGAGGATCCTTAGCTCTATCGAGATTGTTATTCAATTATTCCTAAACTTATGAGGTTTTTACGAGGTTTATCTGGTTCCTCATTTATTCGCGGCCCTGCAGGCAGGATGGCCAATTTTCCATTGCGTATGGTAGTCTATTTTGTATATTCTATTTTCATTTTATATTCAATTGTTTGGTTTTCTTCCATAGGTTATTTATTTTATCAATCAAAAATCGAATCAATATGTATTAGCATTGCTTGATGTTACTCAGCAAATCGAATGGTTTTAGAGTCCATGCAAGATAGTTGTTGGATGAGAAAAAACATCTCAAAGATTTGATATGATGTAATGTTAGCACACGAGACATCTTCAAATGATTGAAATGGAAGAAATCGGAATTGAAGGCTTGCTATATTAATGTAATTTTCCCCAGTATTCCACCCAGATTTTACTTTGTCCATTTTCCGCGTCTATTGACGGAAAGCCCACTTGATGGAAAGTCAAAAAGAAAAATCAGTGAATCGACATTTTCTGAGCAAAATATTTTAGGAGCAATACTCCACTACTAGCCACAACTTCGCGGAGGAGGGAAAATAAATAAATTAAAATATAAAAAAATATAAAATAAAAAATATAAACTACTTTTTTATGGTTTTCTTGAATCACAGAAATTTGTTTTTCTTCCATTATCGTCCATGGCGCCTCAAAACATTGTATAGAAATCATTACAAAAAATAAGAATAACAAATAAATTTTCCAAGTTAACCTTGTTTCAGTTCCTGGGTATGCAAAGTCGTTCTAGATTTTTATCTATGAACCTTGGGTTAAAGATGCAGTGTGTGTGTGCTAGTGTGTGTGGTGTGTTGTGTTTTTATATACTATATATATAATTTTCTCCTGGCCAGTCTTGTTTAATCCCACTGAAGGTGACCTATCATTGGTTCCCCATTTAGAGCAGGAAAATGGATATAATTGCAGAAACACATTCTCTGTTCTTTGTGATCTTTAGTTACCATTGGATCTGTTAAATCACCTGCCATCAATTCAGCAGCGAGGAATCCGGACTCAACATCCCATCCAGCTTCTATTCTCCTCGATGCCAACAACGTTCTATCGCCAGGCTAGGAATCGAACTTGGCCAAGTTATGCTTGCACCTTCTGAGCTATCCTACAAGCTTACGTTAAATATATTTTGATACATTTGGTATGATATTGTTGCATTTCTCCAATATTTATTTAGTGCAGTTTTTCATGCCATGGAAATTTTTATGTTAGCAAAGTTTGACATTGGTTTTACTAAAGTTTTCTTCACCCATTACATATATAAAACCTGACTTTATTATATCATATCTCTATTGTTATGCAACGATACTTTCAGGAGCAAATGCTCAGACCCACTTGCCTGTTTCAGAGACCAGTTGCCTCATTGGGCAATTATGTCGATACGAAGAACTGAAACCGTATTTAAATCATCAAGTCCAAAGTCAACAGAATGCTGCATCCGACCCGGAGAGTCATAAATTGTCCTATTATTTATATCTCTAACTGCACAGAGCCCGAGAAATGGCTCCGATTTATTTTAATACACGGAACGAGTCCCCTGGCCAAAACTCGTGAAATTACTTTCTGCCCACGATAGGCCTTGCGGACTCTGTAATGGCGATATTCACCGCCATTGCAAGTCGATCTTTGTTATAAATAGGACTTTTGAGAAGCGATAGATCACTCGTCTGTGCCTGCGTGGGACTCCCACCTCACGTGCATGTTTCAGCCTGTTCGGTTTCTGCTGTCTTGGCATGCAGATCTGACGTCAACTACCCCGAACCGACCCATATGGCAGGCATTGCTGTGAAGTCAGCAAAATTACTTTCGATGACGATTCTGCTCTCGAATCGGGTGCTCGAACATAACGATCTGGAGAGAGCGCATTCGTTGTGCCTGATTATTAAACATGCAGGTCCTAACAAGGTTGGGATTCACATGCTGCGGGGTACACAGACCTCATTTTCCTGAGATGATGTTGTTCTTTGCGATACTACCTCAGTTTGTTTGATCATATGATTACCAGCAGAGGTACCCGCACACCTTGGTGCAGAAGGAATTTAGAGTTTAGAAAAAGAGAGCCAGGTACCGTGTATAACTCATTTTATTAATCGCTATCATTTAGCAGGCAATGCTTTTTAACATAATGATTTTGATTCGTTAAACTTTCAAGTTAATAGGAAAGTTATAATTGATAGATTTTTCAGTTGAAAAATTGATGATGTTAGAGTTTGACGAGTTGATACGTATTGACTTTTTGGCCTCACAAAATCAGTTGTTTTCCCAATTAAGTTACGCAATATGCAAAATCCTCTTGACTTTCAAGCCAATCGGCATTTGAAAAACATGACGATTTTAAAGAAATTTGACCTCAAATGACTTAACTCAAAATCAAAATAGGCTTGTCACGTGTGAGACTACTTCTCTCACATTTTTCAATCACTGAAAAAATTGTTAAAGTTTCATGGATGATTCGGGTTTTTATAGAATTGTGAACCTGAAGCGATAAACAGACAGGCAGAATAACAAAATTCTGACGACTCATACTACTTTGAAAAATCTTCGATTTGCAAGTAACAGACAACATGAAAAATCACTCATAGCTGACACTTGGCGAAAAAGAAACAGCATTCGGTATAGAGGCGCAACCTCCCAGGCCTGAAACAGTTTCACATTTTGATATCCCACTGATCTGTGTCGGATCTCAATCCAGGACCGTTAACTAAATCGAATCTGCTTCTCGTCACCTAAAACTCCATCCACCTGTGTTTGTCAGAACTCTTCCACAATTTGGAGATATGTTATACATTCTTTTGGTTCCCATCTCTCAATGATGAAGAATCACTTGAAAAATTCTCTAGTATGCGGATCCAGAATTCAAAAACCTTCACCAAAATTTGAATCAATTCGTCCTCTGTCACACACCAACCTGTCCATTACGCTTTCTGTTGGATCCTCCATAACCTTTGGAGATATTGTGGCTTTATTCTTTTTGGCCTATCTCTCAATGGTGGAAGAATCACTTGAAAAATTCTCGAATCGGACCGGAACAGATCTTCACCAATCGATTCGTCAGTCATTTTCACCACACCCCAACATGTCCCACAAGTTGTTGGTGAATGCATCATAACCTTTTGAGATCTGGTGCACTATATTATTTTTGGCCCAATCTCTCAATGGTGAGAGAACCACTAAGAAATCTCAGATTCCGAATTTCTAGAATATAGATCTTCAACCAAAATTTAAGCGTTGCTTCCCTTGGCTGGTCCCTACATACCCCAAAAATTTCGAACGATTGCTTTGAAAATTAGTGGCCAAAAATCATGTGGACGATAAATGTTACAGACCAAATTACTTGGTGAAAAAAATTATTTCACCATGTAACAAACAAACAGATAAAACAAACAGGCAAATGGACCCCAATGCAATACCTTCTCCTCTGGCGAGGTTAACTAGAAGCAATTCTAAAATGCAAAGCCCATCCACGTTGGATTTTGGACTTCTTCTGTTAGGACCTTTAAGTGTACCTTTCAACTTTGACCTTTTTGACTAATGATTTAGCTTGTATTTCCCATATTCTCATGATAAGAACATTGTTTGAAAATTGATAACAAAAGTCCCTAATCTGGTAATTAAAATTTCAGGTCAATTGGATGAAAATTGATGATTTATGTCACGCTGACCTTTGGACCTTTGACCAATATATTAAATTTGTCTTCTCCATATTCTCATTAAACAAGTCTTTGTTGAAAATTTTGATGACACAAAGTCTCAAATGGTAAAACCAGTTTACGGCCCGGACAGAACACAGACACCCAGAAGTGACCAAAAACCCCATCTTCAACTGAGCGGGCGGAATGGGCTAATACATTTATTATTGCCATCGTGATATTTATTTCTCACATGTCACTACTGCAGCCCACACATTTCTGCCAAGTTCAACTTGGTTTTGTGGATGCCATCACCATCAGAACTGCTGCATTCTGCTGACTTCACCTCCACTTCACAGCGGCACTTGAGCATCATCGTCAGTATTCTTATATTTGGGGAAGAGATGGAATGTGATGAGTCAAGTTGGGGCTTGGTGATTCTTTGTTGGTGGCGTACTCCATTGACTGTCTTAATCTTCTAGATGGTAATTGTGAAACACCACTCCATCTACAGCGCTTCATGCTTCACAGCACTGACAAACGTTGCTGCCCTCTCCAATCTTGAATGATGCAGCACATGAAGACATCAGTGTCAGAATCAACAAACATCACACCCAGTGTCATAAATAAATGTTGTTAGACTGCTGCTTTCTTTCATTTGAATATTTTTCCATGTTTGGGCGAAAAAAATAATAGGGAGCATTTACTTTTCAGCATATCCTTCATATATACATACATATTTATATGCTCCCCTACATGGATTTCTTTATTGCTTTCATCTTCTAACCATGAAAAATACTCTCTCTTAATGTTCATGGTTTCTACATGTGATCGTATTTAAGCTCCTCCTCCTCATTTCTTAGTCAGTTCTTTCACGGGCTGGCCTTCGCACTGGAGATAAAAAGTATACTTTACAAAGAATTTCAGCACAATACGAGGCCAGTTTAACAAATATTACTTGCCATGTCATACCCAATAGTCCTGAGTACCTCCTCGTGTTGCAAATTTTTGAAACTGTTTCATAGACGCATCTTTATATTTTTACTGTATCGGCACACGTGCCGGCTCATGGTGCGTTACTTAGTACCGCCGCACTAACGACCATTTTGAGGGCCTCGGACCACGGATACCCAAAACGCGTCTGTGGGTTGTTTAGCAACCGCGGGGATGCCGGCAAAAGCAATTACGCCAAGTGGGGTCGTCACGTCTACAGCCACACTATCTACTCGTTGGTAACAACTACCTGAGCTAGGGTCACCACCCTCAACCGAGCATCCGAATATTTATTATGGCTGAGCGCGAACTGTGAGTGCAGCGTTGGGGCTAATCAGTGGAGCCCAATCCAATGGTGGCAAATACTTGAGTCTAATTATATACACCCTATGCCAAGACCAAGGAAGGAGAGGACACCAGACGGCATGTCTGGAAATGTCACAACAATTTATTTGCAAAAACACATGCAGGCAATCATCAAGCATGGATTACAAGCAAGCAATAGCCATCTTTAATTTACAGCGGCAGGCAGACAAGCAATCAAGGTGATAAGGCCAAAAGATAGGCCCACCAGAGAAAGATTACCCTTAAATACGTATTTCCCTCTTATTACAGACCTACTTACACAACAGATATGGCCCATCATTCATTCTCTGGAAGGAAAGAGACGAGAAGAAATGAGAAGAAGCAAAGCGGAGTGTGGGGACACACCTCTCTCACTTCACACAAAACCAAGTAGGGTTTCGTTGCGTCAGGACAAATATCGTGAGGAGGATTAAGGGAGAGTGAGGGGGTTTGTGGTGGGTGTCGGTTGCTGTGTCAAGGAAGCGTGTGGTGTTTCGTACATGGAGCTGCGCGCACCCTCAGGACTTCACACCGCCCTTGCCTCCTAGCCCCGCGTGCGACTCAATCCTGCGCCTCATTCCCCAGATGCCAGCCAGATTCCAAGTGTGACCCCACACTCCGGCAAACAATCTCCTAACAGGAGTCTGCGATGTTCTTGTGTCCCTGCACTAGAACAGCACCCGGGGCATCGACAAAGCCAGAACCGAAGTCAAGCCTGGCCTTTTATAAGTGCCTACAGATGTGGCTTTGACGGGATCAGATTCTCACGCGAAGCATTTTCCCATTGGTGGTTGTCTCCAACGGGGCTGGAGGATGCAGCCGATGGACTGGAAAGAAGATCCCCGTGTCTTTCCATCTGATGGTCAAAGCACCTACCTCCCCTTCTTGGTACAGGTGCTGTGAGGGAGCACCCCTGCTCCCTCCCTCGTGCACAAATGTTCCTTTGTGCTGCGCTGTGTTCAGAAGCGTGTGTCCATGGTAACAAAATGGTAAGGCGTGCAGGGAAGGAAGAAAGTGTTGAAGGTAATCAACCAGCCCGGAGGATTAAATTGTCTACCGGTGTGGGACGAATGAACAGATTCGTTAATTGTGAATAATCAAGAATGAGTGGATCGAGTGTGAGAAGATGATTACAGATGGGGCCAATGGAACGAACGACCAATCTCAGGGTTTAAGAAAAGGACGATGGGGTAAGAGGGGTCGTTGAATTGAGGTTATGTTGGAAGCGAATTAATTGCGTGGATTGAGGAGAATTAAGGCAAATTGGGAAACATCACACCTGGAATTAATTAGACCATCAACAATGCATTTTCCCCTCTCACACCGCCGCACACATGGCAAGGCTCGATCTACACACAAACTAAGAAATAACTCATTAGGGCGGAACCTACATGTGCCATGGATGCTCTCGTCCGGGGTACATTTCAAAACCGTAACAATAGGTTGTTTTTTTGACACGATGGGCTTTTTCATAACTCAAGTTAACGCAAAAGAGCAATGGTTACATTGTCCCTACCTGAAACAAGGAAAGCGACATGATGATCCAAATTGTCCTCTGTGTTTTACATCTGTTATCTTTTCCCCTTTGTGTTACGGGTGGGTGATGCAGTGTTGGTGGACGGGGTTTTTATTTTCTTTTGTTTTTTTTAGCACCAGAGAGCTACTCGATTCACTTTTTTAGCAATCTGCAGGGGTGCATTTTATATGTCCTGAATTTACATAATATTTGTATGTTTTCAATTGACGACGTGCAAAATGATAAATTAAATGAGAAACAATCGTAGCTCCAACGCCGCTCGTTCTCTTCATGTTCCTGCCTTAGGCTGGTAGCATTATATTAAGTGCTCACTTTGGTCTGTTATGGATGGATTCACACTGATGCTAAATGGCAAGCATGCTATAACTTTAGGTGTGATGCCCCTTCAAACACAACACCATGCACCTTAACAAGCGATTGTGGTAACACACTGTAATTTCAGTTTCTGCATTGCTGAGTTATTGTTTGAAAGGTTCACCAATACTTTTATTCTCAGCTTTTTTTCAAAGCGGTGGTGATTAATGCATTCATTTGCTTTAATTATGAATGTAAATAGCAATTTACCATGGATGCATTTAAACACTTATGTGTTATGGTAACACGCATTACCATAAATAATTCTAACTCTCCCTGTTAAGATCCCAAGTGTGATGTGAAACTTTAGGTCGCCTTTGGTTATTATAGTTTTGTTATCCCATTTGATTTGAAATATAATTTTTGTTCTTTATGACATTATGTTTTAAGCTTCCAAAGAGTGGTTTATCGATTTATAATAATGTGTATTAGTTTGACGGTTCATTCTCCTCACATTGCCACCTGCCTCTTTGGGGCTTCTCAGCTTGGAGCCGATTTCAGGGCTTCAATTAGATGAAACAGTTATCCTTGGTACTGTTTTTTGGGATATGTTCTTTATTCATCTGGATGCCACAGTACCACATTTATTCTGCCTCTTAGCAGGTGCACAACCCGGTATTGGTATCGGCGTAATTACCCCACGCATGTGAAGCAAAAAGTGGGTTAAAGCAATGCGTTCATGTTCGTCTGTCTTGTCTGTTAAACGTCGGTTTATGATTGAGGAACAACTTATTTGAATTGAATGTTGCATTTCGAACAAAATCGGAACATAAAATTGAACCGAACCTGCCGTGAGCAGTACTTGCCCCCTAATTCATCCCGATCGCACATGGCACAGACAGCACTGAGATATATATATTTACTCTGTCTGCCTGTCTGCTGAAGTCAAACAAAATTGGTAAATCATTGCCAAACAGAAAACTTTACTGTTTTTAAGATGTCAATAAAACGACACCACATATCAGGCATTGGAAGAACCAATGTAATGTTTCATGTGTTACAAAGGGGGTGGCGGTAATCAAATAGACACGCGTTGACGGCAGTAAAATGGCAATGGCATAAATTCTAATGTATTTATACGTCTTTTGCCAATCTTTATTTTACGTCCAATTGAATTATATACTGAACAACTGTAAAACACAACATCACCTTTTAGCACTTTCAAAACCCTTCATAAGTGAGCAGTACTTGGACATGTTAAAATAGGGTTGTGCATAAGGTGTATATATAGACTGCTTCAATCACGCTCAAACTCTGGGATTTTTCAAAAATCTTTAAAATCATTATTTTATATAAATTCAAGTATTTTTTCAAAACACTGCATGGAAGTAACGTGTTCTATGAACTCTCGAGTGATTCGTATCTAGATCTTGATGTGTTGAGTCGGATGGTTCAACCGCGATCGAGCCATAACCAAAGGCTTTGTTTGTAATGGTAACGTGCCTGTTTCCTTGCTGACACTCAGATTTAAAAGATAAAGCATGGCAAACAAGCTGCGGAAAGCATTTGGCAAACCACCCACCTATAACCCTTGACCAGGGAAATTGCTTCAGCAGGTCCAACGCTCTGTAAGAGTATGATACATCAAAAAATCATATCAGAGAAGTTACACTTACTCTATACCTTAATTCCCCAATGGACCAGACAGGCAGAATGAGGGATGATTGTGTGAATTTTTGATTATGCATCACTCCACATGTTTTTACACATGATTTATGCATTTCCAAATCCTCCATTCCGGCCTGCAAAGTGAGTAACCTGAGCCAGTAGTTTCAAATGTGATACAGCATGCAGAGACTGGGTAATGTCTTCTATTTTACTGTCCTCTACTCTCAGTATCTCCAGCAAGGTGCATGTCAGATGAGCCGTGCCTCCGCAAGCCCCAATTTTGGGTATCCTGCCACGGGTAATTCTGCCCTCGACTACAATCCCAAGGGTAATTCAGAATGGAATCTAAGTACAACTCACAACTGGCCTCCTGGCCGCTCTTGAATGTGCTGGCATGAATTTGATCTTTAAGTGATTGTGAGAAGCACTTCCTTTTGAATCTGTTGTGAAAATTAACAAATGATTTGTTAGTTAAAAAAAAAACATGGCTCAGTGGCTTCTTTCTTGAAAAGGCAGTCCATATTTATAAGATAATTATCTGCATAAATTAAGCTGAAGAACTGGTTCCAATGAGACTCTAATCGCACATGCTCATGCTCTATTTCTTAATTAATGTTCCTTTTTGATGTAAAGGTCACCATATGAATGTTGTACAAGTACATCATAATTAATTATGTTGATTTTTTTTTTTATACGTTTATTGTCAAACATAACGAACATCATTTACAGATTCCAGTTCCTGCCTTCCTCATGCCAGTGTACCATTTCCCTGCTCTTGCGAAGTTTTTATTATCTAAAACTCAGACACCCTGTTCACAAAAGTCTTGTTTAACCAGATTTGTTCATTTGTGGTGGTTGATTTGTGATGTAATGTATTTGGTATATCTTGATGAAAAGCCTTTACGTTTATTTTATGTATTTTTGCCGTGTATGGTTTCTTGCTCCTTGTCTACATGATCTTGCAAGCCTTGGCGGATCTGTTACTTTGTTGTCCTCTGTATTCCTCTTTTTCGAAGAAAATAACCCCAGTAATATTAATTAATTTGAGGGTTTTTGCTGAGTTGAGAAGCTGATGGAAAGAATATTTATTTTTCAATTATTACTTGAATTTTACAAAAGCAGTGCGCGTTATAGAGCTGCAAGCGAATAAAACATCCAATGCAGCAATGAAAGCATTTTAGATTTTTCTACAATGATGAGATATGTAATATTTCAAGTCTCTTACATGGGGAAACCACTATTATAGCTAGAATGTTAGATTAAACAATCAATTCATGCAACTGAGCAATTTACAGTGATAACCTTTCGACCTTCTTCCCAAATTGATGATTGCCACCAGTTCAGACATCATAATATTAATATAAAAGTATATAATGAATGTTTTCTTTTTCTTCCAGTTCTCACATAACTTTATTGGGCTGTAATGGTGCATTTGGGTGTATTTTATGCGGTAATTAAGCCAATTATTCGATTTATGCATAGTATATGGTTGGAATTCAGTGTGGTTGACCCTCTTTTTTTATTTTTATTGTTTTTTTTTTTTGCTCCTTCGTCTTTTTTATGTCCAAATTTATTTGGGTGGCCTAAATTGATTTATTGTTACAAATCAAAGTGCCTGTAGCCAATTATCTTACAGTATTAAAGACCGAGCTGTTTCACATGTTGAAAGTCAGGAATTGATGAAAAAAATTATTTAGTCTCAGCTCACACCAGGGCATGTCTATAAAAATCATTAAATAAATACACAATGGTTGTGATAACTGTATTAGATGTATAGGTATATCATTCAAAAATTCCTTCGTGACACGTACTTTGAGGGGACTAGCCCATCATTGTCAAAGTTCGTTTACGCATCACATGGAAAAATTCATCTTGGTTCATCAATGGAATCGTTTGAAAATTGATCATTACTTACGTGATGAGGTTAAATGCAAATCAACTGTGATGAACGAGGTGTGGTGCATTTACCTTTTGAGTTTATTATAGCCTGTGTTATGCCGACCTGACTATTGCTTTCCAGCCAGGGCATTGCATCGTAAGGTTGTTCCATCTCTAGATGGATGTCAAGCAGGTGTTTCCCATCTGTTAAGCATTTAGCAGCTAGCGATAAAAATTACATGGTGGCTTTAAATGAAGATTAGTATGAGTTATTGACGGCACCATGAATACATTCCAAATTCCTGTTCATTACCTGCAAGGTGCACTGCAAGCAGGCAGCAGCAGCCACCAGCATTAGTAACAGTCCCAAGAAATAATGAAACTGCAAACACATGCAATGACATATAAATGAAATAGATGCAATGACTTTGAAGCAACACAATAAATAAAGGCATTCTTTATGGACATTATTATATTTGCAACATGATAGAATTTGTTTATTTCCTTCCTTTACACGATTAAACCCTTTCCCAGCCAACATGATTCCCTTTTTCTTCTTCATTCTCAACACAAAGTAATTTCCCCTTTTTTTCAACCTCTGCCACCGAATGTTGAAAGGGAGATGTTTTCACCCCTCTCTGTTTGTTTGTTTGTTTTGTGTTGCAGCAGGAGACATCTCGATGTATAATTAGGGAGACTGTAAGCTTAAGGTTACGTGTCACCACACAGGGGGTGGGCCAGGTGTTAATTAGATGGCGATTAAGGAGAAGTTTCCCCCAGTTTTGTGATTGCCCCCTGTGACCTATCCTACATTTTTGATTTCAAGTCAGCAGGAAGAAGTGTGCTTTTTGTAACAACCAACCATGACTAGTGAGGCAGACGTGCTAGCAGGCGAAGAAACCCCGCCTTTCAGGTGTTTTGGTGCGAGCAAGCCATGCCCGGAGGTGGAGCAATGTGTTGGTGTGACGTCAAGAGAGATAGAGAAGCGAGATTAGGAGGTTAGGCTTGGTTGTTGAGTTCGGAGTGAGGAACACAGTGGATCACGGTGACTTCCTTGGACAAATGAAGAAGAAGGCAAGATTCTTGTATTTCGTGCTGAGGTGGTAGTTGTCTCGCATTACTGAACAAGAGGAATGGCCATGGCTCTTGGTTGGGTCATGAGCAGACGGACCCCGAGCGATATATATATATATATATTATATATATATATATATATATTTGGTACGAATTATGGGAATTCGATTGCACACAACATACAGGTTTCCTTTTAGTCAGCTATGTCGATGAAGTGCTGTTCCCAGATTAGCTCACCTTCATTGTTTAATGTTCAGAAACGATTAGATGCGTACGGATCGATTTAATAGTTAGGGAACGAAAACAATGGAACATCCCTCCCCTCGTCTGTGTGAAGAGGAAGAAGAAATCCTGCCGTCCCGTGACTCATGATTGTCAACAACTCCCCCCACCCGTGGGTTGAGCGGGGGGAAGGATCACGGAGGGCATGAGTCACGCCGGGCGTGTAGGGGAGGGGAGGGCGGAAAAGTAGGATAAGGAAAGAATCTTTTCTTTCTGTTCGTGGGCAGAGTTGGGAGCGCAGAGTTGGAGAGGGAGTTGAGGAGTAGTTTCGTTCAGCCGTCGCGGTCCTGCTTGTCTTGCGTTAAGTTGAGGCCCTTGGCGGAAAGCTTTTTGCTTCAGCTGGCTCAGTGAGCTTGAGTTTCTGCTTGGACTCGGCGCAGAGCTTTTTGCTTCAAAGCTGCCCTGTTTGGAAGGAGTTAAGCCGGTCGCTCGGCTCGGAGCTGCGAGTGGTTGGCTTCTTCTTCTCGTTCGTTGAGCCCTTTGTTCTCCATTTTGGGTTCCCGGCTTGGGTGCGACTCCACCGACCTTCTTCGTTGGAGGTGGTGGTCCTGGGGAAGCCGACGCATACATCGGGAAGTTCGGCGCCTCATCCTACCAGCAGTGATGAAGAAGGCGCGTGAGTGGTTCCTCGGGGGAAGCCGACGCAATCGCGATCGGGAAGGATCGGGCGCCTCATCTACCAGACGCTTTAGAGAAGCGCGGCGGGATTCGCGCGGAGCTACGGGAAGGATCGCGGCTCGGCGATTGGATCCAGCTTACGCTCTCGCTGGGCCTGGGTCCGAACAAATTGTAAGACCACACGAGTGGAGGCAGTTAGAGATAGCTCCTGAGTTTTCAGTCACTTTCTCGGAGCTGGAGCTCGTTTATTAAAGGCCTTGCCACCATTTCTTGGGTGTGTCGCTTGGTGTGTGTGCGTGTGATCCCGTTGGGCCCGTTCTAAAAGATTAGGAACTGCTGTCTAAGTGCAAGTGACTGTACATAATATAGTAGGACGTTGTAGTTCTTTTGTCCGGCTTTTGTTGCTTGAATTGCAATTACGTGTTTTGCCTTGTTTAATTGCATACTTGCTTATTAAATAAATGTCCTTGTGTGAATGTAAACCTGTTCGTGGATGCGTCATTCCCTTATTGAACTGCCGCATCTGCACTCGGAATATTAGTTGGCTTTTGAAATAGCCGATAAATAGAATCGGGTCCTGCGAGCTCTGGCCGTAATACCGCCTCGGTTTATCCAGAACGGGAACGGACCGCGCTTAAGCGGTTCGTGTCTCAAAGCCTTCGCCGAGGTACGGTTCCCTCGGTTAGTGTAACCCGCACAGGTACTTAAGTGCTATTTCATATTCGGCGATTGACCCTATTTTTGCCGGGTAGAATACGGACTGGGCCATCGGTGCGATTAAAAACCCACCCGTGGCTGGTTCTGCGTTGTTCCAAAAGTCACGACTGGATTGTCCGTTCGCGTGGGCGAAGCGACCTCTATTGGTTAGACGCAGGTCTGTTCGCGCACGCCACGGCGGATCTACAACAATATATTATATATATATATATATATATATATATATTATATATATAACTTATATATATTGTCGTAAACATCTCCCTTCACCAAGGTATGAAGACATTGATGTACTTGAGAGAAAACTTTGTATTATTCCACCAAGGTACGTGCACACGGAGCACGGCAAATACCAGGAACATCTATAAGTTAACTGAGGATGCTCGGAGGGTGCCGCCACCGGTCAGAGACGGTTTTATTACCCCCTTATATACTCGGTTTTATTTTTGGACAAATGTTTATCTCAAATTGTCCTTTCAACCTAACCAGCTGCAAGGCAGTTGGCTCATTTCATTACAAGAATGGTGTGAAACAACAAGTAGAGATAAGAGCAAGTAATGGGTCACTCCCTAGCTCTGGTCTCACAGCGCTCCTCTGAATTACTCAAGGTAATCATAATCATTTTCTGCCATACACTGTTCAATGTTCTTTTTTCCCAAGCAGTCAGCCAGGGTGATAGTTTGATTACAACCCAATCCTGCAACAATATAGTAATGACTTGAAAAGCAAGCTAAAGAAAGAAGTACGTAATCCCACATTGTCCCTCCTATTGTTACTTAAGAAACAATGTTTTTTAAATCACAACCAAGCATCTTTCTTAATTCAGGCCAGGCAGATGCATCCAGCTCCGTGGTGCAGGACCAGGGGACCGCTCCCTGGGAGGAGTTCCATCCTTCGGGGTAGCGCCAGATGGTCCCCATGGCGGTCGAAAGGCTCCACCTGCACCCTTCTCACCCAGGGAGAGAGCTACCCGCCCCACAAAGATGGAATCACATGCCAACCTTTCTATTTAACAAATCTCTCAGTAAAAATCTTCATCCAAAAACTGGTCCAACCCCATGAGCATTTGGTGCACATCCATTTCCAGCT
>CM068954.1:37129198-37142638 GCA_035128595.1 Eptatretus atami | reverse complement strand
GATTAAACCCAATCCTGCAACAATATGTAATGACTTGGAAAAGCAAAGCTAATAGAAAGAAGTCGAATCCCGACATTTCCCTCCTATTGTTACTTTAAGAAACAATGTTTATTTAAATCACAACCAAGCATCTTCTTAATTCAGGCCAGCAGATGCATCCAGCTCCGTGGTGCAGACAGACCGCTCCCTGGGAGGAGTTCCTCCGTCGGGGTAGCGCCAGATGGTCCCCATGGCGGTCGAAAGGCTCCACCTGCACCCTTCTCACCCAGGGAGAGAGCTACCCGCCCCACAAAGATGGAATCACATGCCAACCTTTCTATTTAACAAATCTCTCAGTAAAATCTTCATCCAAAAAACTGGTCCAACCCCATGAGGCATTTGGTGCACATCCATTTCCAGCTCCATTTTAACATTTTCGTCTCTCTCTTCAAGTGATATATACAAATCATCATCAATCACAGGTATTCGGCGCAATAGAAGTATACATATTACAGCAAATGATGTATTGTGTAGTAGGGGAAGAGGAATTATCCCATTTATTGAAGTGTCCCTTCCCCTTTTCTTGCTAATAGGCCATCTCAGGTTCGGGTTTGGCTTCGGGCTTCTTGAGTGTTGGCTTTGGATGCCATCCTGTAACACACTTTCGCAAGCCAGCATAATGGCTGCTTGATTACAGACAATATGATAAATATCCCAATCAATATGGCCAATCCTGTCAATAGGAACCTGAGAATAGTTCCCCCCCAACCCTCCAAACAATCCTTGCAACCATGTTCCAACTTCCACCCTGGATTGTAATCATGATATTTTTCAGCTTCCTTCCTTATGTGTCCTGCTAGATCATGGAAATATACCATTTAATGATGCCTGCGATTCCACAAGATTATTCATTCATATCCTTATATCTATCCTTGTCCCAGTTATCCCTTCATGTAACAATATGCCTCGTTTCAGGCGACAGTGCTGTGTCCCCTTCATCCCGTGTCACACGAGGTGCATAATTATATTGTAAGGGTCATATAAGTGTTTTTCCCATACACGCCTTTCTCATGCAATTGGTCCCAATCTTTACCTTTTTCGCCCTGCGTACCCTTCCCACAACCCATTCCTTGTTTCCCCTACTGTCGACCTACCAAACATTCTGCTCTCTATGACATTCCCATAATTCCCACACTATGTGTTATTGTCCATATTATCACGATTATGCACATGCTCATCAAAGCACTGCTACATCTGTCATGAACCTCCAGTAACATTCTTTTCACTTGCAGATTTCCTTTCTTTCTCTTTACAACTTCCTGCATCCTCTTTTGCAGTGAGATGCGTGAATCCATGATTGGCTTACCTTCTCACTTGACAGCTACGTAGGTAACCAGTAATACCTGGAAGGGTCCGGTCCAACGTTTTCAGGATGTTCCTCCTTGTCCCGGTAGCTTGTCTGACCTGCTGTCAAACTCTTTTACAATCTTTATTAGAGCAGCACAAAACTAAATCTTCATGTATATAGGTCCCTATATTTTATAGACATTTTACCAATATTATAATCTAGTGTTGGCTTAGCACTTAGAGTGGTGACTTGAGATCCTAGAGTCCTGAGCTCAAATCCCATTGACCACCGAACCAAACCCAGAGGGCCGACTCAGCCTGTAACTCCTCCAAGACTGGCAAAATTGAACATCAGTACACTGGCAATAGGGCACCGCATCAGCGGCACAGTCATGCCCCAACCAATTATGTCAACAACAGCCAAAAAGGCAGCACACCTTCTACATCCCCCTTTTGCTCGTATGGCCACTTTTGTGAGCCAGACAAGCAAGCACCTTTTGGGCAACCATTAATGTAACATGCGGCATTGTATTCATGGATTGGTACATCAAATTGCATTGTTGTTTTGCAAATCTCACCTCCTAACCCAATCTCCTCCTCACCAATCCAAAGTTCCATCAACATTTTAAATCTCTGACATTGTCCATCTTGTCCATTTCTCTCTCACCTGAACAGCAACATGCTGCAATATAACCAACTCACTTACTCAATCCATCTAATCACGTTCCTCTGACCTTTCAAATACGAATCCATTCCTTTATCAAAACAAATAAATACAGTTTAAACCTCTGTTTTAACAGGTGTACAAAATTGTCAAATCACCGTTCAACCCGAGTCAGCAGGCGAATAGCATTTAAATCCCCTTTGACCTCCATCGGAGCATTCAGTTTTCCCTTTGTTTGGTGTTGCCCATACAGAGGGTTGGCCCATACAGGGAAAAATCTCACGACCTTCGCGTTATCAGCATCAAGCCAAAATGGCCACAAGCCAAAGCGGCCCCCAGACGTAACATGTTACCCCAAGACTATCATGCATGCATGCATCATCATTTTTATTATTATTATTATTATTATTATTATAACAGGCATTCAAATGATGCTCCGAGGAGACCATCCATTTATTATGTTTGCAACGTACAGTGTTCAAAGCCAAATTGCATACAAAGTTCATTATAATCCTTACCTGGGATCGAGGGATATATGGACTTGTATGGTCACCCAGTCGATGGGTTAAACAGCTGATATTGTATAGCTGGCTGAGATAGCCCCAGCGGTTGGTATGCCGGGGTTTGTGGTGTTAATGGTACTTCCTCGGTATTAGAGCACCCCTGCCCCGGCTCTGCAGACCCCGGGGCATTAGAGTACCCCTGCCCCGATATTGCACACACCGGGGCAGTTGGTGAGCCATGTTCCGTTATTTGGCTCAGTGCCGGCGCTGATGCAGCCACATCCTTAATTCGCCGCTCCGTACCTTCGAGTTGACCCTGAAGCTTTAGCACTCTACCTGCCAGTGTTGCTTGCTTGGCTGTGCTTGATCTTTTAATTGCCTCCTCCTGCCATATTCCGAACGCCAGCCAGTTTACTGGCATTTCCTTCCTGGACAGTTTATGGCATCTCATCAACTCTTCCCGCAGATTCTGCACTACCGGCAGGTCAAACGACCCGCTATTTGGCCACGGTAAGTCATCCTTAAGCGTCCATTTCGCCCAGCAATCATTTTGTTCCACCGCTACAATCCCATGTAACTTAAACATTTGGTAAGCAGGTGTATCCCGAGGGGGTTCGTTCCCCTCCTCTCGTTTTCCTGATTTGTTTCCCATTGCTATTTCTGAACCCCTCCTGGAGTTGTTCTCGGGTCCGACTAGGCAGCCTCAGGCCATATGCCCTCGGCCCTCAAACTCCCCGTTCAGGACCTTAAGTTACCTACCTCTTGATAAACAATGTACAGTTAGTTCTCTCTCCAAACATTTATATTTACCGGTTATTTTGGGCGAGGCCAAGGGCAGAGGCAGGGATGAGCGAAACCTGGGGTGGGAACGAGAGTATCTAATTTAGAAACTCCCCAGCACAAAGGCTTACCTTATTCAAATTGGTCACCGGTGCTGGCTTTCTCTCTTTAATCACCAAGGGTTCATCCCCACCTCCGCTTCCACTTGTCTCTTGCCCCTGCTTCGCTGCGCCAATTGTCGTAAACGTCTCACCCTTCACCAAGGTATGAAGACATTGATGTACTTGAGAGAAAACTTTTATTATCCACCAATGTACTGCACACGACACGGCAAACCCAGGGAACATCAATAAGTAAATGAGGATGCTCGGAGGGGTCCGTCCACTGTCAGAACGGTTTTATACCCCCTATATACTCGCGTTTATTTTTGGACAAATGTTTATCTTCACAATTGTCCTTTCAACCTAACCAGCTGCAAGGCAGTTGCCTCATTTCATTACAAGAATGGTAAAACAGAAGTAGAGATAAGAGCAAGTAACGGGTCACTCCCTAGCTCTGCTCTCACAGCGCTCCTCTGAATTACTCAAGGTTAATCATAATCAAAAAGAGAGAGATTACTTGAATTTTAACAAAGCAGTGCGTTAAGAGCTGCAAGGAATAAAACATCCAATGCAGCAATGAAAGCATTTTAGATTTTTCTACAATGATGAGAGTAATATTTCAAGTCTCTTACATGGGGAAACCACTTATAGCTAGAATGTAGATAATCAATCATGAACTGAGCAATTTACAGTGATAACCTTTCGACTTCTTCCCAAATGTGATGATTGCACCAGTTCAGACATCATAATATTATATAAAGTATATAATGAATGTTTTCTTTTTCTTCCAGTCTCACATAACTTTATGGGCTGTATGGTGCATTTGGTGTATTTTTATGCGGTAATTAAGCAATATTCGATTTATGAAGTATTGGTTGGATCAGTGTGGGTGACCTCTTTTTTTATTTTTATTTTTTTTTTTGCTCCGCTCTTTTTTATGTCCAATTTATTGGGTGGCTAAATTGATTTATTGTTTTACAAATCAAGTGCCTGTAGCCAATTATCTTACAGTATTAAAGACCGAGCTGTTTCACATGTTGAAAGTCAGGAAATTGATGAAAAATTATTTAGTCTTCAGCTCACACCAGGCAGTCTATAAAAAATCATTAAATAAATACACAAATGGTGATAACTGTATTAGATGTATAGGTATATCATTCAAAATCCTTTCGTGACACGGTATTTAGGGAGACTTGCCATCATTGTCAGTCGTTACAGCATCACATGGAAAATTCATCTTGGATCATCAATTGAATTTGAAAATTGATCATTACTTACGTGATGAGTTAAAATGCAATTCCAACTTGATGGACAGAGGTGTGGTGCATTTACTTTGAGTTATTTAGCCTGTGTTAATGCCCGACCTGACTATTGCTTTCCAGCCAGGGCATTGCATCGTAAGGTGTTCCATCTCTCAGATGGATGTCAAGCTAGGTGTCCATCTGTTAGCATTAGCAGCTAGCCGATAAAAATTACATGGTGGCTTTAAATGAAGATTAGATGAGTTATTGACGGCACCATGAATACATTCCAAATTCCTGTCATAACCTGCAAGGTGCACTGCAGCAGCAGCAGCAGCACCAGCATAGTAACATCCCAAGAAATAATGTAAACCTGCAAACACATGCAATGACACTAATAATGAAATAGATGCAATGACTTTGAAGCAAACAATGAAATAAAGGCATTCTTTATGGACATATATATTTTCAACATGATAGAATTTGTTTTATTTCCTTCCTTTACACGATAACCTTTCCCAGCCAAACATGATTCCCTTTTTCTTTTCTTTCATTCTCAACACAAAGTAATTTCCCCTTTTTTCACCTCTGCCACGAATGTGAAAGGAGATTGTTTTCACCCCTCTCTGTTGTTTGTTTGTTTGTGTGCAGCAGGAGACATCTCGATGTAATTAATTAGGGAGACTGTAAGCTTAAGTGTTACGTGTCACACACAGGGGGTGGTGCGGGTTAATTAGATGGCGATTAAGGATAGTTCCCCCAGTTTGTGATTGCCCCCTGTGACCTATTCCTACATTTTTGCATTTACAAGTCAGCCAGGAAGAAGTGTGCTTTTGTAAAACCAACCATGACGAGTGAGGCAGACGTGCTGAGCAGGCGAGAAACCCGCCTTTCAGTGTTTTGTGCGAGCAAGCCATGCCCGGAGGTGGAGCAATGTTTGGTGTGACGTCAAGGAGAGATAGAGAAGCGAGTAGGAGGTTGGCTTGGTTGGTTGAGTTCGGAGTGAGGAACACGTGATCACGGCTGACTTTCCTTGACAAATGAAGAGAAGGCAAGATTCTTGTATTCGTGCTGAGGTGAGTTGTCTCGCATACTGAACAAGACTGGCCTGGCTCTTGTTGGGTCATGAGAGACGGACCCCGAGCCGATATATATATATATATATATATATATATATATATATATATATATATTTTGGTACGAATTTGGGAATTCGATTGCACACAACATACAGGTTCCTTTAGTCAGCTATGTCGATAAGTGCTTGTTCCCCAGATAGCTCACCTTTCATTGTTTAAATGTTCAAAATCGATTAGATGCGCTACGGATCGATTTAAATGTTAGGGAACGAACAATGGAGACATCCCTCCCCTCGTCTGTGAGAGGAAGAAGAATCCTGCCGTCCCGTGACTCATGATGTCAACAACTCCCCCACCCGTGGTTGAGCGGGGGGATGGATCACGAGGGCATGAGTCACGCCGGGCGTGGAGGGAGGGAGGGCGGAAGAGGATAAGGAAGAGATCTTTTCTTTTGTTCGTGGGCAGAGTTGGAGGGCAGAGTTGGAGAAGGGAGTTGAGAGTAGTCGTTCAGCCGTCGGGTCCTGCTTGGCTTGCGTTAAGGTTGAGGCCTTCGGAAGCTTTTTGCTTCAGCTGGCTCAGTGAGCTTTGGCTTCTGCTTGGCTCGGGAGAGCTTTTTGCTTCAAGCTGCCCTGTTTGGAAGGAAGTTAAGCCGGTCGCTCGGCTCGAGCTGCGAGTGGTGGCTTCTTCTTCTCGGTTCGTGGAGCTCTTTGTTCTCCATTTTGGTTCCCGGCTTGGTGCGACTCACCGACCTCTTCGTGGAGGTGGTTCCTGGGGGAAGCCGCGCATCGACGGGAAGTTCGGCGCCTCATCTCACCAGCACGTGATGAGAGCGCGTGAGGTGGTTCCTCGGGGAAGCGACGCATCGACGGGAGGATCGGCGCCTCATCTCACCAGCACGTGTTGAGAAGCGCGGGAGGATTCGCGGGAGCTCGGAAGGATCGCGGCTCGGCGATTGATCCAGCTCGCTCTCGCTGGAGCCTGGGTCCGAACAACTTGAAGACCACACGAGGTGGAGAGGTTAGAGATAGGCTCTGAGTTTCAGCTCACCTGTCCTCCGAGCTGGAGCTCGTTATTAAAGGCCTCTGCCACCATTTCTTGGGTGTGTGTGTGTGGTGTGCGTGTGTCCGTGGGCCGTCTAATAAGTAGGAACTGCTGTTAAGTGCAAGTGACTGTACATAATAAGTAGACGGTTGTAGTTCTTTTGTCGTGCTTTTGTTGCTTGTATAATTGCATACGTGTTTTGCCTTGTTTAATTGCATACGTGCTTTATTATAATAAATGTCCTTGTGTGAATGTAAACCTGTTCGTTGCGTCCATTCCCTTATTGAACTGCCGCATCTTGCACTCGGAATATAGTTGGTTTTAAATAGCGATAAATAGAATCGGTCCGGCGAGTCTGGCGGTAATACCCGCTCGGTTATCCAGAACGGAACGGACCGCTTAAGCGGTTCGTGTCCAAGCAAGCCTTCGCCGAGGTACGGTCCCTCGGTAGGTTACCCGCACAGGTACTTAGGTATATCGATATTCGGCGATTGACCCTATTTTGCGCGGGTAGAATACGGACTGGGCCATGGTGGGATTAAAAACCCACCCGTGGCTGGTTTCTGGCGTTGTTCCAGAAAGTCACGACTGGATTGTCCGTTCGGTGGGCGAAGCGACCCTATTGGTTAGACGCGGTCGTTCGCACGCCGACGGGCGGGAATCTACAACAATATATATATATATTATATATATATATATATATATATATATATTATATTATATATATGTCGTAAACATCTCCCCCTTCACCAAGGTATGAAGACATTGATGTACTTGAGAGAAAACTGTTTATTATCCACCAAGGTACGTGCACACGGAGCAGCAAATACCAGGAACATCTATTAAGTAACTGAGGTGCTCGGAGGGTGCCGCCACGGTCAGAGACGGTTTTATTACCCCCTTATATACTCGTTTTTATTTTGGAAAAATGTTTATCTCACAATTGTCCTTTCAACCTAACCAGCTGCAAGGCAGTTGGCTCATTTCATTACAAGAATGGTGAAACAAAAGTAGAGATAAGAGCAAGTAATGGGTCACTCCTAGCTCGGCTCTCACAGCGCTCCTCTGAATTACTCAAGGTTAATCATAATCATTTTTCTGCATACACTGTTCTAATGTTCTTTTTCCCAAGCAGTCAGCCAGAGTATAGTTGATTAACACCAATCCTGCAACAATATGTAATGACTTGGAAAAGCAAAGCTAATAGAAAGAAGTACGAATCCCGACATTTCCCTCCTATTGTTACTTTAAGAAACAAGTTTTATTAAATCACAACCAAGCATCTTCTTAATTCAGGCCAGCAGATGATCCAGCTCCGTGGTGCAGACAGACCGCTCCCTGGGAGGAGTTCCATCCTTCGGGTAGCGCCAGATGGTCCCCATGGCGGTCGAAAGGCTCCACTGCACCCTTCTCACCAGGGAGAAGCTACCCGCCCCACAAAGATGGAATCACATGCCAACCTTTCTATTTAACAAATCTCTCAGTAAAAATCTTCATCCAAAAACTGGTCCAACCCCATGAGCATTTGGTGCACATCCATTTCCAGCTCCATTTTAACATTTTCGTCTCTCTCTTCAAGTGATATATACAAATCATCATCAATCACAGGTATTCGGCGCATAGAAGTATACATATTACAGGCAAATGATGTATTGGTAGTAGGGAAGAGAATTATCCCATTTATTGAAGTGTCCCTTTCCCCTTTTCTTGCTAATAGGGCCATCTCAGGTTCGGGTTTGGCTTCGGGCTTCTTGAGTGTTGGCTTTGGATGCCATCCTGTAACACACTTTCGCAAGCCAGCCATAATGGCTGCTTTGATTACAGACAATATGATAAATATCCCAATCAATATGGCCAATCCTGTCAATAGGAACCTGAGAATAGTTCCCCCCCAACCTCCAAACAATCCTTGCAACCATGTTCCGAACTTCCACCCTGGATTGTAATCATGATATTTTTCAGCTTCCTTCCTTATGTGTCCTGCTAGATCATGGAAATATACCATTTAATGATGCCTGCGATTCCACAAGATTATTCATTCATATCCTTATATCTATCCTTGTCCCAGTTATCCCTTCATGTAACAATATGCCTCGTTTCAGGCGTACAGTGCCTGTTGTCCCCTTCATCCCGTGTCACACGAGGTGCATAATTATATGTAAGGGTCATATAATGTTTTTCCCATACACGCCTTTCTCATGCAATTGGTCCCAATCTTTACCTTTTTCTGCCCTGCGTACCCTGTCACAACCCATTCCTTGTTTCCCTACTGTCGACCTACCAAACATTCTGCTCTCTATGACATTCCCATAATTCCCACACTATGTGTTATTGTCCATATTATCACGATTATGCACATGCTCATCAAAGCACTGCTACATCTGTCATGAACCTCCAGTAACATTCTTTTCACTTGCAGATTTCTTTCTTTCTCTTTACAACTTCCTGCATCCTCTTTTGCAGTGAGATGCGTGAATCCATGATTGGCTTACCTTCTCACTTGACAGCTACGTAGGTAACCAGTAATACCTGGAAGGGTCCGGTCCAACGTTTTCAGGATGTTCCTCCTTGTCCCGGTAGCTTGTCTGACCTGCTGTCAAACTCTTTTACAATCTTTATTAGAGCAGCACAAAACTAAATCTTCATGTATATAGGTCCCTATATTTTATAGACATTTACCATATTATAATCTAGTGTTGGCTTAGCACTTAGAGTGGTGACTTGAGATCCTAGAGTCCTGAGCTCAAATCCCATTGACCACCGAACCAACCCCAGAGGGCCGACTCAGCCTGTAACTCCTCCAAGACTGGCAAAATTGAACATCAGTACACTGCAATAGGGCACCGCATCAGCGGCACAGTCATGCCCCAACCAATGATGCAACCAACAGCCAAAAAGGCAGCACACCTTCTACATCCCCCTTTTGCTCGTATGGCCACTTTTGTGAGCCAGACAAGCAAGCACCTTTTGGGCAACCATTAATGTAACATGCGGCATTGTATTCATGGATTGGTACATCAAATTGCATTGTTGTTTTGCAAATCTCACCTCCTAACCCAATTCCTCCTCACCAATCCAAAGTTCCATCAACATTTTAAATCTCTGACATTGTCCATCTTGTCCATTTCTCTCTCACCTGAACAGCAACATGCTGCAATATAACCAACTCACTTACTCAACCATCTAATCACGTCCTCTGACCTTTCAAATACGAATCCATTCCTTTATCAAAACAAATAAATACAGTTTAAACCTCTGTTTTAAACAGGTGTACAAAAATTGTCAAATCACCCGTCAACGCCGAGTCACCAGGCGAATAGCATTTAAATCCCTTTGACCTCCATCGGAGCATTCAGTTTTCCCTTTGTTTGGTGTTGCCCATACAGAGGGTTGGCCCATACAGGGAAAAATCTCCGACCTTCGCGTTATCAGCATCAAGCCAAAATGGCCACAAGCCAAAGCGGCCCCCAGACTAACATGTTACCCCAAGACTATCATGCATGCATGCATCATCATTTTATTATTATTATATTATTATTATTAATAACAGGCATTCAAATGATGCTCCGAGGAGACCATCCATTTATTATGTTTGCAACGTACAGTGTTCAAAGCCAAATTGCATACAAAGTTCATTATAATCCTTACCTGGGATCGAGGGATATATGGACTTGTATGGTTGCACCAGTCGATGGGTTAAACAGCTGATATTGTATAGCTGGCTGAGATAGCCCAGCGGTTGGTATGCCGGGGTTTGTTGTTAATGGTACTTCCTCGGTATTAGAGCACCCCTGCCCCGGCTCTGCAGACCCCGGGGCATTAGAGTACCCTCCCCCGATGTTGCCACACCGGGCAGTTGGTGAGCCATTTCCGTTATTTGGCTCAGTGCCGGCGCTGATGCAGCCACATCTTAATTCGCCGCTCCGTACCTTCGAGTTGACCCTGAAGCTTAGACTCTCCTGCCAGTGTTGCTTGCTTGGCTGTGCTTGATCTTTTAATTGCCTCCTCCTGCCATATTCCGAACGCCAGCCAGTTTACTGGCTTTCCTTCCTGGACAGTTTATGGCATCTCATCAACTCTTCCCGCAGATTCTGCACTACCGGCAGGTCAAACGACCCGCTATTTGGCCACGGTAAGTCATCCTTAAGCGTCCATTTCGCCCGCAATCATTTTGTTCCACGCTACAATCCCATGTAACTTAAACATTTGGTAAGCAGGTGATCCGAGGGGGTTCGTTCCCCTCCTCTCGTTTTCCTGATTTGTTTCCCATTGCTATTCTGAACCCCTCCTGGAGTTGTTCTCGGGTCCGACTAGGCAGCCTCAGGCCATATGCCCTCGGCCCTCAAACTCCCCGTTCAGGACCTTAAGTTACCTACCTCTTATAAACAATGTACAGTTTCTCTCTCCAAACATTTATATTTACCGGTTATTTTGGGCGAGGCCAAGGGCAGAGGCAGGGATGAGCGAAACCTGGGTGGGAACGAGAGTATCTAATTTAAAACTCCCCAGCACAAAGGCTTACCTTATTCAAATTGGTCACCGGTGCTGGCTTTCTCTCTTTAATCACCAAGGGTTCACCCCACCTCCGCTTCCACTTGTCTCTTGCCCTGCTTCGCTGCGCCAATTGTCGTAAACGTCTCCACCTTCACCAAGGTATGAAGACATTGATGTACTTGAGAGAAACTTTTTATTATCCACCATGTACGTGCACACGGAGCACGCGCAAACACCAGGAACATCAATTAAGTAATGAGGATGCTCGGAGGGTGCCGTCACTGTCAGAGACGGTTTATTACCCCTTATATACTCGGTTTTATTTTTGGCCAAAGTTTATCTCACAATTGTCCTTTCAACCTAACCAGCTGCAAGCAGTTGCCTCATTTCATTACAAGAATGGTAAAACAGAAGTAGAGATAAGAGCAAGTAACGGGTCACTCCCTAGCTCTGCTCTCACAGCGCTCCTCTGAATTACTCAAGGTTAATCATAATCATTTTTCTGTATACACTGTTCTAATGTCTTTTCCCAAGCAGCCAGCCAAGAGTATAGTTTTGATTAACACCAGCCTGAAAAAACATATAATGACTTGGAAATATATATATATATATATATATATATATATATATATATATTGTGGCGGTTCTGGAACCACATTCCTCCAACACAATGGCATCCATCATACAGTTGCCCAGACAATTATTTCATTAATGCACGTACATATAGTCTCTTCCTTCTTATCTAATGGGACAAATGGACAAGTGTTGTGTGTGAATCTCAGTTACAGTATATGAATATATGGATATATACAGTAGATATGTATATATATATATATATTGTTACGGCTGTGGAAATTCGCAATACACCATAAAGGGTCCTTAGATCAGTTATGACGCTAAGTTTATGTGTAGATAGGTCCCCACCGTTGTTTAAAGGGGATTCTTCGTGTTCACCGGGCTGCGACTCTTTGAGATAGCCGTTTTTTTTTTCTATTGTTATTTTGAACAAACCTCCAGCAAGCAACAAGCCACGTTGAAAACCGTCGAACGAAAAAGGAAACCAAAAGAGTTCCGATGGACGCGCGGATTTTTCCCCCTGTTTCTCGAGGAGTGTGACGGAGGCAGGGGAGGGCAGCTCGCCGCCGATTGGTGCATGAACAGCGTGAGGCGGTCGGGGTGAGGGAACGCCCCTTTTCGGGAACCTTCTCGAAGGGAGGTGGAGCCAGAAGCGGGGTGGGGCGAAGGGCAGCCTCGGATTATAAAAGGGCGGACGCGCACGAGGCTCGTTCTCTCTCTGGTCCATGAGCTCTCGCCCTGTGGTCCATCATCCTTCTCTCTCTGTTCCATGAGCTCTCGCCCTGTGGTCCATCATCCGTTCTCTCTCTGGTCCATGAGCTCTGGCCCTGTGGTCCATCATCCGTTCTCTCTCTGGTCCATGAGCTCTCGCACTGTGGTCCATCATCCGTTCTCTCTCTGGTCATGAGCTCTCGCCCTGTGGTCCATCATCCATTCTCTCTCTGGTCCATGAGCTCTCGTCCTGTGGTCCATCATCCGTTCTCTCTGGTCCATGACTCTCGCCCTGTGGTCCATCATCCGTTCTCTCTCTGGTCCATGAGCTCTCGCCCTGTGGTCCATCATCCGTTCTCTCTCTGGTCCATGAGCTCTCGCCCTGTGGTCCATCATCCGTTCTCTCTCTGGTCCTGAAGCCCCTTCTGCCCTTCAGTCTTTTCTTGTTCGTCGTGGGTCGTGAAAGCACCAGCAGCAACGCCGGAGAGAGCTCGCTGACCACGCCAGGGGCCCGAGGTCAGGCGGGCTACACAAGGCCGTGGGGAGTCGACGTCGCGACCTGCCCACCATCGGCCACGAGGGCGCGGCTACGCAAGGCCGTGGGGAGTCGACGTCGCGACCTTTCCACCGTCGCACCACGAGGGCGCGGGTAAGACCCTTCGGTCTCACGGACCCGTTCGGTCCTCCAGGTCCCGTGCCATAAAGGTTTACGAACCCCGGCTACCTCCCTGCCTATGGGGAGGGTTTTTTCTTTGTTTTTGTATGCATGCTGTGGCGCCGTCCTGCCAAGTAGAAACTGTGTAAGTGACTGTGCTTGTAAATAATAATCGTAGTTGGTGGTATTGCTTTTGCTTCTATGTGCCTTACATTGCATGACTGCCTTGGCTGTATATACGTGTGCTGTTTAAATAAATGTCCTTGTGT
>CM068954.1:37081038-37113538 GCA_035128595.1 Eptatretus atami | reverse complement strand
TTTTGGTGCCAGATACCACAGGACACCTTCAGGGGTCTTGTGGAGTCCATGCCTCAGCAGGAAGGCATTGTTTTGGTGGCACATGGAGGACCAACAGCATATTAGGCAGGTGGTCATAATGTTTTGGCTCATCAGTGTATATATAAATATATGCAGCAAAACGGTTGCGCAGATCCAGAGAAGGTGCACGACCATCATGTGTGAGGGAGGGACTTTAGGTGGAGCCAGGTGAGTGTGTTGTCCAGCGGTGAGAGGCAGCCGGGTGGTTGGAGTTGCGTCCACACAGAGGTGCGGGAGATGTTGGTGGCCTTGGTGCTGAGCGAAGATTCGACGGTAAGATTCCGTCGTGAACCAGTGCGTAGACCTGAACAAAAATTTGTGCCATGCGCGTCCCGTACAATGCGACAGTAAGATGCCATTGCAATCAGTGCGCAGACTCAAATGAAGATGTGTGCTATTTGTGCCCCGTTCTGTGCAATGATAAAATGCCTTTGTTATTAGTACGCAGCTATGAATGAAGAGGTGCGCTATTCATGCCCGAAACTGTACGATGATAAATTATCATGGGGCCGCACGCTGGTCTGCCATTGAGCATGCGGTTATCTATCCCTGTGCCGATCTTCGCAGGCGGTGGTGTGTGCGGTGCTTGCCTTATCTGTGTAATGAAATGAAGGAAAGGATTGGATATAATTATTAGATGCAGAAATGGGTTGAAAAGAACACGCCGCGTGCATCCTGAACAGTGTGTGGAGGTTGTTTATTGTTTGCTTCCATGGTTGGCCTTCGCGAAGACGCATTCTTATCGTGTTGGGTGTGGCTGCAGTTTTTACAGGCGGCCGTCCGAGTGCAGTGCCTGCTTTGAATTATTTCAGGAATAAGAGGAAAAGAGTGGGAATGAAGTTCGATATACAATCAGACCTAACTGAGATCCACAACGCACTTCGTCCCGTTTGACCCATTAGACATGAGGGAAAGGTCGAACTGTACGTATATTAATGAAGTAACTGTCTGAGGACCACTGTATGATAGATGCCATTTCCTTGGAGGCATGCGGTTTCCAGAACCGAAACATATATGTTTTTTTATACTGTATGCATACATTGTTACGGATTTCAGAATCTGATCCGATGGATTCATACAAACATCCAGGTCCTCAGATAGTTATTTCCATAAATGCATGTCCAGGATAGACCCATCCCCATGTCTGGTGGGGATGTCTAAATGTGATGTGTTGAGAAGGGTAAAGAATAGATTCCCTCTCTTATGGAAAGCTCCTTTTTCTCTTTACGACCGACACATTCATGCACGTGCGATAGCCGTTAGCCCAACGGAGGCTCGACACCCACCATTTTCCATCGACGTTGACACCCGCTTCTTTCACCAATGCCGATACCCACCTTTTTCCATCGACGTTTGACACCCCCTTATTTCACCGACGCCGACACCCACCTTTTTCCATCGACGTTTGACACCCCGTTCAGCAGCTCAATGGATGCAAACTGGCTCTTTTTCATATCGAGCTGACCATTGAGGTAATTGTTGTTGACGTTTTATGAGTGCTTCATGTTTTCGCTCGGTAATTCTGACAAATGGCTGCTTTTCGCCGTTTGTCCAGCACCACAGGCATGGCGTTGTGGGCCAGGAGTGATCGCGGGACAGACAGGTTGTCACGGCAACGATTCGCAAATGGGGCGGGGTGGATTTGGCTGGAGTCTGCGCCCGCCCAGACGGGCCGCCTATAAAAAAGAGGACGAGAGGTCCATTCTGGACCGGTCAGTCGACAACGAGTCAGTTTGTGAGTCAGTTGGCATCAGTGAGTCGACGTCAGTCAGACGGCTTTTCCAGTCAGTTGACAACCAGTCATTTGGCGTCAGTGAGTCAGCCTCAGTCAATCGGCATCAGTCAGGGAGTCAGCATCAGTCAGACGGCTTTACCGGTCAATCGACAACCAGTCAGTGAGTCGGCTTCAGTCAGGCGGCTTTTCCAGGTGGTCGACCACCAGTCAGTTGGCGATAGCTGGTTGCGGTTCTGACAGCTTTGAGAGTATTTCAGTCGGCACCAGTCAGTAGGCACCAGTCAGTCGGCGCCAGTGAGTTGGTAACAGCCTCACAGAGCCTCGCAGCCCCTCACAGCACCTCACAGTACCTCACAGCACCTCACAGCACCTCACAGCGCCTTAGAGCTTCTCACAGTATCTCACAGCCCCTCACAGTGCCTCAGCACCTTAAAGCACCTCACAGCCCTTCAGCACTTCACAGTGTCTCACAGCTCCTAACAGCTGTCCGTCGGTTGTGGCTCCTGGCGGTGGGTGATGCTCGGACCGTTAATGCTCGTTTCTTGCTTGAGATCTGCTCTTGGTGTGCCTGATTATTGGTGTCCTGCTTCCTGGGGTTGACGACGTGGTGTTTGATTGCTTTCAAGCCTGTTCGCGAGTGGGTGCACGGCAAGGCTGGGTGCTGGCAACGGACAAGGCACGCTCACACATTTCAGGACGTTTTTATTTGACGTATGACTTCTATTGTGGTGATTGACGATTTTCTCCCCCCCCCCCCCCCCCCACCAAATGATCTGCTGGGTACCCTTATCTCGTGTTAATTGTTAAATAAGGCGTAGAGATAAGCATCTACTCTTTGTCCCTGTTTTTTTCTCTCGGTGCCTGATTGAAATATTTTTTTTGCTTGCGATTATCTTGATTGATTTTTTAAAATTTATTTTCTGATTAATAAATTGCTTTGTTGACGTCCCAACCTGTCCGTGCTTGTCGTTTCCTTCCATCGATCCAGCATTGTCCGAACCTAGATAGACTGGGAGGTAATTACCACACGAATTGACCTGTAATAGTCGGCAGCACACCAGCGTTAAACGCTCGGCCACCCTAATTAAGATCTAATCAAGATAAGATTGGTGCTTTGCCGAGGGCACGCTCCCCATTCAGAAACCATGTGACCTCTAGTTAAATGGCAAAATTAGTGGTGGACACTGGAACTCATGGTTAACTGATTGGCATTCAAGTTCTGAAGCAACCACCGGACCACAAAGTTAATCATGAGCGGTGGCCCCAGGTCCGGCTCTTCGAGGCAAACGGGGATTAAACCCCCTCATAATGCACTTGGTACCCGTGGCCATAAATTATACATATATATATATATATATTACATCCATCTATCCTAAATCCATTGGGACCATACTCTGTGCAGAGCGTTGGTGCTAGCTAAGCAGTCTCCTTGGCTATTGGGCACAATCCTAGACGGGTCACACTCCGACACAGTATACCAGCAGCTGGCACTCATTTTGCCGACCACGGAGTGATGACAGGTCGAGTTAACCCCACCTGGTATTAATTCAACAGCTGGACGGGGTTTGAACTCAGAACCTCGGATGTCAAACCCACCACCGAACCATTCAGCCAACACTAGGCACACACACACACGCACCACACACACACACACACACACACACACACACACACACACACACACACACAAACAACACACACACACCTAATTTGAAGTTTTTGTTTGTTTGTCTGCACACGCTAATCTCCTGAACGGTGAAAGATAGGAGGAAACCTCTGAAACAAAAATATGTCGGGATGGGCCCCCGGGAAGGTTATCGGCGAGGTGGCGAGGCCCCTCTTCCGGGGGGGGGGTGTGGTGTGCCCCCCCCCCCCCACCAACCCCTTGGCTATGACTGCTGTGCTCCATTGGGGAACTGATACTGGTCTCGCGTCAGACTTGTGTACAGAAGATTAAATTCTTCAAAAAGAACCCGGGCAACGCCGGGTGTATTCACCGAGTGTGTTGTTGTGTGTGTGTGGTGTGTGTGTGTGTGTGTGTGTGTGTGTGTGTGTGTGTGTGTGCGGCGTTTGTGTGTGTGTAAGTTGCTGTTGTTGACTGCTATCTCCACACGTGGTGGGTTCAAGTGATGAACTGAGACCTACCAGGTCTTAAAGTGTCACCTCCAGTGTGTGTGTGTTTTGTGTTTGTGTTTGTGTTTGTGTTTTGTGTTGTGTGTGTGTGTTGTGTGTTTGTTGTGTGTGTGTGTGTGTGTGTGTGTGTGTGTGTGTGTGGTGTTTGTGTGTGTGTGTGTGTGTTGGTGTGTGTGTGTGTGTGTTGTGTGGTGTGTTGTGTGTGTGTTTGTGTGTGTTGTGTGTGTGTGTGTGTTGTGTGTGTTTGTGTGTGTGTGTGTGTGTGTGTGTGTGTTGTGTGTGTGTGGTTTTGTGTGTGGTGTGTGTGTGTGTGTGTGTGTGTGTGTGTGAGATATATAATGTGTGAAGGGTGTAGAATCACACTTTCCGACCGACAAGGTCGGCTTGTTCTTCCCGTGAGCTTTGAAACTTTCCCGTGTGTCGAGTCAGCCCCCTGCTGGAGAGTGATCCTTCTCCACTCCGGTGTTTATCGCTTGGTTGCATCAGCTGCAAGACGCAGAATGACAATGAGATACAGCGAGAAACTCTGTCCCCTGAGTGCCAGAGACATCACCAAGCCATTAATGCCCATTAACTGAACAGCTATATATAGGTTCACTGCACTTATCACTGCGCTGCTCATTTTTCCTTCCAATGCTTTTGTTGTTCTTTTTGTGGGGGTTTTTTTTTTTTTTCACCATTGTCGTTGCTGAAACAGCGCCTGGTGATTGCTCCGGTGTTTTGTCTTGATTTGATTTTATGCCCAGCTTTTCGTCCTTCAAAGCATTTGCACAAACAGCAGTTGGTCCGAGAAAATTGCAGTTGGGCAATTCTCTGCATAATTTGTTTCATCGTTTTAGGACTTTCTTTTTTTGTTTTTTTCTTCTTCATTCTTAAGTTTTCCTTTTTCTGTATTTTACTGTTTTTAAGGCTTATTGTATTGAATATTGTGTAGCAATTTTTATAGGGCACTAACAAGCATCCATTTTGGAGAATTTCATTTGCAGTATTCAAAACATTTATTGTGTTTTTTCAAGGCCACCCTGACAAAGCAATATGAAATGCTACTTTAGAAAAAATATAAAATATATAATACCTTGCACTTTCCACTCCTTATGTAAGAATATAATCGGAATCATATATCCCTTATATCGGTATAACATAACTACATAATCAAGGAGATAATGTTAGAAATCATTCAAATTTTTTTGCGGTACTTGTGAATTAGAAATGATCCAAAATACTGGCTGTGAATTTTTGTTTTTTTATATGCACACCATTATGTATGCTTTATGTCAATTGGCTCACACTGTGTGAATAGGCCTGCACTGCGAGGACAGAAAGAAAAACAAGATACATCGCAGCCTGTTTTAGTCCAGCGATTGTGTCGGAATCGCCCGCGGCGACACGGTATGGGGCTGGCTCCCTGGCTGGCCGAGCGCCTTCCATTTAGGAATAATTGATTTTCGACCAAGATGGAATGCTCAAGTGCGGACCATAACTTATCACAGCATACACAAGCTGTGCACTATGTGTGCTGGGTGTAGATAATATTTGCTCTCTCTAAATAGGGGGAAATACGGGGGGAAAATGTGGACCCTGACTAAAAAGGACTAAATAATTTGTGAATATTCAAATAAATTCTTCAGAATGGATTTTTCGGCACTTTTGAACGTTCCTTTTTTGCTCTAGCGAATCACAGAAATGACCCTTGAGATTAATAGGAGCGTAACAAGTGTAGCCGATTTTTCTCAGGGGAGGTTAGAGTTCCCAAAGTTATTTTGAGGCCAATTTTGTGCTCCCATCTGAACCATACCTCTTTATACTGGGATACCCTGGCTCAAATCACACATAAAATCGTTATTTGATGATTGTCTATCCATGTCCTTGTAATCCCTCCGAAGGATTCTTGGTCTTCGCAGGATGCCTCCAAAGTTGATCGATCTGATTTCTGAACTGTACTGTGGTACAGAGAGTGCTTTGGAGTGTGGTGGTTCCAATCTCTGACTTATTTCCCATTGTTCCTGGAGTTTGGCAGGGGGTGTGTACTGGCTCCCACCTCTTCAACACTTGCATGGACTGGATTTTTGGGGAAGATGTTGGAAAGATGAAGCAGCAATGCATCGTTTGGGAATGTCAAGATCTCTGACCTTGATTTCACAGATGATGCAGTCATCTTTGCAGAGACTCTAGATATCCTTTGGGGGCCCTCAAGGTGCTGAATGAGGAATCAGAGACACTGGGATTATTGGTTTCCTGGGTCAAAACAAAGATCCAGGCTTTCAATGACATCAATAGATGCTGCTATCTTATCTACCTGTTTGTGGTGAAGATGTTGAGGTCACGGCGAGATTCACTTATCTTGGCAGTGATATTCATGTCTCTGCAGGTTGTGAGCCAGAGGTCAACAGACATCTCTGTAGGGCCTGGGGGAGTCATGGATTCACTGGCTCATTGAGTGTGACGCTGTCGATATCTATGCAGGAGGACGAAAGTCTGAGTCTTCATGTCCTTTGTGTGTCCAGTCTTGCTCTACAGATGTGAGACTTGATCTCTGACAAAGGTTCTGAGATGAAGACTTGATTCCTTCGATACCAGGTCTCTTCGGAGAATCCTTTTTCTATAGCAGGTCAGACTTTGTATCCAACGATCGGTTGCTGAGAGAGACTCGTATGAGATTTGTTACCTGTATAGTCCGTGGGCATCAGCTGCGGCTGTATGGTCATGTGGCTCGATTTCCTGATACTGATTCTGCTCACCAGATTCTCTCAGCGAGGGAGTCTCATGAGTGGAGAATGCCAACGGGATGACCGTGTTCCCTGTGTTTGCAGCAGGGTGATCGACATCTCATGGAGATGGGGATGGGCCAGGCATCTTCCTGCGGGATGGCCAGACTGAGGCCCCTGGAGTACCGATGGAAATTGGATTCAGTGACTCGCTTCTCTGGCACATGCTCCTATACCTAACCTAATGAATAGACATCTCAGCAGCGCACAATCAAGGTAGAGTCTTGAAACATATTTCATTCCCTTTCATTGACCTAAATTTGTCAAAGCACTCATCATTCATTTGTGTGCCGCTCATAGTTGCTAGTTCACATAATTGCTGGGAGCAAGGCTGTGCCACTGATGCAGTGCCCCATCTATATTGGAGCAGGAATTTAGAATTTGGCCAGCATGTCAGTGATAATTTGCCTCCTCTTCTCAAACGACACCTGAGGATAATTAACATCTATTAACGAGTCATGCTGGAAAATGATTCCTCCAGCTTAACATCCTTCCGACAGATGCCACACACATTGATGCATTACCCTGCATGCGAAAGACCTGGATGACAGTTAGTTATAACTGGGGCGAGATTCAAATGTAGGCTGGACAGTTCAAATTTTTTTATTGTATTATTTTATTGTGCGGCCAAAAGTGTGTATAGCAAGGTGGGTGCGAGGGACATATTATAGGATGCCCACCAAAGCAAAACCCTCTGCAACCGAGAGTGTTGACCGAGGTGGCTGAGCAGGTAAGCGAGATGTTAACGGATATTTTTAATAGTTCCCTGGAGTCAGGACAGGTACCAGATGATTGGAGAGTAGCAAATGTAACTCCATTCTTTAAGAAAGGTTCCAGAGAAGAATTGGGAAACAATAGACCCGTTAGTTTGACTTTAGTTGTGGGGAAGGTGTTGGAGACATTAATTAAGGACCGGATGAGGAACCATTTAAACAAATACAAACTAATTAAAGGTAGTCAGCATTGGTTTACCAAAGGTAGTTCCTGTTTAACAAATCTATTAGGGTTCCATGAAGCAGTGTCTGATTGGGTGGATGAGGGAAAGGCAGTGGACATAGTATATCTAGACTTGAAGAAGGCATTTGATAAGGTACCACATCAGAGGTTGTTAGCCAAAGTGAGGGCTTGTGGAGTGGCTGGTCAGGTACGTAATTGGATTGCAAACTGGCTTAGTGGTAGGAAACAAAGAGTGGCTGTGAGTGGGAGGATGTCTTGCTGGGAGGATGGAAGTAGCGAGGTACCTCAGGGATCAGTCCTCGGACCATTACTATTCGTTATTTACATCAACGATTCGGGTAATGGGGTAAAGAGTAAGCTTTCCAAATTTGTGGATGACGCAAAGCTTGGAGGTAAGGTGGATAGCAGAGGGGGTGGTGATCAGATACAGGAAAGTATTGATACTTGTTTAGATTGGGCAAAAGACTGGCAGATGGAATTTAACCTGAGCAAGTATAAGTTGTTGGGGATGGGAAAGAACAATAAAAATGGAGATTACAAGATGCAAGGGTAATTTTGGAGTGTGTCACACAAGAGAAGGATCTGGGGGTGGTAATAGATATGGGAGGTAACCAGGCAGCACAGTCGCAGGCAGCTATAGGTGAAGCAAATAGGGTTTTAGGTTGTATTCGGAGGGGATCAATTATAAATCAAAAGACGTGGTGTTAACATTATACAGGAATTTAGTGAGGGTAGTGAGGGCCACATCGAGAATATTGTGTACAGTTTTGGTCACCACAGTTCCGAAGGACATAGATGCATAGAGAGGTTCAGCACAGGTACTAGATTGATTCCGGGCCGAGCTAGACTCAGCTATGACGAGCGCTGAAGAAGACAGGCTTTATTCACTAGAAAGGAGGTGGTTACGAGGAGATATGATAGAGATGTTTAAGATAATGAAAGGTAAAGATAAAATAAGTGCAGATGAATTATTCAACAAAGTAGACAGTGATAGAACCAGGGGCCACAACTTGAGAGTAAAGAAGAGGAGAGTTAAGATGGTAGTAAGGTAGGGACTTTACTCAGAGAGTAGTTAATGCATGGAATGGTCTCCTGGAAAGGTAGTGGCAGCAGAAAAAGTAGATAAGTTTAAATTAGATTACATATGGTACCTGGAAGTTATGGAGATTGAGGGTATGGGGATGTTGATAGTTTTTTTTCGGTAGTTGAGTATTGATGGTGATTATGTATGGAGAGTGCTGTTGGTGGGGGTCTTGTTAAGGGGAGGTGTGTGGTTGATGTGTGTTTTAATCAAGCCCATGCCCCCTCCCCGGGGAAGAAAAGAAATATAGATATATATATACATATACATATATAATATATAATAAAATTACAAAAAAAACTTTTTTTTTTAAAAACTACAAAAATATATATTCATTAATTAAAAACTTTTTTGTTTTTGCATTTTCTTCCTTGGATTCTGTGTAGATGGTTAGTGTGGTGTTCACGCAGCATGATGGGCTGAATGGCCTCCACCTGTGTTGGATTTCCTTGTTCCTCCTGTTTTTTTTTATTATTTTTTTTTGTATACCTTGTCGAGGCCGTGTGAGAGCTAACACACAACGCACAACAAGGGGGGGGATGAGACAAGAGGGCGGGAGTGGGAGGACAAAACAGTGGGGAACAGACACATTAGGAGATCTGTGGAAGGGAGAGGGATGGGACGGGGAACATGGGAATAGAAGATGGACATTACAGGGACTTTCAGGAAGGAAAGCAGGGAATTTTAGGAAGTGGGCTTGGGTGGATTATCGGGGTAGAAAAGATCGAGGATTTGGATGAGGGATGATAAGAGGTGGTGGTAACAGCTTTTGAAAGCCTGGAGGGAAGAATGGGAAAAATAGAGAGGGAGTTTATTCCAAAGCGGGAAAAAGAGGAATGAAAGAGTGAAGGTGAGCAGTGATTCGTGATGTGGTAGTTTTACCAGAAGGGGGTTGTTGGCGGACCTTGAGCGCCCTGTGAAATGTGTGGGGACAAATCGCGAGAGAGCAGGGGGGCGAGCTGAGAGTAGAATGTAGAAGACAGAAAGACCACCGACCAACCTGCGGTGATTGAGTGAGAGCCCAAAGACTCAGCCTCATTGCGGGAGATGCCGATGATCCGAAATGCCCTGTTTCTACAGCGTGAAGCCAGAAAGGTGGGAGGCAGGAGCACCAGCCCAGAGGAGAGCAGTACTCCTCAGTACGGACAAAAGCTTTGTAAGTGGTCAGGAGCTCAGGAGGCGAGGAAGGACTTTGCACGACGGAGGATTCCCAGCGGCGCTGGCTTGGAGGCGAGTTTGAAATGTGCTTTCCCAGGAAAGTCATGGCAGAAAGTGAGACCCAGAAGCTTGAAAGAAAGGACTTCTTCCAGAGGATTGTTGAGAAAGTGGATGGGGGGGGGGGGTTCTAAAGGTCCTTTCGAAGAGACATAGTGAGAGTGTGAGTTTGTCCGGATTGAAAAACATGTTCCACTGTTGGACCAGTTTGTGATTTTATCCAAATCTGCAGTGAGCGAAGAAGCTGCTGCTTGCCGGTCTGAGGGATGACCGATGGTACGGCAGAGGGGATCATCAGCAAAGAGATATAGAGGATTTTCCAGAGAGTCGGAGAGATCATTGATGAAAACCAGAAAAAGAACAGGGCCCAGAACGCTACCTTGAGGAACTCCAGCTGGACAGAAAGAGGGGATGAAAGAACTCCATTTAGGGCCACACGGTGACTGCGATAGGAGAGAAGTCTGAGCCATGAGTGGAGATGGCCTTGGATACCATGGAAGAGATTTGGTGAGGGCAGGGTGCCAGACTGTGTCAAAAGCACGTGATATGTCCAGGGATAGGCTCGGATTTCCTGTCTGACATTGAGGACCTCCATCCATTGATGGAGAGCAGAAGCAGCATATCCAGGGTAGAGTGACCTTTTCTGAAACCAAATTGATGATCGGAAATCAAGCATTGGAGAAGAGGAAGGATTTCATGTCTGAAGCGATGATGGATTCCATAACTTCTGATGATTGGGAGAAGCTGATTGGTCTGTAGTCTAGGGATATTTTTTGCAGCCAAACTTCGGTAAACAAGAGCGGGAGGAAGGTAGGACAACTGAAGACGAGAGGGGATAAATCTGTTTATGAGGAGAGCAAGTTCTTTGAAAGAATTCCCAGATGAGTTGATGTTGGAGAAAGTAGTGATAGGAGCTGCGAGTTTAGTTTATAAGTTTATGGCTGCTTGGAGACCCTGCCAGTCGGCTTGAGTGAAAGCAGACTTGACGGCGTGAGGTGGTTCTCTGATAATAGCCAGAGAATGTCCACTTTGACAAGGATGGTCAGAAGAAACGATTGAGCGGAGGAAGAGCAGCAGATATTTCAGGGAAATTTGTCAAAATCAGATCCAGAAGAGATGGATACCATTGGTTGAGATCCGGGTAGGGAAGTTGACCGATTGAGTCAGTCCAATGAGTCACAGAAAGCTTTTGCTGAGTGCCATGACAGGTGAGAGAGGTACCCACACTTAGCCAACTGGCATGATGACAATTGAAGTCCACATAAGAGGAAGAGAGAGTTTGGATGAGAAGATAGAAGTTGGTCCATGCTTTCGGATAGTGAGTGTAGATGGAGTCATCACTGTTGGTGGACAGTACAGTACACATATAAACATGAGGGGAGTGGAGGAAGCCGTAGCCAGAGGTATTCCTGGGTGTGGGGAGTGAGAGCAGTGCATGGAGAGTGAGGAATAGAGTCTTTGATGAAGAGAGCAACCCTCCACCAGGAGAGCTCAGGTCTGTCATACCGGAGAGGAGTAACCAGGAGAGATACTTGGGAGTCAGACACGTCTTGGGAGGAAAGTTTCTGTTAGGCAGATTATGTCTGGTTTGTCAGTGGCAACCTGTATGGAAAGATCTGAAAGGTTTGAGCGGGCCCGGATATTTGAGGTCCACACTTTTAATGAAGAGGTAAGGGAGGAGGCTTTGGGTGCAGGGGGTGGGTAGGGAGGTAGGACAAGGATGAGGGTAAGGAAGGTTGTTGAAAGAGTGTGGGGGATTGCAGAATAGCTAGGGGAGGGGCCAAATGAGGAGAGAAAGGCTCTGTGTGCTGGGGGAGAGGGGACAAGAGAGGGGAAGAAGGCAGTTGAGGATTGAGGAATGAAGAGATGGAGGTGAGAGGGCAGTGAAGGAGGCAGCTTTGGATGAGAGGGGGACTTTGAGAAGGATGAGGAGATGAAAGGTGGGACAAAGTGAGGGGGAATTTTTGAGAAGGTGAGAGGGAGGCTTGGAGGGAGAAGAGTGGATGGTGCTTTGAGAGTGAGGGTGAGAGGGGTGAGTTGGCACTGAAGTTGGAAAAAAGAATGGTTGATGGAAAGCGAACATTCATAGCAAACTGTTTTTTTTAAGTTTTAGGTCAGAGATGCGATTTAACACAATTTTGATGGATGCAATAAAGGCGAATTCAGAGAATGGAAAGAAGCAACGCTGTAACAGTTGATTTTTTAGGCAAGGAATGAAGGAGAGGTGAATGGAGCAGTCTGTTAAAATAGCAGAAGAGTAGTGCATTATGAAACATAATGAGTACCACATGTGTGAGATAGGAAGATGAAGCATTACAAGATATCGTTTTTGTTATTATTATTAATGTTTGAGAGTTTCAACAGATTAGTCATGGAAGTGTTGTAGAAAAAATCGAGGAAGAGAAGAGGAGGAGGAAGAAGAAGAGGCGATGAAGAAGAAAGAAAAGCAGAATCAGGAGAAAGGTAGCGGTTTTTTGGTTTGTTTTTTTTATTTAGATAAGAAATAGAGAGATTAGTTGGGAGAAATGGGGAACGTAGGAAAGTGGGGAAGTAGAAATGGAAGGTAATGGGAGAAAAAAAAACAAATAACGATCGTACACGAGGAACCGGTAGGCCTCAAGCAGGCCTCAAGCCTCAAGCCTCAAGCCTCAAGCCTAGCCTCAAACACCGGTAAGCAACGTCAACAAAACTCACAAAATAGCACGATTTTGAAACAAAACCGAACTAGGAACACACAGTAACATGTAGGTGAGAAAAATAAACAGTTAAAACGGGACAAATAACAACCAGGAAACTTAACTTTTGAGATCGTCAGCAGAGAGCCCCTAAGGAGACCTCTCGACGCTCCAAACCCGGAACTGGAAGTTTTTCAACGTATTTTAAACTCGAGTGCCAAACCTGGAGCAGTCATGCTCGTGGGCAAAATATCAAAAATTCACAATAAATGGACAAGTATGTTTCATATTTAGTTCATAAGAAATGAACTGTAAAAGGTGACCTCCACAAACATGCCATCACATTACTTCTCCTAAATCTTCTTTACAGCATTTTACAAGTCGTATAGGACTTCAAAGATACCTGCATGTTACTGTTTGAAAATAATAGATCTAAGGATCATTCCACTTTCTAACATTTCAATGCATGCAGATGTTTTAGTTTGGAGTGTTGCTTTTGTCATTCAAAAGATAAATCAGAATGGCAAAAGAAGATGCAGCAGTAATCAGCACTGCATTTACCCTCGTACACCATGATGTACTGCAACTACGTGAACCTACTATATTGTAGTCTTCATTTCTCTTTCATATCATTGTTAAATGCTAGCATGCTAAATGGTGATGGATGATTTGTTTGAATCGGCGTTCATATGAAATGTGAAGTTTTAAGGTAGAGTTAAAGTTATTGCTAGCATTGGTGCAGAAAGGTATCCTCGCGGTTAGCGTTGCATTTTGCCTAGAAGGGTTCGGATTAGCATCGAATTTGCTCTTATTAATCAGTTACAAAGTGATATGAGATGCAGTTAATTTGATGCCAGTTGCAGTATTATAATTTGTTTGAACTTGTTTGAAGAGTTATTCATCTGAAGGATGTCAACTCTTGGTTTCACTCAATAGCTTTGCCAATACAACACTTCGTTGATAAACATTGCTTTCCTATTAGTCTTCATTAGGATTAATTCAATTGCATTGGAATATGTTTCGAATCTATTGGAAATGCGTCATGCACATCCATTATCATTATGCCTCCATTACCTTGTACAATTCCTGCACCTTTGTCTCCAATTGGCTGTGTTAAAAACGATGGACGGTACATTCAGTGTGGTTTCTGCCCAGGAACTTTGTAATATTGCAATTTGTTTATGCATTGCCTTGACCTGCTGGATTTGGAAATTAATGTCTTGTTTTTCACTTTGATTTTTGGATTTGCAATTCCAACTCTGACATAGAACTTCAGACTTGCAAGGCCTGCTCCAGCTGTCCTTTGAAGGCCCATACTTTTTTGTTTGTTTTTTTTTTTAGTAACTCCATCTTTGAAAAAGCTTTGGATAGTGTCTTTCAATATTGAGGAAGTTTACACTTCTTTCCACATTATTTCATGCCCACACAGTAGTACTTCATGTTGTATAGTACGATAGCTACATGTGTAAAATGTACTACATTCAACCATATTTTGATGCTTGCAGTATTGTAATGTAAAGTGTATGTGACAATAGTATATTTTGCTGTGGCTGTACATTAGCTTCAAATGGTTATGTATTTTCTTCAAATGGTCATATGCTTGGATTTGTGGTATGATACAAAACAGTTCAGCACAAAATAAAGTATACTCCAGTAGCTGAGCCACGCATTATAATATATATATATATATATATATATATAATATATATATATAATATATATATATATATACACGAGTCTTCGAAAAAGTTAACAGGACAGTAGCTTGCTGTGTGCCTCCACTTACACAACTTGAATGAAGGTTGTGTCTCAGTCTTTCGCAACATTCAGCAATATATATGATTGTGTGGTGACTGTGCTCATTTGTTGATTTTTTACAGGTCGTGCTTTACATGTTTCTATGCTGAGTCTCGCGTATGAGTCGTGACAGAGAGCCAATCTGAATTTCTTCCAAGCTTGACAAAACACCTTCCAATCCTTCGCAATGCCGCAGCAAGTCTACGGGAAGAAACGATGTCACGTACACGTGCATTTTAAATGGCACAAGACGTTCAAAGAGGGACGGGAGAGTTAAGATGATCCACGGTCTGGAAGACCTTCAACAAGCAGAACGGCGGACAACATCGACGCGGGTGAAGCAGATGGTGCGCGCAGATCGTCGACTCATGGTGCGGATGATTGCTGAGGAACTTTCCATCAACAAGGACACTTTCTGGAGCATCATCACTAAATCTCAAATGCGCAAGGTGTGCGCAAAGATGGTCCCAAAGCTGTTGTCGGAGGACCAGAACAGCAAGAGTCACTGTCTGTCAAGACATTATTGAGCTCCTCGAGGACGATCCAGACCTTCTCGGGAGTGTCATGACTGGCGATGAATCGTGGATATTCAAATTCGATCCCAGAACAAACGGCAGAGTCGTCAGTGGAAAAGTCTGCATTACCAAGACCAGAGAAAGCAAGGATGTCAAGTCAAAGGTCAATGTGATGCTCATCGGCGTTTTTGACATAAAGGCATGATCCACTTCAAGTTCTACCACAGGGTCAAAGAGTGAATCAATATGTACAAGGAGATCCTCCGGCACCTCCTGAGATCAGTCCGGGACAAGAGGAGGATCTGTGGAGAACAATGCCTGCATGCTCCACCATGACAACGCCCCTGCTCACAGTGCCCTGAGACATCCGACAGTTACTGGCAGAGAGGAACGTGCCAACTCTGGAGCAACCCCCGTATTGCCAGACTTGGCCACTTGTGATTTTTCCTATTCCCCAAGCTCCAAAGGGGTGATCAAGGGGACCCAATTCCTGATGTGGAGGCCATCAAATGGCGGTATGACGGTGCTCAGAGATTCCAGAAAAGCCTTCCGGGGGTGCATCAAAGCGTGGAAGAAGAGATGGACAAGTGTGTGAGACTGGAGGGAAACTATTTTGAAGGGGACAAAGCTGTGATTTCAATATATTTTTTGGAATAAAATTTGTGAAGTCAGTCCCGTTGCTTTTTAGATGGACCATATATATTGTTGCGGGCCGGGGTCGGGTGAGAAGACCACTAGGTGGGGAACTGCATCTCGGCTCCCACCAGACTCCCAGGAATTGTAGGCATCGCACAGGATAATTCCGTGACGCGGCGGGTCGCTTAACCGACCGTGGATGCAATAACTCAACCGCTGACCAGGTCCTCCGTCTATGGGTTTATCGGGTTACCTAATTAATCACGTGATTTAATTACCGGGAAAGTGTCGTTGTCCGAACCGATCACTCTACCGGATCGGATCGCTTTTCCGGATCGATGCAGCCGAACAAAATTCCAAGGACGTACGGCTAAAAGGAACGGATCTTGGGTATAAAGTCCCGGCTAAACTAGGATTCAGACCATGCTGGATCAATGGAAGAAAAGACAAAAACGAGTAGGGAACATTCCTAATATAATTTATTAACAATGGGCAGGAATGGTATGTGCAGATCAGGATTTATTGGTGTGTTGTACAGAGATAGGGGAGAGGTGTGGTGCAGCAAATAAACAGGCAACTTACCAAAAGCGGACACAGAGCAGACTTAACGTGAAAATAATAACAATAAGATCTTCTGCAGTCTTACTTAAGCAGACAGGCGCCAGGACACACACACCACACACACAGCACAACACAGACCAGAAACCCGATGAAGAGGGAGTATTGAAACGAGAAGGGAAAGGAGTTTGGCTACGTTCTTGTACCTTTGTGCTTGATAGCACGACGTTCCACCAATACGTTTTGTTGGGGGGGGGTGCTCCATGGTGCTACCCGACAGTGGGCGCATCTCTCTGGCTTCAGCCGAGCACGTGTGGAGACCGTGTAGTGAAGGAGGGGCTTGAGTGGGAAGGGCGAGTCCAGATTGCTGGATGGAGTGGTAGGTGGGACCAGGTAGGCGGTGGGTTGACGTCGTGTGGGGGAAACGAGGATGCGGAGTCCAGGCAGCAGGAGGCGGGTCGTAGCGATGTCGACGAGTGAGGCCAAAGCGAAGACGAAAGAAGAAAAGAAAGGCTGAGGGATCGCTCCGACCTTTATCGGACTTGCAGCACGGGGGGGGGGGGCACCCTGAAGCGAAACGTCATCACCTGAATCAGGCACTCCGATTGGCCCCAACCACTCACGTGGCCCGCTAACTTTGCGAAACCGCCTCACTTCGTTTCCGGCAAGGTCATCCCAGACAGCGAACATATTTCACTCCGACCCCACGACATGACATGAATCCCCACACCGCCCAAAATTGGCACACAAATCGTCCTGAAAAAACCCCGGGCCGTGCCATGGGACCGGCGAGGGTCCCGCATGCCCGCTCGGGCGCCCGACCAGCGCCATCAACGCTGCCCCACCCCGGCTGACTGCCAACGCGGCGCACACCTCACAACACTCCCGGGCTCGATCACAGTTTCGATGGCGTAGAGACAAGAAGACATTCACCATCCGTGAGGAATCTGCTGCTCCAGCGAGGGAAGAAGGTGCATCGTTATGAATAAATCCATGCACATTTCGCGAGCGGCTATGGTCTGCCTTTGAGCACATTCTATACAATGCGCAGGGTTCGGCAATTACGCACCATGGTCAGTGCTCGCGTTCGCCCGATTGTGCTAGTATAGCGTGTGCGCAGGGCAAACACCGATATGTACGAGTATTTGGGTTGAAAAGGAACGCTCCGCTTCTACTTCGCACACTCGTATCCCGCCCAACGTGGCGTGGAGTCACCTTTATCGGCCTCCATACGCGTTTTGTGCAGCGTGGGTGTCATGCTGGCTGTGTTTCCTGTGTTGTGAAAAACACCATTCCTGCAGCTCTTAAGAGGTATTCATTGTATGCCTTTTTAATGCAACCGGCAATCTTCCCCAGTTCATCGAGAGCTCGATCGATAATCCCGCACTGCTAAGTGCACTATATGACTCGCTGCACACTTGGGTTTAGGCTCGCTTGAGAACGAGGGCTCTGCGCCGTCGTTTCCTCACAGCGGCACCACACGCGCCGGCCTCCATGAGGGCCCACCTCACAGCGAAGGCTCAGTGCCTCAGATTTACCTCAGGAATAATCAGACAAAAAGAAGAGTAGGAGAAATGAGAAAAAAAAGATGAAGCAAACCTAGCTATGAGATCATCAAACGCACTCCCTTGTTGCCCCACTAGACAAAAGGAAAAGACTACTACACGTATATAATGGAATAACTGTCTTGGGACCACTGTCTGTTGGATGCATGTGGTCCAATAACCGCAACAATATATATAATATATATATATATATATATATATATATATATATATATATAATATATATACATACATATACATACATAGAGATATATATATATATAATATTAATGTATATAACAGGGGCTGCAAAAGTAGTATACAGTAATGAAAAACAAAACGTGCGCACAAAACGTATTTTATTGTTAATTATACAAGCATATCAATATAACATACCAATAATAAACATATTAATCCCTCAAATGTTCAAACTGTTTCTGGTAATACTGGTAATACTGTATAATCCTTACTGTATACCTACTTTTGCAGCCCTTATATTATAAATATATATATATATATATGAAGACCACAAGGGAAAAACAGAGATGTCACTTTTTATAAATTCAGGTTATTGCACCTGCCAATAGTTGGCAACATAAGGTTTCCTCTCACAATATTACTTTAACAAATAACCAGGGTGTACATAATTTATATGTATAAGTTAGCCGTGCAAGAAAAAACAAGTGTTTGTCAAAGCTGAACAATGTAAACCCAGAGTTGTCAGTACTTTACTCCTGGTTATCTCCTTCATTCATGTTAAACTGTTTACCATAATATTCAGAGTTGAGAAAACTAAAAAATGAAAGGTTGTAAACTTTCACAGCATAAACTCTGCACTACAATAGCCTATTTGGTTATATCTGGGCTCCGTATTGGTGCATATCGTGGTTCAAGCCTGGTCAAACCTTTATTGTGACTTTATGGGACCACGCGTGGCTAATGGTTAGCGCGTCTGAAGTACCCATCCTCATTCGATGTACCCACCGCCCAATCAACCTCTTAGGTATATGAGGAGTCACATGAGTGACTTCGGCTATCGCGGGGGTGTTATCCTGGTTTCTTCCCGGTTTTCCATCATATTAGTAGTACGGAGTAAGAAATGGAGAATCCGTCGTTCATATAAGCGGAATACCCTTGAGTATGGCATTGAACACCAATCAAACAAAAAAACAATGACCGTTTAATGTTGAAAAAAAAAATCTGTGATCACCAAAGTATGTAATGTATGCTAATAACCAACAAGCATGTAATTGCTACACATCCTGGATTTAAAATTGCATGGCAATTATAAACAAGGGAATAACCAGTCGATGTCAGTTTGCAACATTGATTTCGTTCTTTGCTCTTAAATAAATAACACAGAAAGCTGGCAAATGCTACATGCTTAATTTGATCGGCCCAATGATCACTCTTCCTTACTGGAAAAGTAATTTATATGACAGTTATTAAACAGTCACCAAAGTCTTGAAACTTTTTTTTCAGTTTCTTCAAAATTTACCTTATCCTGACACTCCTGGTTTTCCCCTTGTGTCTTCATATATAATATATATATATATATATGTATGTATATATATATATAATATATATATATATAATATGTATGTATTATAGTATATTATATATATGAGTATGTATGTATATATATATATATATAATATATGTTATGTATGTATGTATATATGTATATAGTTGAAAGTGTGTCTGTGTGTGGTACTGTACCTCTGCACTCGAAAAGTACTGACTATCCTCACCAATACTTCAACATGCTGACAGAACATGTACCCAGGAGTGTCCCGATGTAAAAGAATTGTACTTCTGACTTCCGGTTTCCGAATTATGACCATCACCTGATTTTGTAACGTTAATTTTTCAAGTTCAGCCGATTGACATGGGGCCAACGCCATTTTGCCATTGAAATGAAAAAAATAATGCTACAGTTAATTGAAGACAATGACTTCCGACTTCCCGGTTCCGAATTATGACGTCATCACCTGATTGCGTAACGTTAATTTTTCAAGTTCAGCCGATTGACATGACCAACGGAATTTGCTAGAGAATGAGAAATTAATACTACAGTCAATTGAAGACAATGACTTCCGACTTCCCGGTTTCCGAATTATGACTTATGCATTCGACACACTTGCAAAAATGACCGTATGTATATTATCTACAGTATATATATAAAGTTGAAAGTGTGTCTGTGTGTGGTTCATCTGTGACCTATGCACGCGAAAAGTACTGGACTGATCCTCACCAAACTTCACATGCTGACAGAACATGTACCCGGGCGAGGTCCCGATGTAAAAGAATTGTACTTCTGACTTCCGTTTCCGAATTATGACGTCATCACCTGATTTCGTAACGTTAATTTTTCAAGTTCAGCCGATTGACATGGGGCCAACGCCATTTGCCATCGAAATGAAAAATAATGCTACAGTTAATTGAAGACAATGACTTCCGACTTCCCGGTTTCCGAATTATGACGTCATCACCTGATTGCGTAACGTTAATTTTCATACATAACTTCTTATACATAATATAACAATTTTTATCAGGATAACAGATGTAAATAAATCAAATACGCTGGGCCAGGCTGGGTTATGCCCGACGTATAAAATTAAGTCGCAAATGATGAGATGAAACCAACCTCACATTGGTAAGGCATTATGGTTTTTATCTGATGCGGCAATAAATCTTAACATTTTTGAACTCGAGTCTTCTGCATATAAAACATGGCGGGAAAATATAATATTATAGTGGTGATGAAAAAAAAAAATAATGGTGGCAGCCTCTACAATTTTACAATTAACTGTGACATATACTCCTTCAGACCCGCGTCATCCACGGGATTCCTGTGCGGAGCACGGGTATCCCTGCTATATATATATATATATATTATATAATATATATATATAATATATATAATATATATATATATACACACATTATATATTTATGGTTGCGTGATGTGTATTCAAACAATACATAAACATAGGGGCAATACCCTGGCACTGACTGGTAACGGCTGGGATAAGATAACCAGGAACCACTGGTTGGAATGGGATAAATATGTCATGGAGAAGAAAGTAAATACCTTTGGATTTTGTTTTTTTTGTAATGCCATAAACAAACTTTGGTACATCACGGGTGCTAAAGGTTGTGGTCAAGTTTCATCGAAATTGTGTGTGTAGTTTCGGAAAATACAGCAAATACATATTTGGGGAGCATCCAACATGATTGCATTCAGATGGCACACTTACCTTTGAGCTGTTTACTGTGAATTTGGTTATTTTAGCTGTCCAATATTAAACTGTTAGATTGGTGATTCACAGGCAGGGCATTGCACCACAATGTGCATCATCGCTAGAATTGTCCTTTAAGCTACGTGTCTCATCTTCCAACATTAGTTGGAAGACATTAAAAATCGAATGATTTACTTTGTGATGTATAGGCCAGTTATCTTCAGCATCCTGAGAAAATTATAAATTCCAAACCTAAATCTGTCTGTACATGGCAAGAGTTGCAAGTATGCCAAATATCCCCAACATGGGTTGAAGGATGCTTTTGACCTGCAGTCCACAGATGTAGGCTGGTGTGACTATTTATTATCCTCATGCTTTTTCAGAAAAATGGGGGGATATTGTAATCGCCTCTTGTCTGTCTGTCTGTCTGTCTGTCTGTCTGTCTGTCTGTCATGATATCTCCTCCTCAACTGTTGTGCAGAAATTCACCAAACTTGGTAGTTATGATCCACATGGCAAGGATCCACATTTTTAAAAATGAAACTTTGTATGTGCAATCAACATTGGGGGACACATGAAATATGTAACGGCTTTTTGGATTTAACCTCCAGATCATGCCCTAGAGGTTAGGAACTTGGGGCCACAGGGGTCAAAACATAAGATTTTTTGAAAAACTCATAAGTTGATATTGGGTCATTCCTGGTGGAACGTTTTGCCATCTTTCAACTTTGCTTTTGGTGGTAAGCATGTGGATTTGCGATGGCACGATATTGACTTTGCTCTAGCATTATATTAAATTATATTGCTATTTAATGTCATGTTACAAATATAACTTGGCATTGGGGATCATCATTTTTGGAGGGATTGATCTATTTCATCGTTATTGAAGTACACACTGCACCTGACTGCTGCTTTGTATAATTTCAGGGGATACAGCAATGCCATTGATGCCATGTCCCCTGTAGATGATGGGGTGGAGTTTAAATTTATTTCGGGTGTTGGTATGGAATCGCCTGCTGTTTGAAAGAAAGTGTAGGTTCTTTCATGGTCATAAGCAAATGATCGGAGACTGGACAAAGCATTAATTGATGCAACCCCCTCTTGCAAAACATCACGACAGCCATTTATTGTTCGGCCTGCAATGAACTCAGACTCCAGAGTTCATGAACAAGTACATGATGTGTGAGGTATCTTCTCAGCCCTCCTTTCTGGTGAAATATACAATAGATAGTTCCTGATTGGTAAATTTGGACCACACATGGAGCTTAGTTGCGATACTACCAAAAATTAGTTTTCTTTTGAAAGCCACGATGTAGAAGTTTACCAATCACATTCCAGATGGCAAAACCAACACAACTCTCAGGACAACATGCCTAGAACTGCAGCGCCTCCTGCTGGCATCGCACAAAACAAAAGTTTTCGCTGCACCCAATTTCACGATGAAAATCTATTTTTCCACCCAGATCTACAAATAGAGCTAAATAATGTGTTGGCACCTCCAAGGGTCAAGCTAGATATTTCAGAATGAATAACGTTATTTTGGCAACAATGGTAGAACAAAATGGTGTTGTCCAAAAACTAGCGTTGTACAGTATAATGAATAGGATGGCACCCGATTAATTAATTGATTACTCATGTGTATTGTGTAATGAAATGGTTTGCTCGATGAAGACAGAAAAAGTTCATACTAAGATAGCGAGACGTTTATTCAAGTTTAATGGCTTTGAGAACAAACGTATCAAAGAAATATTATTTAAGAACGCAAAGCGCCTGCAGAAAAATTACTAGATATCAATGAAACAATTCATAAAGAAACCCTAATTACAACAATATTTATTACCTAGTGAGGCAATACTTTAATACAGTACAATAATTAACATTTACAATAAAGTTACTATATAAATGAATCATGTAAAAGTTCAGGCCAAGGTTGTATCTTTACTTAAAACTCTAAAGTTTTAACTATGTTCCTTAAAAATAATGGACCTAACATGTCTTGTAAAATACATTTATTTTTTCTCATTGCTCTGAAATCGACTATATATTCATGGATATGATTGTCCTTACGGAAAACGTAATGAAATGTCACGGAAAGACAACCATTACTAATTTAACACTTAAATCACAATCCTATATGTCCTTTGGCTTCATTGTGTAATAATCACAAAGCAGAATTACCCTCAGATGGGTTACATTCTTCATAAAGATTATGTAATCCAAAGCAAAGATTACATGTTAAACCAATTTATGTTTTCACTTCGCTGCACATTTCTGTCTCAGGGACATGGAGGAAGAGGCTCGTGCAACAGAGCCCAGCGGCCTCCAGCGTGCAAGGTGCCTGCCAAACTCGGTAGCACACCGACCCATCAATGTGATGGGCAGATCAATTGGATGCACCTTGAGCTGTCACCGACCAAAAACAATAAGAGCTCCATGCATTTCCTCAGATTGAAATTTTTTTTTTTTTTTAAAGAAAAAACACCATCTACAATATAAATTAGACTGGTTGAGCATTCGAACAGGCAGCAGGGAAAGAAAAAGAAAAAAAACTCATTTATATTTACATAAATTAATCCTGCTATATATCATAAATTACTTGACATTTCAATGTCCAACATTTCCATTACATCCCGAGGGATTTATAACAATGGGCATCTCAAGGTAAAGGACAAAGGTCAAGGGAGAGTGGGTGGAGGGAAGGAGGGATAACTGGAGGGGAAAGATACTGAGAGCAAGTGCAAAACCCTGCCGATGCCCGACATTTGTTTTTCGGTTTTCACCCATCACAATGAGAGACCTCCTTTCCCAAATGTAGAGAAAGTGACCAGCTCACGGCTGGTGGTTGGTGAGCAGAACCCGGATGGTATCACCACCTTGGCTGTAACAGACCCTTTGGGTCTTTGCAGGGAGGTGCAGGGGTGAGCTCTTCTGAGTGCAACACAGGGTCGTGCTGGGATGCACGGTGCTGTGTCTAACAGAGGGTAGGTACATGCAAATGTACATAGTCAGCAACTGTGCCCCCATTTCCTCTCGATATATGCCTTCATACCCAAAATAGTAATATTAGTGATAATGAATATCAAAAAAAACTTATAGGAATAGTAAATTACATCATATTACCTCCAAATATCCTGTTATCAGCTCTCTAATGAGGACTAGGAATAATCCATTTAAATTAACAAAAAAACAAAAACCCACAACAGGATTGTCATGCTTGATATATGACATCATAAAAGCTGTACGTAATATTACATACTATTACCTGTGCTCGGTGTTTCCGGCATAATCAACGACAGAGATATGGAGCTCGCTGGAGAGCTTCGACCTGCCTCTGAATCCATCTCTTCTGACTCGCTATCTCCACGGCCACTGTCCTTCAGACTGTGACCGTCCCCCTCGCAGGGAACACACCTGAACAGCAGAGGGCAACAAGGGGAACATTGTGTGAAGCAATTGAACCATTTGTGGGAATTCAGCTGCCTTCATAAAAACTGGCGTTTCTATTGCTTCTCTTAATGTTTGTACTTTGCTCGACTTTGAAACTAGGAATCAGGAGTCTGTACTTTCCTGGACTTAGAAACTATACATCACAGGAAAACTAACTCTATTCTTCCTCAAGATGCTTCTTCCTCCTCTCCTTCTTCCTCCTCTCCTTCTTCCTCCTCTACTTCTTGCCTTGTCTAGTTCTATTATTTTTCATCTCCCATTGCAAAGCTTCTTCAAATCCCATCTTCCACTTTTCTTTCATCTCCCACACTTTCATACATTGCTCAACCCACTGAAGGGGAAACAGACTAATAATTATTCTTGGTTTCTATTTATTCCACATTTATGTGTGTGTGTGTGTGTGTGTGTGTGTGTGTGTGTGTGTGTGTGTGTGTGTGTGTGTGTGTGTGTGTGTGTGTGTGTGTGTGTGTGTGTGTGTGTGTGTGTGTGGCGGTTGCAGGGTGGGGTGGAGGTTGACATTGTGTTGAAAGGGTGGGAAAGAGTAAGCATATCAGAAGAGGGGAGGAGAAAGATGTGTCACAATGTAGGATGATGAAGAATAGGATGGGGGAAATGAGGAACATTGGAGGAAGAAATGAGGGGGCAGAGAAGCGGAGTATGAAGGAGGAGTAAAATAGTTTGTAAGTGTCATTTAGGTAGGAAGGAAATGTAGAATACATTCCACAAAAGTCGATGTGGGATTCCAACCTCATTTTCTTGATATCGATGTTTAACATGATTCCACAAACCTGATCCTGCTGCAGTTCTTGTTCCCTCGGAAACTTGGACGTGGTCGATAATTCCCTTGGCGAAGGATGGTGAGAATCTGTGACACCTGATGAGAAATATAGTAAAAACGAACTGCTAAACGGAAGGGTTTTGAAAGTGCCAAAAAGGTGATTTGTGTTCTACAGTGTTCAAGTACATAATTCAATTTAAAATAAAATAATGATATTTGAAGGTTGTAGAAAAAGAAATTCTGGAAGTTTACCGCCGTTGATGCAGTCAGTGTCTTACCCTATCAAACACATTACATTTGTTTTGTGCCTGTTGTTTGTGTCCTTTATGACGTCCTTAAACTCAGTAAGTTTCCTGTTAAGAATGATTTTAAATTTGGTTTGACTGACAGACAAGCAGACGGAATAAATAAATGATCTCAGTCCTCTGTGCCTGTGCAATCGGGACAAATGCAGAGCCAAAGTACTGCGAAACTACAGGTTTATTTTCTGATTCATATTCCAATTAGTATTCAAAATATAACATTTGATTGAAATCAAGTTGTTCCCCGATCATAAACTGAGGACTGTAGACAGAAGGACAGACAGACAGACAGAAGTGAACCAATTGCTTATCCGCACTTTCTGCTTCGTGTCCGTGGGGTAATAAATCCTGGAGAAGACGAAATATAAACAAAATACGAGAAATAATTAATTATATCGATTCTATGTAGCACTTTCTCAAATCCCAAATATGTAACAGCTACTGTAAGTCGAGAGCATAAAATATTCCCCAAATGATGTTTAAACAACTCTTGTATTTTGTCCATTATTACCTCCGCCACCGAAGGTGAAGGAGGTTATGTTTTCAGCCCCTTTCTGTCTATTTGTTTGTTTGTGTGCAGGATATCTCAAAAAGATGTGGACGGATTCGGATGAAATTTTGTGGACAGGATTGGTGCGTGACAAGGACGAATTGATTACATTTTGGGGAAGATCCAGATCCGACGACTAGAATTTTTAAAGTGATTCTTCACCATTGAGATTTCGGCCCAAAAACGATATAGTACTGCCTAACATGATATTTCAACACTGTATTGGGCCCGATATGTTCTCGTGGATCAGGCATTGCATGGTGGAGGGATGCACTCTACCGAGCGCCCTTCTAGTTGTGTTTGCTTTATCTCAGTGTTCTTTTGTCTGGTAGTTGATAGTTCGTTGATTTAAGGCATTTCAACATAAACTTCAGTTTTAGAGAAATGCCTCTATACTCCGTCACACACACACAATCACATGTGAATTATTAATTCTCTCCAGTTACCTTTGCACAGAGTATGGAAAATAAACGGCTCGAATCAATGATAATTATGCTCGGTGTAGGGTGGGGAGTGGAGGGAGATGAGATCAACAAAGGCTAAAAACGCTCAACATGCACTTGCTATTCAACCATTGAAGAAGAAGGAATGTGACAATGATTCATGAGATCGTACACAGATTCGTGTGAACAGACCTAAACCACTTCTCTCCAGCCAAATACACAGCAATATGAGGGCATTCACTGAAACTATCTAAGGGAAGAAGTCGCCTGCATGTGGAGAATATTATTATTTTTAGTAACCGGGTGGTGGAGGATTGGAACAGCCTCTCGCAGAAACCTATTGAACGAGACACGATTGCGACATTTAAAAGTGATTTCGACAAACATTGGCGGGAGCCGGGAGGAAAGGTTTTTGTACTCCGTAACCCTGACATGTGCACATCACAAAGTGTACAGGACACGACCTTTTGTCCCATATAACGACGATGATGAAAAATTGACATTAGTAAATAATATCGTTCTGACATCCCAATGAAAATGTCATAGGGTTGCCTTCTCTTTATTAACTTCCGCCATCGAAGATGGGCGGAGGTTACTGTTTTCACCCTGTCTGTTTGTTTGTTTGTTTGTTTGTTTGTTTGTGAACAGTATTACGGAAAAACTCCTGGACGGATTTCGACTAAACTTGGTGGGGGGATTAGGTATGTCCAAGGATCATGCCATTAGATTTTGGACTTGGTCCAAAGTCCAATATGGCCGCTATGGCGGCCATTTTGAAAAAATATTTGAATTTTTGTTTTTGCATTTCTACATGTTTTAAGTGATTTCCAACCCCAAAAAAAAAAATTTGTTAGAGAAAAAAAAAAACAATTTTGCAACTTTTTTCAAAAAAATTTCGATTTATTTGAAAAATATTTGAAATTTTTTTTGCATTTCTACATGTTTTAAGTAATTTCCAATCCAAAAAAAAAATTGTTAGAGAAAAAAAAAACAATTTTGCACCTTTTTTTTCCAAAAAAATTCGATTTTTTTTTTTTTTTTGGCATTTCTACATGCGCGTCGATCTACTTTAGTTTATTCAATCGTGGTTCAGTAGAGTCTGATCCGTTTTGACCCACAATGAATAGATATCAGGTCACTTAGTGACCCAGCAGTATTGGCGGCGGAGGTTTTGCACTCTACCGAGTGCTCCCCCTCTAGTTAATCATGCACTGGGGTTGGGGTGATGGTGGTAGTTGGATAAATTGCAATGGAAAATAAAGAGGAAATTGTGGCGGACCAAAAAGAGAAGGGAGAGTAAAAAAGGTGTGCGACGTGTGGAAAATGAGGTTAATAAGAAGAAAAAAGGGTTAAATGGAGAGAAGGGGATAGGTATGCACAGGCCATTTGTGGTGGGTGGCAGAGAAGGAGGGGGATCATCAATACCCCCATATTTCCATACGTAATAAATAGATGATTCCAATGAATAACTTGCTAATTCCATAGATTATTAAATTTGAGAAGAATAGTGAAACTATACAGTGGAATGCAGCTGATGACTGTATAAATGGATGAAGTAACATCAAAACCTCGTTCGGTTAAAGCGTGAGGGCATGTATGTTGTGGTGCAGGTGCCGTGTGTATGTGGTTGCAATAATTGCAGAGGTGGAAGTAGAAGTACCTCAGCTGGGGGTGCAGACGTTTCACAGCACTCCAACTGTGGGGTGCCTGCTCCTGGTGGAGCAGAGAGCAAACGAGGTTCTAATCCCTGTTGCTGGCTGCTCGTCTTCCCTTTTGTTATCTCCTCCGTGACGACCATTACAATGTCACTCTTGTCGATGGTGCCCCTGGAATACGGCATCTCGGAGTCGCCCGCAGATTGGTTAGCTGCTGGAAATGCTTCTTGAGAATCGCAGGGAATATTTTCACAATCTCGGGAAGGCGGGCGAGATACACCACACACTTTTTGCACATTGTGGCTGCGTGTAGACAACACCACAATCACCGCGAGAAGAGCAAGTACACAAGCTGCTCCAAGTGCTACGACAGCCATCCTGGAGTTGTCCATTTGACTGAAAGCATCTCTTGGTACACCTTCATCAGAGCTAGATTCAGCAGCCTCTGCCAGAAGGATTTCCAATAACGCAGTCGCGGAGAGTGGTGGCGTCCCTTGGTCGCAAACGACGAGACTCAACACTTGTCGCCTTGCCACTTCCTCCCATCTGAATACGGCGCTCGTGAATATCTCTCCAGTTGTGCTGTCCACGTGGAAAAGTTTGTTCTCACTGCCATGTTGTGTACTGTAAACAAGATTGCCATTCATCAAAGAATCTCTATCCATAGCCCTCAATACAGTGACAAGATATCCAGGACCTGCATATGGTGAAACCAATGCCTGCGCAGTGCCATTATACATTGGTGGATGCGTGATGACCGGTGGATTGTCGTTTTCATCCACGACCTGCAAGGTGACTGTGGCATTGCTTATGAGTGGCGGAATGCCATTATCTCTTGCCTGCACTTGGAATTCCAGGTGGCTGAGACGCTCAAAATCCATGGGCCGCAGTGCATACAGTGCTCCACTCGCGGGGTCAATGGACACGTAGGATGAAAGGGCTGTCCCCTCGAGGAAATTCTCAACGATGTTGTACGTGATCATGCCATTGTTGGCGCTATCCACATCTCGCGCGGTCACACTGGTGATGTAAGCTCCAGCAGGATTGTTTTCAATTAACGATGCCTCGTATAGCATTTGTTGGAAGTGAGGAGCGTTGTCGTTCTCATCTACAATCTTGACCATGAATGTCCGAGTGACCACGTGAACAGGAATGCCCCCATCCTCTGCCTCGAGCGTAAGTGAATATTCGGCCACACTCTCACGGTCCAGGCTCGCATTTGTCACAATGACATAGTCATTGCGGTAAGGCTGCAGTTTGAAGTGGGGATGACCTCGCAATTGGCAACGGGTGCGTCCATTCCTGCCCGAATCTTCGTCAACAACCACCACCAGTCCGATGAAACTCTCGTATACAGCCCCCTCGGACACGTACACGGTGTCTTGCTCCGCATGCATAATGATGTCCAGCTTGATTTCTGGGGCATTATCATTTACATCTTCTACCTGCACCAGAACTTTACAATGAGTTGGAATCGAACTTGGACCCATGTCTCTCGCCCTTACCGCAATCTCATATTCAGATCTTGCCTCGTAATCTAAATTTCCCATGAGGCTCAGCATTCCCGAACTCGGATCCAGGTAGAACAAGTGTTTCACCTCAACGTCCACGGAACTACCAAATGAATAAACCACCTCGCCATTGGGACCATCGTCTGCATCCCTTGCTTCCAGTGTAAGCAGTGTAGTGCCAGGTGCAGCATCTTCACGCACACTCACAGTGTACATTGTCCGTGAAAATGTTGGCACGTTATCATTGGCATCTAACACAGTGACTCGGAGTAAAGTCGAACAGCTCAGTGGTGGCTCTCCGCCATCCCAGGCTGTCAGCACCAAGTCGTAGCTGGCGATAGACTCTCGGTCGAGCTGCTTTTCAAGTACCAATTCAGCGTGCTTTGACCCATCAACCGCTGCGCGCATTGCCAAACTGAAATAATCATTCTCAGGCAGGACGTACAAGCGCAAACCGTTGCTACCAACGTCTCGGTCGTGCGCTGCTTCGAGCGGGACCCGAGCTCCAACGGTTGCGCTCTCCGCGAGCTCAACATGTTGCATCGGTCGAGCAAATCGTGGGGAATGATCATTCACGTCCGTAACCTCCACGTCCACGTGAACCAGGCGGAAAGCGTCTCCCGGCAGCAGGCAAAGCACATCGAAGCGTATGAAGCAAGCGGGAGCCAGGCCGCAGAGCCCCTCTCGATCAATGCTATCCCTGGTGCTGATGGTTCCATCCTCTTCACGGAGATGAAGAAGTGACAGTGCATCACCCCGCATGAGGCGAAAGCGACCGGAAGACCTCTCGGGTAGACGCGAGTGGAGAGCGTCACCCAATCGCCCCACGAACGTCCCAGGTCGCTGTTCCTCCGGCATGGAGTAGTGAACGGTGAAAGCTTTGGAGGAGGTGAACCAGAGCAGCAGGAAGGCGAGCAGACACATTTCACTCCGCGACGACGTGCGCTCTCTGAAGTTGTGATGAAAAACGACGTTGAAAAGAGATTCGTTAAGTTTGAATTCCACCTGTGAAGCAAGCAAATCTCTCAGCCGTTTGGAACACTAGTTGAAGAAAAAGTAGATCTCCATTTCAATCAATTGTCAAATGGACAATGATTTTAATACGGATAATAACGTTAATTGTTCCACGATTGTTTGTTTGTTTGTTTGTTTTGTTTGTTTTTTTTACAGTAGTTAAGTTTATTTTAATTAAGGTAAACAAACTTTCCACAAATCGCTTATATGCCTAAACCCCAAAGTTCCTGGAACATCTGCAACTCAAAGCGGATAACAGACTTTTAAGTGTCTGAACCAAACTTTCCCGCTCACCAATCGCTGGCCTGCTGGGATTAGCTCAAACCAATAAGGAGCCTCGGTGTGTTTTCCACGCCCCCATCCATTCACTTGCTAAATAACCCAACATAAAGACCTCCGATAATTTACAACCGAACATATTGCCTTGATTCAAATTTAAATCATCTCCCATCTATGGAGGCAACTCTGCCCGCCCTTCTTTATGCATTATATCATTATAGGATTATACATGTCAGCTAATGTGTTGGCAAAACGTTCTTTCGACGTGGATACTTGTCTGCACACACACATATATATATATATATATATATATATATAATATATATATATATATATATATATATATATATATATATATATGAGTGTTTGTTAAGACGGTCGTGATGATGGTTCAGTGGATTCTCCAACGATCATTTCCATTTCCAGTGGAAGGTTATTTTACTGGCAAGCTGTGGACTGTAGAGCAGGGCGGATTTAGACATGTGGTGGTGGCCCCTGGGCAGCCTTCAGTAGTGGAGGCCCACCCTACCATAGAATACTAAAAAGGTGACGAGACATATTTACAGTCATCCATAAAGTAAATTTTTCAAGAACAAAGAATCTGAACTTCTATATAAAATAGAGAATGAGATAAGATTAATATCTTATATCTGTTATAGATGAATATCTTATATCTGTTCCACTAACTACCAACTACCATTCAGGCACTCACAAATACATTTTTCCTTATAATTTTTTTTCATGAAATATTGGAGGCCCCCTGGTTGTGGAGGCCCCTGGGCAACTGCCCAGCTTGCCCATGCCTAAATCCGGCCCTGTTAGTAGAGCAACGTTGTTCATGAAGATTTTGTTGCAAATTCGGAGAGCAACAGTTGTCGTTTTTAAAATCCAGTGAAACCCTAAGTCGTGCAGCTGCAGAGGTTATCCGTCAGTGTTTGCATCAAGCATCGCGTACAATAAGAGAACAACCCGATGTCAATCAGACATTGCAGAAAGCCATTACTCATTTAGAGAGTCTGCAGAGACATTTTGTTTGCTCTTAAACTGGCCAGCTCTGCTGTACCCCCGAGATTTTCTTCTCTGCCCTCCAACCCCTACCCAATATCCATGTATCTCCCCTTTATTTTACAGCACCCACCCCTCTTACGAGCCTGCTCCCTCTTTTCTTCCCAACATCCCAACCTCCAAATCTGGCGCCATGGTTGCACGCAGGGAAGGCAGACGTGCAAGTCTACTGGTGCGGCGAAAGGGCGCGCCTCCTCCTGCGCCGTCTTTTGCGCTTTCGCAGGGGCTGCCTATTGAAGAGCAGCGGAGCGAGAAGCATCGGCAACTGGCGGCTCTGCACACGTGGGGAGCTCTGGGTGTGGGGGTCGTCTGGAATCTGGCACGCTTCAGACCATCTGGCGTGTGCTGGAAGGCGTTCAGTGAAAACGCGCAACTTTCATTTAAAGAGCCATACATACGCACCGGTGTTTGGCTCACTCACCAAAGTGTTTCCTAAAAGCATATTAGTGAAACAAGTTGAAAGAAACAGCAATTAAGGAATTCGCGTGATGCCAGAAAATGTTTTCAATTGCTCTGCTTTTTTTTTTGCAGTGTGATGAGTTT
>CM068954.1:37070905-37081013 GCA_035128595.1 Eptatretus atami | reverse complement strand
ATGTGATTTTTATTTTAATTCTGAAGATAAAAAAATGAAGTTCTTCGTTGCTTGCCCACATTAGGAACGCAATGGACAGCTTTCATCAACAACCCTCTGCATTGGATGCTTGCCAACTTGAAACCTTTGAATATCTGTCGGTTTAGGCTGCCTTTTAAAGTACTGCCATACAGTACTAGTAGAGAAAGTGCAATACACTGTATGTATGTATGTATGTATGTATGTATGTATTATATATATGTATATATATATATATATATATATTATATATATAATAATATATATGCGCACGCACACACACACACACACTTCGCTGATGGGAATTATTGAGTGGAGAGGAGGGAGGGAGAGGGAGCCAAGAGGAGTGGGGACCTAGGAGGGGGTGAGGAGGAAGGAGGTGAAGAGTGAGGAAAGGGGAAGTGGGAGAGTGATGCCTCACCAAATGTCGCGATACACTATGGGAGGGAATGTGAGCGAAGAGGATGGAGGAGAGAAGAAAGGGGAAGTGGAGAGGGGATTGGAAGGAAGTAAGCATGAGGTGAGAGGGTTCTGAACTTGCGTTTGAAAGGACGATTTGAGGGGGAGGGGTTCTTCACTTGTGTTTGATAGTGGACTTGTGGAGAAGGGGGTGGTGTAGTACAGGATTGTGCGAAATGGGGGTACATTAAAACGGCACATTAATGGGAGGGGGTTGGAGGAGGTAAGTGTGAGAGGGGAGGATTGAAGGCAGCATGATGGAAAGGGAAGGCAGTGTGAGGGAAGGGAAGGCAGTGTGAGGTGAGTGGAAGGAAGCAGTATGAGGGAAGGGCAGGTGGGTGAGTGTTGGGGAAGGGAAGCAGCATGAGGGAAGGGCAGAGGGGGGTGAGTGTTGGGGAGGGGATGGCAGCATGTGGGAAGGGCAGGTGGGGTGAGTGTTGGGGAAGGGAAGGCAGTGTGAGGGGAAGGGAGGCAGTGTGAGGGAAGGGAAGGCAATGTGAGGTGAGTGGAAGGGAAGGCAGTATGAGGGAAGGGCAGGTGGGGTGAGTGTTGGGGAAGGGAAGGCAGACGCATGAGGGGAAGGAAGGCAGTGTGAGGTGAGTGGAGGGAAGGCAGTATGATGGAAGGGCAGGTGGGGTGAGTGTTGGGGAAGGAAGGCAGCATGAGGGGAAGCGAATGGTGATAAAATGCACCCAAACAGCAACATTTTCTTTTTAACTGCTGTGTTATATACGAAACTGGGCAGGAGTGTTTGAAACCCACTTTATCTACCTGGCAAAAGCCTGCCTGCCTGCATGTTCACACATGCAGTGACTTTTGTACCCCTCCAGTTGGCTCACTAGGAATCTGAGTTGTGCATGATATGCTCTGGGTAAACCGTTTTAAATTCAAAGCTAAACCATCAGTCATTAACAGAGAGGGAGGTGGAGGTGGAGAGAGAGGGAAAGGGTTGGGATAGAGAGGAAGGGTAGATGAAAGGGGGAGGGGTGGGAGAGATGGAGAGAGTGAGATAGGGGAAGGATTAGAGAAGTACGGGGGAGAGTGAGTGGAGGGGGATTCCGGCAGATGTGACATCCAGTTTAATGTCTATCCGAGACAGAGATAGATGTTAGAACTGTAGGACTGTGTCCAGTGGGGATTGGCAGAGTGTCCTCACACTCCACATGTTTCGATTTTCCGCGATCACATCACGTGCCTTCTGGTCGAATGTGTCCATTAGCAGGAACAATTGTCTGGGTGGCAGATGGGCGGTTGTTCTGTTGTGGATTATGCTGTTTTAGACAATCTGCTGCGATGCTCACCATAACATTCAGGAGGTGCGTCTGATGTATGTTATGTGTATATATATTATATATATATATATATATATTTTTTGGGGTAGCTTACACATTGTAAGCTAACGAACTTCCCATGTGTCTTGGGCCACTCAACTACAGTGAGCACAATAAGGCTGCACTTATTTTTCAGTTATTTTCATTTACGCGACACTTTCCAATGGTTCGGTGATTTTTTCTGGTGTATTGGCTTTGATGTCCGTCGATACATAAAATTTCAGCTCGATACTCAACTGGAAGTACCGAACATTAATATCAGTGATTGAGTCCAGGTAGTCAGTGAGTGGATAGAATGAGCTTTACTTATTGGATGTACATACTATTAGAATGTGAATATGTGTATAAGGTATGTATAATTAGAATGTGCGTATGTGTATAATGTCCTCTGGTATGCTTACATATTGTAAGCAATAAGGAACCATGCTTCCCCATTGTTTTGGTTGCTCAACTGCATTTATTTGTTTCATTTATTTATTTTCATTTATTTATATTTTCATTTAAAGAAGCTTTCCAATGGTTCTGTGACCCCCCCCCCCCGTGGCATCAATTTCGATATCCATCGGCACACAAAATTGTTGTGCTTCCCTATTGTCTCTTGTATTTCAACTGCATTTTTTTTAATTATTATATTACCATTTGCGGATGCTTTGCGATGGTTCTGACCCCCCCCCTTCCCGCTGGTGTATTGGCTTTTATGTCGGTCGGCATGTAAAATTTTAGCTTTCTACGTCATCCGGAAGGGACCAAACTTCAATATCAGGCAGGCAGTCAATCAGTCAGTGATAGAATGAGCTTTATAGATTAGACAAGCAATTGCCACCCATCGCTTCGCTGGACGAGTAAATTAAAGGGGTGAGGGGTGGGAGGGGGTAGGACGAGAGAGTGGGGAGAGTGAGGAGGGGAGGGGAAAAGAGAGAGAAGGGGTGCAGGAGCAAGAAGGGAGGGAGAATGAGGAGGGGTGGGGAAGGGAAGGCAGCCATGAGTGAAGAGAGAGGAAGGCAAGCCATGAGTGAGAAGAAGGGAAGGCAGATGTGTGGTGTGCGTTCATTACGATTGATACTGTCTCATCAAAGTGACTGCAAAGAACAGCAGTGAAGATGGAAAACAAATAAATCTCAAATCCATTTTCTACCAATCATACTATTGTTGTGGGGCCGGTCTCGGTGGCGAGCATGACCGCTAGATGGAGCAGTAGAGTCGGCTCCACCGAACACCCGGAATTTTAGTCGCACCTTTCATATAAATCCGAAAGGTCACAGGTCCCTTATCGGACCAAAGATCGCCAATAAGGTCGACCACGTGAGATGGCGTCAATTGCCAATTTCAATATACCTAAATACCCACGTCGTCCAAACTACGGGGAAATTCACCTTCGGCAAGCTCTGCGCGATCCGGGCTGTTACCGAGCCGGATCCGAGTCGTACCCCGAGCGGAGAGTACCAGAATCCTGCCGGGCCGATTGCATGATTATAGCAGAAATGAGGCCTCCAAATTCCATTCGCAGTGCGGCAAACCAATGATAGAAAGACAAGACGAGCTGGGACATTCAACAAGAGGGATTTATTAAACAATGGGGGGAAAGGAACACACAGAGAGCAGAGTTATCCGAATAAGCAAGGCAAATAATGTACAGCAAAAAGCACTTAACAATTCTACTTATAGACAGGGCCACGGACACACACACGCCACACACAGATACTCAGAAATGACCCGGGTCTTTATTGAAGGCTTTCCAGCTCGAGAAAGGTGAGCTGGAGACCAGAGCTAGCTTGGACCTGTCCACCTCGTGTGGTCTTCGACGTTCTGGATCAGCGGACTCGAACCCGCAACAACGATGCCACTCCAAGCACCAGGGGATGGAGGATGAAGGACGGACGCCAACCAGCGCGAGGCGGACAAAGGGAGCGAGCGCCAGCAGGCAAGGCGAGGCGATCCGAGTCGATCCGTCAGGCAAACCCCAACTGCTCCATCGGATCGCGCCGATGAATTATTCACTCCCCGTCCAGGGGGAGGCGACTCCCTCTCGTGAACCCCCCCCCCCCCCACCTTACTGGACGGTTTTGGCGCGCCGATCCGCTCATTTCCCTTGTGATTGGCAAAAGGGGCGCAAGTCTGCTGATTCGACCGGGGGCGTGGCGGGCTCACGGCGGACCGCCCCTCAAACAGCCAAGATGAGTAATATTGTCCTGCGTTGGCCCCCAATGGCCGAACGACGGCAAACTCGCTCGCATCTCTCTAATTGGTCGAGAAAGACGGAAAGTCCTTCATTGAACTCGCCCACGCACACATGCGGCTGGCGCACGAAGAATGCCCGAGCAGAGTGTTGTTGTTGTTGTTGTTTGTTGGGAAATGTAAAGAAAACCCTGACTATCAAAATAACTCCACAGCACACGAACATCTAATCACCCATTAGACACAGGGGATGGATTCTAACTATACACATATACTTAACTAAATAACTGAGCTACGGGACCTGTCTGTTGTGTGCTCAATGGCTGCCAGATTCGTAACACTATAACTTCCGCCCGGAACATATATATATATATATAATTATTATATATATATATATATATATATAATATAGATAGATATAGACTAGCAAAGTACCCACCCATGGGCGGGTACAGTTATCTGTTGAATGGCGTTGGTCCCGTCTTGATCGGATGAAATGAAGAAATTTGACGTCATCCGGTGACCTTGACCCTGTGACCTTTGACCTTGACTGTCCTTGATACCCTTATGTCCGTTCCAAGGATCACATTGCCAAGTTTCATCTCATTCTATCCAACGGTTTGCCGTCTTATAAAGGACAAAACAAACATGAAAAAATTGACGTTTTAGTCAATTTATGACTCATAACTCGAAAACCGGAAGTCGGAAGTGAATGTCGTCAATCAACTGTGTCATTTTATTATTATCTGTCGAATGGCGTGGTCCCGTCTCGATCGATGAAATGAGGAAATTGAAGTTACCGGTGACCTTGACCCCTGACCCTGACCTTTGACCTTTTAACTTACCCCCCCCCCCATGTCCGTTCTCATGTCCCAAGGATCACTCATGCCAAGTTTCATCTCATTCCATCCAACGGTTCGGCCGCCTATAAAGGACGAACAAACAAACAAAACACACATATATATACAAACATATTCTATTTTTTTAGTATAGTAGATACTAGCAAAGTACCCACTCATGGGCGGGTACAGTTATCTGTTGAATGGCGTTTGGTCCCGTCGCATCGGATAAATTGAGAAATTGACGTTATCCGGTGACCTTGACCCCGTGACCTTGACCTTGACCTTTGACCTTGATCCCTTATGTCCGTTCCAAGGATCACATATGCCAAGTTTCATCTCATTCTATCCAACGGTTTTCCGTCTATAAAGGACAAACAAACGTGAAAAATTGACGTTTTAGTCAATTTATGACGTCATAACTCGAAACCGGAAGTCGAAGTGAATGTCGTCAATTCAACTGTGGCATTTAATTTTGATTATCTGTCGAATGGCGTTGGTCCGTCTCGATCGGATGAAATTGAGAAATTGAAGTTACACGGGTGACCTTGACCCCTTGACCCCGTGACCTTTGACTTGAACTTGACCCCCCATGGTCCGTTCTCATGTCCCAAGGATCATCATGCCAAGTTTCATCTCATTCCATCCAACGGTTCGGCCGCCTATAAAGACGAAACAACAAACAAACAAACAAACACACATACATACAAACATATTCTATTTTTTTAGTATAGTAAAAAGAGAGCAAAGTACCCGCCCATGGGCGGGTACAGTTATCTGTTGAATGGCGTTGTGGCCCGTCTCGATCGGATGAAATTTGAGAAATTGACGTATCCGGTGACCTTACCCCGTGACATTTGACCTTGACCTTGACCTTGATCCCCTTAGTCCGTTCCCAAGGATCACATGTGCCAAGTTTATCTCATTCTATCCAACGGTTGGCCGTCTATAAAGGACAAACAAACATGAAAAATTGACGTTTTAGTCAATTTATGACGTCATAACTCGAAAACCGGAAGTCGGAAGTGAATGTGTCAATCAACTGTGTCATTTAATTTTGATTATCTGTCGAATGGCGTTGGTCCCGTCTCGATCGGATGAAATTGAGACATTGAAGTTACCCGTGACCTTGACCCCTGACCCCTTGACCCCGGACCTTTACTTGAACTTGACCCCCCTATGTCCGTTCTCATGTCCCAAGATCACTCATGCCAATTTCATCTCATTCCATCCAACGGTTCGGCCGCCTATAAAGGACGAACAAACAAACAACACAACACACAAACACACAAACAACAAACACACACACAAACATATTCTATCTTTTTAGTATAGTAGATACATGGTGCAGTTGTGTGACTGTGTAGTTCACCTCTTCCTCGCCTTCAGTGAGGCAAACTCGTCTATCACAGCTTCAAAGTCAATTGACTCGGCTAGTTCACGCTCAATGGAGAGACGGCTAGGTTACTGAACCTAGAGTGGCTCATTGTGGATCTGAGGTCGTCTTTATCAGTTTCAGTTTAGAGAAGGTCCCTCACATGCTGCAATGCTCAACACATGTGGAGAAATGTCCTCAGTGTGTTGAGAAGGTTTGAGAAAGATTCTCGAATCCCCACTTCACAACATATTGAAGGATTTCATCAGCCTTCCAGTCCACCTTTCCATCCAGTGGCTTCCTCATACATTTTGATGTGTCGACGAAGACGACGAATCTCCTTCTGTTGCTCGCTGGCGATGATATCGTCATATATCTCTGTGCAGTGATGTATTTCATGCAATGTCTTTGTCATTGGCTGAGTCCATCAGATAACTGAGTGATGTAGAAACCCAAACTTAATGTTCACGTCACTTTCTCATGTGTGTGTCGGGTCATTTCTCGTGTAGCTGATCCAAGATTCATATTGATCCGTTTAATATCATCTTGCAATGAGAGACCTGCGTCCACGGTGTCTTCCCCTGGCATTCTTTTCCACCTTATCCGTCACTCGGTAGAGATTCCCATTTGCTCACAAAAATCAGTGGCCTTAATTTTGCCTCCTGTCGACTTATCCCGCTCATTTTGAGAAATAAAAAAGGCTCCCAACTTTACAGCAGAAGCATCTAGCCCTGGCCAGCTGTTTGTTGGATTTTTTGCTGTCATTCATCTCAGACGGGCTTCCAAAAAATAGGTACACGGTGAAAATGTAGGTCATCCTGCTATTCAACAACATAGCTGCATCTGACAGTGTCCTGAGTCTCGGTGTTACTGTCACGAAGCTGCTCCAGGACTTCGGTTATTTCATATAAGTTGGACCATACAGCATTGATTGCATCATGCTTGGAGCTCCATCGAGTCTCGCAACTCGCTTGACCATCTTCCTGGATGAACTGCTTGAAGATTTCCCATCGTGAGTTAGACAGAGAAAAACTAGTAAAGCTTCTCGATCGTCCCGAAAAAAGTCATGGCGTTTACTGTAGTTGCAGCAAGTGAACTCCAGCTAAATTAAAGAATGATTGTGCATGGAATGAAGACAGCTTTGGATTGATATCAGTGAACTCCACAGTGAACCCCGCCATCGTAGCGGCATTATCGTACCCTTGACCATGGAGGTTCATGAGTCGAGACAATCATCTTGGCAGCTTGCTAATAATTTGTTCTGTTAAATCTTAGCCGTCTTGCTTTCCAGCTGCATGAAATCAATAATGACTCCTTACCTTTCACTTCCCCATGTGAGATCTGGACATATCTTAGGATCTGAGACATCTGATCAATATGTGATTGATCTGGAGTCTATCCAAGATAGAGGGCATAGTATTTTGTGGTTTTAATATAACTTCCTCGATGATGTTCGACTGGCTAGCGACCTAGAAGTTGTATGAATTCATTTTGAATGTGGGTGAGAGGTATGTGACGGTATAGGTGGGAACAGATTCACTCTTCAACAAATGCTCTCTGTTACTGGATCATATTTCCTAAAAGTTGCATCAGTGCCAAGAAATTCCCTGGTTATTAGTCATTTCGAGTGAGAGACTCTCCATGCCCTCGAAAGTGAGGTTTGCATGATAAATACATCATACCATCAATAATGTGTTTGAGAATGGCACGCCACTTTGTCGCATCACTTTCAATCTGACGTTTGAATTCATGATCTATTGTTGCTCCTCTTTCCAAGTGAATACACATCTCTTTCCACTTCATAAATGCCTCATCACGGCCTGGACTTTTTCATGCTCAGATACCGAGGGTTTTAACGTCCCCACTTTGTTAAATCCCTCCTTCTAGCAAAGGAGTACTACCAGGATGAAAGGCAGCCAGCAAAACAATAGAGGGAGTCTTGATGAAGGTGAAAAAAGCAACCAGTGGCGTAGAGTTTTTCTGCCTTCTCTAGCTTTTTTGAAAAAACCACTCCCAGACATACTGCGGTTCTCCTTACTTTAGGAAAGGCCCATCCTGTTCTGAATCCCAGAGGGCCTTTCATCACCAGATCCACTCATATTTGTTGAGAATATAGTGTGGCCACGTTGCCACATCACAAAATTTATCAATCCACCTGGAATCTGGTTGAGGTAGATCTATAGCTTGATGTAGCTCATGCAGTTCATTTACTTCGGGGACTCCTGCCCTGATGCATCCCTTTTTGTTTTGAATTTAAGTTAAGGTCTCCTCAGTCTCTGGTCCATGATCAGACTTCTTCCCATCACTCTGTCTGAAGCCTGTAGAACTTTTGTAGGCAGTTCCCTTTCGTGTTCTCTTTTTTCGAGACTGATGAAGCGCTTCTAGCGGCCCCGCTTCGACGTGATCTACCCGCTTGCTCATGGTAGAAGGTTCGTCTAAAAAAGTAAGACAAGATAATTAAGTAGTAATGTTGTGATATAAATTAGAAAGCAAACAAGAAATTAAGACCATAACGTTTCCAGATCTGCCATTAACATTCCTTGAAACAATATTGATCGTGAAAATTATGGGTTTTCGCAAAACAAATTGTGGGAATTATGTAAAAAAATGAATCTTTCATAAATTGTATAAAATTGCCCAACTTATTCAATAATTACAAAAGTTTCTGAAAGCTAAATACAATGCCACATCCTCATCCTCATGTTAGCAGAAGGAAAAAGAAAAGAAAAACAACTACAGAAACAAGTCAGCATTTCTAACACTCCAAAGAGGGAATCGGAAGGAACAAGAAGGGCACTCGGTGGAGCGCATACCTCCACCACGTAATGCCTGATCCACGAGAACATATCGGCACAATACGTTTTGAAATATGCTATACAGTACGACGTATATCATGTTTGGCCCGATAATGGTGAATAATCACTTTAAAATTAAATAATTCTCGTATCCAGATCCGGATTCGGATCTTCAACAAAATCGAATCAATTCGTCCTTGTCACACACCAAACCTGTCCACAAAGTTTCAACCGAATCTGTTCGCACTTTTTGAGATATATCGCTTTTGTCCCTATCTCTCAATGGTGAAGAATCACTTAAAAATCTCCGTAGTCGGATCCGAATCCGAAATGCGTCACCAAAATCTACTCAGTTTGTCGTTGTCGCATCGAACAATACACAAATTTCCTCCTGATAAGTCCACAACTTTTAATTATTCTGTACACAAACAGACAGAAGAGGTGAAAGCATAACCTCCTTCACCTTTGTGACGGAAGGAACAAGAGCTCCGCGATGATGATAACATCAATCACGAGAGAATCCCGACACTGGGGGGGAAAGAACTTTACAAGTACGATTTCTCAAGATTTTGCTAAGATGCGCTCAGCAGCAAGACAGACCCTGAGGTCAAATGGCTTCTCTCCTCCGTAGGCACCATGTCGCATTAGCCCGCCACCCTTCGGCCTGTCAGAAGGGGAATTCTGCCATTTTGACCTTCCGAAATAAATAAATAATAGTGTTTTATCCGAAAAGATTTCCAAAACAATACGGAAAAATTAATTTTCAACCTTTAAAAATCGTGTGCGAATCAATGCTGCTTTTTTGTCGTATCCTTTTCTCACCTGTGGAATGAAGACAGGCGAACACAAATGAGACGTGAACGGCAAACCTAAATGAGCACAAATGCCTCATCCACTTCGTTTCCCGGCATGCCACATGCTCCTTTATGCCCACCCCTCTCTCCAGGAATCTCTTAAATCCGAAAGGTCACAGGTCCCTTATCGGACCAAAGATCGCCAATAGGTCGACCACGTGAGATGGCGTCAATTGCCAATTTCAATATACCTAAATACCCACGTCGTCCAAACTACCGGGGAAATTCACCTTCGGCAAGCTCTGCGCGATCCGGGCTGTTA
>CM068954.1:36994343-37012267 GCA_035128595.1 Eptatretus atami | reverse complement strand
AAGAAGAGATCATATGAATCGATTCAACAACATTTTGGATCCAGCGCAGCGCACACTTCATTGACTTTGCAGCGATACGCCATAAGACCCGAAGAAGCGCCATGAAGACTTATACCAATGCCTGATGGCGTTTTTTGGAGGGATGAACGCTTCGACATAGATGCAGCGATTCTTTCCCCACATGGAATACCTAGGGCGATCAACGGAAGATGAAGAAATATCTCCTCGTTGAGTAACTTTATGTGGCTCATCATGGGATCGCCTGGGTCCATCATTGGACTGTCCGCTCCGGGACTCGTTCAATACAGGGACGCTATCGGAAGGGTCGAACTTCGGTCAGGTCCCTGGTTGCACTTTAGCCTCCATTCAAAAACCTGGGTAGTAATACCTAGCGGGTTCTGACTGCCTATTCAGATGAGCTCCCAATGCTGCTGAAGGAACAACGTCCTTTTTTTGCGCACTTTCAAACATCTGCGATCCCAGGGTCCGGTTCCTTGGCGTCCCGGCATCGTTCGCCATCACATCGTCAAACCTCGGGTCAATTGTTTTTTCATTTTCCTGGGGGGACCCTGTTCCAGACAACCTGTATTTCGAAGTCTCTGTTCCCCTCTGGCAAACTAAGTTAAGTTGGACTCGGCATCTGTATATACAGGTCATTTGTCCTCAGTGAGTGTGCCTTTTCCTGCCCCAAACGAGATCGTCGTACAAGGTCTTTGTAGGTTTATTTCGTCCAAGAGCAGCTTGCATGCTGGCCTGACGGAAACTGAGAGTCAGACGACAAGCTCTGGAGACATTAACAGATTGTTCCTTCATATTATGGACAGGTAGTTATAACATAGACTAATACACCGTCCACTATCTCGCGTGCTCCAGACATCGCAGCTCCATATCTTAAAACACCTTTCACGCCACCTACACAACCGAGTTACCATCGACAGTGGGGCCACGGTAACCTGATACGTGAGACAACTGCAAGGAAGTTTGAGCCAAGATTCAGAAGAAGTGCAACAGTCCGTCGTCAGGCTGATGGGTCTTCCCCATCTTCAAAGTGGTTGGTGAGACCAGACTGACAGCTGACTCGCGACGGAAGGAATTTCAGTTTGAGGCCTGGTGTCGAAAATCTTGATCGTATAAGTACTAGCAGGAACACCTTTCATGTTGAGTCTATATGACATCTTCAATCCGCCCTGCGAAAGCATCAAGTTTACCTGGGTGACGGCACCGACAAATATGTTTTAACTGGGTTCTCAGGAGGAGCCCTTAATCGGCCATGCAGTACGCCGAGCTCATGTCGACGTGCCCCACCCCACACAACTACTCTGTGGCCCGTTGAGTTCATCGAAGTGTCCCTTCCATGTGGACATGTCCCGAGTATCGACTCAGCCGTTCGCACTCGAACCCGCATGGATGCCCCCATGTGAGGTCGCCCGTGACCCATTGAAGTCACTGGCCCCCCACCAAGTGTCCAATCCGTCAGCATCAGTGGAAGGTTTCGGGATCCCATTTAACTAACGAACACACGAGTTCTCAAACGACATGAACAATTTTGCCAAATCCCCTGTGTACAACCCGAAGAAACACCCATATGACTATATCGAGCCCAGCCCGCCCCCAAAATTAAAACGCGACACCCTCACTTCACTCGTCAGGACACTCTTCGACTGTCACCCTCGACCTGACAACAATTTCGCTCTGACACCGATCAAACTTTGTGCCCTTCCTTGAACGAGTAATGAGAAGTGTTTGACACGCAGTGTTCCAAGGCTACCAATGGTGCTGAGGCCCCTTTGAGCTGTGTTAACATGGGCCCCCGTTCAGCCTCCACAATGCAAAGGCCGTCTACCACAGTATGCGCAAGATAAACTGAGTGACTACAAACACAAATTTGATGAACTAGAAAACTTGGAAGTCTTTGCTCGCCCTGAGGACATGGGATACTGTGGAATACCTGAATCCTTCATTCTTGATCAAGAAGTCCCCAGTGGGCGGTCCGCTTAGTCACAGCTTTTGCTGATGTGGCCGATACAGCAAGCCCCAACCCCTCTTACTGCCAAATCGTAATTCCATCCTCCGCAAAATTGCTCAGTGGAAGTAATCTAATTACTACCGACCTACGAGTGCCTTCTACCCAATCCCATTATCTCGCCAGTCATGAAGTACTGCGGTGTCGCCACACCCTCCGGGGATACGTGTGTATACCAGATCCACTATGGGTAAAAGCTGGATCAGAGACGGAATACTCGAGGAACTCAGTGTGTCGCGTCTGGTGATCTCTTAGAGAAGGGAACCATCGCCAAACTGCTGAACGACCTCTATTGCGGTGGTGACGCATTGGATCGAACTTTCCAGAAACTGGAGAATAGTGTTGCAGGCTCTGCGTAAAATGTCTGGACTTCGCCTCTCTGCTACGAAGACAGTGTATGTCCACAAGAGCATCCACCGTCCCTCACTTAGATGATCCTGGTCTAGTGGTACTATCCAGGAGGCCAGCCCCACCGTGTGGCTACACGTCTCTACTTGTTCGGCTTCTGAGAAGGTCAGGGAATGAGTCCTTTATCGGGGCATATATAAGGTTCTCTGCTCGTGGTTATCCCAACTGCTCCGCTCTCTTATCCCCTTGATGATGTTGTGGCTGGATGCCAATCACTGGACAGAGTTGTGTGGACTGATGAGTTACTTCTGCCTTTCCCACAGAGCCCAAAGCTCTCTTCGTCGTCAATAACAGATTACTCATTCCTCGTCCAAGTGATCAGATATGGATCGTGACGGATGCTTCTGTCAAAACACTAGCATTGGATCAACTTGTACATAGCGCAAAATGGAAGACCTCATCCTGCGGGGTTTTTAGCGGGCAACGTTTACGTGGAACGCCTACCTACCTGGTTGCCATGTGAATTGGAGGCCCTTTCCATGCTGTATTCAGTAAAACACTTCAGTCCCTTCATTTATCCTATCTAAACACATGCATCCATCCTCACTGATGAGCAAGCCGTTGCACCAGCCATATGAGAAGCTTGTCCTGGCGAGTTTTCAGCGAGCCCTGTCTATCCACAATCCTGTCCACCGTCAGCCGGTATCAGCGATCCGTACGACACCTGCAGGATCCGCCAATGCCCCATCTGATTTTGCCAGCCCGCAATGCACCAGACTGTAACCGACACCTCCTGTACCAAATTTGTGCATTTATGAGCGAGAGGAGGCCGTAGTCCTGCCAGGTTCAAGCCCAAGCATTATTTCCGTCCGAACCAAACTGCCCTTCACCAACAGACACTGCTGATTAGCAGTTCAGGCAGAGTGCTCAGATTAAGGCGGACCTCATGCCACCTGATTCAGGGCACACCGCCATCGAAGAAAACAACCAACATCAAGGATGTCACGTTACTCCCAGGTTGAGTCACTTCCAAAGAGGCCTAAGTTTGTAAGTCCGTCGGACAAGCCTGTCCTCGGCATGTGAGATGCATTATTGTCCCACGTCAGGTAGTCCAATGGCTTACTAAGCAGCAATTTCACAATTCAACTGGATCACCCGAGTCGTTCCTCAACTCAGTTCTGTGATTCAACCGGCTATTTTATGCTCTTGACTTGACAGAGCATCGATCAGGTAAACCTCGAGGTGTCACCAGTGTGCCGCATTGCGCAACATTCCTCATACCATTACAGCAGTCCACTGGAGAACACCCTGGTGCTTGTTGGTGTATCCTTCGCAGCGGATATCATTCAACGCAAATCATCCAGCTAGTTCTTATTCGAGAAATGTTCCACTTCCACACTACATCGTGCTATATTGTAGAATAACAATCTATCGTTTCACTCTCCGCGACAACTTGATCCGCTTATGCACTAGAGCTCCGGCCATTGGACTGGACCAGTTTGCTGTCATCCGCACCGATCCGGCTCCCGCTTCACACGTCTGGTCCACGATAAGCTTTTAAAATCAACCGGATGTGCATCGGATTGTCGCATTAAAAATCCCAACAAGATCCCAAATCGCCACGAGAAAGCAGTTCGTGAATGTGAGAAGGAAACTTCTACGACAGGAAGCCGATGGGGAGGACCAGTAACTCCACTAACCCTCGCACGGCCACCCAGTAAATGACTCCGAGTTCGTGCACGGGGACTCTCGGCCAAGAGATGTGGTGCCAGTGGGATCAGTTCACACAATCAACAAATCCCTATTCTCGGAACTGTACAATATGAGTACAAGCCAACACCATCTTCTTCCATTACCACCCATAGTGAGAAGTCGAAGGCACCCGATGGGGTTCCGTCAAGCCAATGTGTCAGTGGAAGTGTCAAAGCCCAATGTGTCAGTGGAGGTGGGTATTTGATCTATTTGTACCTGATCGTAACAATCATCCGCGAGAAAACCGCTACCCTCGTCTCTGCCACCAATGGACCCTGGTGCAACTACGTAAATTCTGTGGGGTCCAATTGAGGAGTGCAGCTATCGGGTGAAAAAGTCTGAATGCTACAAATCCCCCAGACTACTGGAGATACGCCCCACTGCCCCATCGCAATCGGGGTATGGTGTTGCACAAACCAAACGCGAGGACGCTATGCCTCCAACCACAAACAAAAACCACCAGACCCCCCATTCATCCCCTAATAGCTGTCTTCACGCTGCGACAGTGCTGAAATCCTTCCCAAATCCCTAGTAGCAGGTACCAGCTATAGGTTCTGATGCATCCCGAGGCTTGACACCTGTAGTCCTGGTACTCCAAATGCCATCCGGCGACATCCGTGAGAACATCCAACGTGGTCCCAACCGTCTGGACACAAAGATGCTCCAAAACCGTGTACGTTACCACCAGCCCAAACATTCAAGGGATTTATTTTGGATGCCTTAGAGTCATATTGTGATCACAATGCTTGCAGAAACTCGTCATGGGGCAGAATAATCCCCGAGACCGGAGGCAGTCTAACCGGTGATGGTCTCAGTATATCTGACTGGACTGGTACTGGATATTAAATGTGACCTCCTCCCAGGTTTAAGTGACCATTATCCTTGTCTTAAACTTTGTGTACTCTGCCTCAGTAGTTTGAAGTCATGTACTGTCACCTACTTTTCTTCATTTATAACACCAAGCAATGATAGTAGATAAATGAACACGTTAAAAAAAAAACAAAAAAACTGGTTACGCCAGTAGAGTAACGTGGTTTTAATTTTCCGTCCGTGCGAGCGTGAGGGTGCTGTATCGTGGAAGGTTTGTCCTAGCCGGGCACGTTGTAATCGTGTGTGTTTAACGTTGATTTTCAACCTCACCAAGAACTGGTTGTTTGGCCTCGGTGCTCTGTTGGGGATTCCCTTTAACCCATGTGGAGATGGTCGCCACGGTGGTTGAGCATGGTCTGTTCATCGAACCGAACACTTACCTCTTGTGTCGCTACAGGCCCCAACAGTTAAAGTAACAATTATAATATCCACCATTATAAGAACCAGGACTTGTGTACCATAAACAAGTTCGGTAAGGTTTGTGTCGGAGGATCTCAATGGTGCCGATGTGTAATGTAGCGATAAATTTAAACACGTCATGTCCTTTAAAAGATGGTTTATGAATATCTACCTGAAAATGGGAAACACTGAAGTTGACTCGGTGTAAAAATCGACCGACGTTGAATATAAAATGTTGCCTCCTCAAGGTTCCTGACGTGTTTGGGTGTGGAGCTCACGGGCACCAGAAAGAGTGTTTTCTCCAATGCGGTTACACCGCAAAGAAAGTGAAGGTTGGTGAGGAACGATTCTTCTCACCACAAAATACTAAATGGGAGAAGGTGAATCGGAGCCTAGCTCCCGCCCCCCCACCGGGCTGGGGACGGGGGGTGTACGACAAATGGACTCGTCCACCCCGACCGGCGTTGAGAGAGGTGTGTAATTCGGACGTATTAATCCACCCCCAAACGTAGGAAGTGAAAGGTGGTTGCTTCCTCTCCTTACCATCCACTGTACAGGACAGGTGTGGACGATATGGACGTATATGTTACGGATACCAGGAAAAAGGCCAAAAACGGTCCAAATGTTGATGCCTTTGATGCTAAGGAACAGAATAAGGTCGCAGATCGTGTCAGCTAGGTGGGGATCTCCAAGGTACGTCTGACATTGGAACCCTTGGTGGTACCGGAGTCGTTGTGCGGATGTGGAACTTCGCTTACCTCCACTGGCCGACTCCGAGCGGGACATCAGAGAACATGAGTACTCAGGATGTTTTAAGTGTTTGTCCTGTTAGCTCAAACTTGTTAGCGAGTTAACAGCTAGTCTGACATGATGGAGAAATAGAATAAAGGGGAAAATCCCTGTGAGTTAAAACTGTCAACCCCTCCCTCACAGATGATGATGGTAAGGGTTGTAGAGGGGAAGGACATGGCAATGGCAAATTCGGACGGTCCGTAAACAGAGCAGAACTTTCTGTTGAGGCCAAAAGTAAGAGTGTTCCAAAAGTAAATAGGAGAAGGCCATCGATGAAGCACTTGAATTCGATGAAAACCTCCTTCTACCCCACATTTTAGTGCTTTAAGCTCTCAAGAGGATGAGGGGGGAAACGACACATACCTAGTGTCCTTCAAGAAAATGTGATAAATCCTGGATGAGAAACATTCAGAAGATAACGTACCAAAACAAAGATTACTCCCGAATTTTACACCGATTTCATGAAAACTGCAAGGAGTATGATTCTGATCCCTTATCAGGTTTACATGTCAGATCCTCAATCCAAGTTAAGGAAATGGTTACTCGGGCTGGTAAAGAGCTTCAAGAATTAAACGAACAAATGGAATAAAAAGTAGCATCCCTGAACATCAATGGAGCCGCAGTTGTGTGCGTCCGCCGCCAGGTGTCTTTCAGCTCTTCCAAAATGAAAAATTGGATGTGCTAATGCAGTGGTTCCCAACCTTTTGCTGACCGAGTACCACTGAGAGGTCCCATACCCGTCGGCCGCGTACCACCTGTTCCAGAAAAACTCAAATTCGATAAGATACATTTATTCACCATAGTAAACCCAAATGAAAACTAACTGCAACAAGAACAAATTTATGCCGAGGGCTTGCATCTGTTTCTTCTCCACCAAGCTGGTCGGCGGGGCATATTGGCTCACAGCACATCGGAAAATCATGCCCCGGGCGCACGCAAGACGGTTCCGGCTCTTTGACTTGATGGTCCATCAGGCTGAGAACCCTGTCGACCCAACGGTAGAGGGAATCAGTAGCTGGGGAACAGCGTGACGGGCTAGTTCGGTTTACGAGGAGGCCATGGTCCCCAGAAGTTCATAGGCGAGCAGTCCTTTGTGCTTTCGTCTTTGCTGTTGTCAGGTTCCAGATGTATCAGGCCAAACTTTTTTTAAAAAGGTTGAGCGAAAGTGTCACGTACCACTAGTGGGATGCGTACCAAGTTGGGAACCACTGGTCTAAAGAATTCATGCTCTTTCTGATTGGCACACATCATACTGTGTTGCCAGACGTTCATACCGAATAATATTTTTTGGTGAGAGACTTGATCAGTCCTCGGTCGAACTTACATCTCCTGGTTTGGTTTAATTAACTTTTAGATCAAGGAAAAAGCTTTTGACAGTGTTAACCATTCTTTTTATGTTTGAATGTACTAAGGCAGAACAGGGTTTTGGGGAAAATGTGATTTGCTTTTGTTAAGTTATTGTACAAAAATGCATCTTGTCTGCTGAAGGTTAATAAATAGTCTTTGTTATCCCTTTCCCCTTTCAAGCGGGCATCCGCCAGGGGCTGTGCAGCATCAGGACATGCTTCTAACAATCTATCCGTTTGAAACCTTTATTAGTTTTTACTTCGGAAACTCTGTGTTAGGATGCTCTCTTCCACAAAACTCCAAAAAGTCGTGTTCAGCTTATGCTGATGATATTTGTGTTGCTATTGCAAAATCAAAAAGATGTCTGAGGTCTCTTCGTTGCCTTACCCAGTTTGAAGCTTGCTTCTACTGCAAGTGTAATTGGAAAAAAAGTTGTAATGCTTTTTGGGTGGGCCCCAGATCGCTTCTCGTCCCTGCCTGTTTTACCAGAGAATACAGTGGCGTAGTGAGGGTTTAAATATTTAGGCTTATTTCTAGGAATTGAAGCGTATGAACAAAAAAATTTGGGAGAACCTCCTGGAAAAAATTAAATTGATAACTTGCAAGGTGGAGAAGATTGTAACCAACTCTCTCGCTTAAGACATGGGTTCAATCATAAAAATCCTGGTGCTCCATTTATTTGCATAGAGTTAATCCCACTTGACCTCCGAGAATACTGGTTCACCAGGCATCAGAGGGTTCTGACTGATTTTTTCTGGGGTGGCCACCATTGGCTGGGCCCAGATGTCTTGCAAGACCCGAAATGCGGGTGGTCAAAAATCTGATGCAGATCCCAAGTCGGATAATGGCATTCCGAATTTTCAACGATTAAGCGCTACTGTAACAGTGAGTTGTGTTCCTGGCGACCTCTCAACAAACGCCTGTTTGCAGAAAAGTGGAAGGTCTGAAATAATGACCGTGAACTTTCTCATCGAACCTGCAAACACGTTGACAGTCTCAGCTCCCCAGTTTTCATCAGAGCCTTTGAATGCTTGCAAGTCCCGGTAGTGCAACGTTAGAAGGTATCAATACGATGCCCAAAAGTTTGTAATGAGCCCATTAGTTCGATCCTTTATTCTTTAGAATTTTCAAACCTCGCAGTTGTTTATGCATTGTTTCACCAGTGTTTGGAAAAACAGAGTGTGAGACCTGTTGCAGCCATCATTGAAATGCCTGGCTACCTTCAGCTCACTTTCATTAAAAACTGGTGTTCTTCCTGCTCGTGTTGGGGAAAATGTCTTGAAAGCAGTAATTCAAACCTTTCATAGACTAAACATGGTGGACTGGGTGGATGAAGTGGTGACCTGCACGCTCTATTTCCCTGAACTTCAAATTGCCTCAAAAAAACAAGAGGGTGTGTTCTCCTCAAAACCTGAGAGAAATTGGTGGTGTTTCACGTCATGGGGAACGGCTATCTACAAAGCATATGTCTGGAAGCATGTATACCTGGTTTTACATAAAACGTTGAAAAAATCGGTGGAATGAGACCTTACCTGCTGGAGCTTTTAAAACTCCGTTGTGGAACAAATAATAGTTCTCCACCTTGGGCGAACTGGAGACCTGAATTGGAGACCTAGCACATCAGCCTGTCACACAGACATTACTCATAAGTTTAATTAATTCTGTTCTAATTTCTTGTCCTTTTTGTGATTTGATTGAAAATTGTTTTCCAGTTTTTATTGAATGTAAGAGATTGGTACCCTCTTTCTTCTTCCTTAACAGCTTTTGCTATAAATTCAATTTGTTTTTTTTTTCCTTTCCAGTCTTTATTTATGAATCGGGGGAATTTAATAAAGAACCAGTCTCTCGTTTTTGTGTTTTTCTGTTGGGTCTCATTGCTAAACTGGCAATTTATAAAAACCGGAAAGCGAATTTGACAGGGGAATATGTCAATGTGCTTTTGTGCTTTAAAGGTATGGTTTCGCCGATAAAAATGGAGCAGGCTTATCTTTTGAGCCTGGATATGTGGGTGATCAGTGTAACACTGATGAGGTTTTTGAGTTCTCTTTCGTGATGGAATCTGTTTGTAAAAGTGTAAAGTACTTACACTTAAATTTTGCATATATGTTAGTATTCTGTGGTGGTTTTGACACGAACAGACACCCTTGTTGTATTGCTTTTGTTGAATTTATCTTGCTGTATAAAGATACAAATATCTCTCTCTCTCTCTCTTTCTTTCCTCTTCTTTCTTCTTTCCTCTCTTTCTCTCTTTCTCTCTTTTCGTCTTCTCCTCTTTCTCTCTTTCTCATCTTTCCTCTTCTCTCTTTCTCTCTTTCCTCTCTCTCTCTCTCCCCCCCCCCCCGAGCATGCCGCCAGATTAGCCGCGTTGCTGGCGTCCACTTTCCCGACTCCAAGGGCATTTCCGTCTGACCTCCCCCCAGGCAGATGCTGGCCATTCCCATCTCCCCAAATGTCAGATCCAACCTGCCTGCAACCACGAGGCACATGGTCGGCCCATGTGGCTCCTCCACTCACGAGGCTCCCTTCGCTGAGAGAATCTGGTGAGCAGGATCAGCGACAGATCAGCCCCCTCCCAGAGTATAATAGTGACGTTTGGTGAGGCTTTGCTCTACCATCTCCTCTCTCGTGGCTCCCCCTTCTTCACCTCCACTAGCTCCCCACCCCTCCTCCGTCTCGCTCCTCCTCCCTCCTCTCCTCCTCCTTCCCTCCTCCCCTCTCCTCCTCTCCCTCTTTCTCACCCACTCCCCCCCCACCTATATTGCCATCACTGAAGCGACGGGTTAAAATTTGCTAAGTTGTAATATAAAATATTTGAAAATTGGGTCCTAGGTTCATTTCATCATTCTCATCCACTATAAACACCACCAACGTTGAATGGGCCTAGAGTGTTTCTTTTGAAGTCTCATCTACTGATTTTTAAATACTATATAGGATAACAATTTGTTAACTTTGCTGACATTTGAATAGTAACTCACGATTATGATGAAATACGAACACAAAATTTAACTGCAATACAAGGAAGAGAAAAAGATATGTTTAATCCAAAAAATGTTGCCATTAGACTTTATGGGTGAAGGAGATCAGTAATTATGAAGGATGGCAACAGACCAAGACAGCACCACAGGGGCAGTCAATATCCATGTATGTAGGTCTGCAGTGCCAAACTGAAGTCCTATCTGCTGACCAATATTGCTAAATCTCTTCTAACGCTTCAACCATACCCATTATTGAGCATAGTAAAACTTATGAACTGGCCTCAAGCAATGTTCCAACTTGACCTCGATAGAAAATAGGGGAAACACTTTTTGAATTCCACTCCTAATTCACTCCTGTGTTTGTTTCTCATTCTTGCTATAACAGTATGTCCATCTCTGCACGCACTCAATACCCTTTGGATGTTTCACATGTCTGTGCTTTCCCCTGACTGCATGCACACATTATTGCTTAACAAACTAAAACGACGACTCAGTAGATTCAAACCTCTGCCAGATCAAATCGGCTTGTTCTTGTCACCTAACCAACTCAATCCACCAAGTTTCCATCGAAATCCGTTCCACAATATTTGAAATATCATGCTATACATCATTTTTGGCCCCATCTTTCAATGGTGAGAATCACTTAAATTTCGTTTTTAAATTTCGTATCTGCAATCCAGATCTTCACCGAAATCAAATCAATTCTCACAAACAACAGCTGGTCCACCAAGTTTCATCCGAATCTGTCAGTACCGCTTTTTTGAGGTATCCTGCTCAAAGATAAAGACAAGACAACAGACAGACAGGGTGAAAATATAACCTTTACAATTAAGAGTTTTTGGCTGAATCTACAACAGATAAGAGGGCATGAGATTATTAATGTGTGTCAGAATTCCCATCTGATGTTAGCTAAGAGTAGAGGATAATCGTGCAGTGACTGGGTATACCTTACATGTCCATCTCAGCATAGTAAGTGAATTAGCCCATGATTGTACCTGGAAGGCTTTCATTATATTTAAATATCCAAGCTTTCACTGTGGTTTACTAGTCTCTGTTCGAGTGACTCTTCTCCCTGCCACTGTTCTTTCATCCCTAATGTGTTGTGTGCCATTATTTTGACTGCCTGTTCCCCCCTTTGCCCCTCTGACAGTCTGGTAACCTGCTGGTTTGTAACCCTCTGTTGTTTCGCTCTTCCATGAGCCTCAACCGGTAGTATAAAAAAACGCAATTGAATCAAGTTGTACATGCACAATATATATATATTTTTAAGTCTGATCATTTGCTTTCCTCACCAAAGAATAAGCAGTAATTGCTTATGATTACAACCATTAAACTATATTTGTATAATTGTGGTATATTTCCAAAATGGTCCCTCTTAGTACTCGCACATTCAGATATGTTGGCTTTGTCACTGTGTTTCACTTCCCATTTTGTATACGACCCTTACAGCTTCAAATACTCTGTGTTCACACCGACTTTGTATATGTCTAAGTCCAAGAAGGTGCAACACGTCAGCTGTCTAGTTCTCCTAGCCTTGTTACTGTTCAACATATCATTCAACCCCACTTTGGATGCTTGACATAATTCCCTCAACCACTTGCTGCGACGTACATGGAACTCTCACCACCCCTCCCCCTCCCCCCAAACCACCCCACATGTGTCTTGTTACTGAGGCATGACATTGATGGATCAAAGTCTTCCCTGAACTTGCAGCAGTCAGGGTTGCTATAAATTTTGTGTAAATCACCAACATCAGATTGATGAGATGCAGCCCCAAGCTTATATTGATCCTTCAACAGAATCATCTGGCCGATGTTGTATTTTAATAATGATACAATCTTTTTTCCTGTGCGCAATTCACTTATTTTGATGAAAGTCTGCATACAGTTATTCTATTACTCATGTGGGTTACCAGAAATAGCACAGAAGGTAGCACACTCACTTTCAGTTCATTTTTTTTTTTCCAACCTGACAAAACGACCTGCTGATATAGGACTGTTCAATTCTTCAACCTGACGATAGACTGTCATCCAAAGTCGACTGGGTGTTTCATCAAATATATGGCGTCCTTCATAGGGAGTTCTTAAGCTGCTGCCTCCTTCCATGAGCATTTGGTTTTGTTAAGTTTTAAGGACGCCACAACATAAAACGCCGGCATACACTATTCACCACTGCAGCTGTTTTACAACTAGCAGCCAGGTGCTGCATTCTGCAACAAAAAAATGAAATCAGGTTAGGATTAGGTTAGTTAGGTTAAATTTGTTTGGTTTGTTCATTAGCTACAGAAGAGCAAGAAATCTTCTCTGGATGCTCTTACATTAAATTCCTGCGCTTGTTATGTAATCCTGGCAAGCCTGGTGTCCATTAACAGTTAAGAGGCTAGCTAAGATTTTAGGGTGTTGAGTTTGAGACCCTGTCTTTCGCGTTAAAATTAACATTCAGGTGGTTGATAGCCGTCATCCTCTTGAGGTTGGATAAATGATACCAGTGTACTGATAATAGAGGGCACTGCATCAGCGGCACGAGCTGTGCCACCAGAAAAACAGTGCAACCAGCAGCCACAGGTAGTCCAGCAGACCAACACTAAAAACTACCTGTATGTAGTCCTGGCCAATGTTTTTGAAGAGCTAGGTGATATAATTGTGGACGGCCAAACTGAAGATTCTGGCATGACCTCCACGTGAGTTTCCTGATAAGGAACTTAAACACAAGAGGTGCCATTAGGCCCGATCAGGTCTTGCACAATTGTTGTTTTTCTCGTACCTAACTTTCATTTTAAATGCTGAGCATCATGAAGAAGCAGCACGTACCATTTTTAAATCTTCGGTATTATTGGCCGGGGTCACGTCGAACCACCCGGCCTCCCACTCCAACCATATGCCACGAATTCTGGTCGAAGGGCAATCTTGAGTTGGTTTGTAATGGGGCTATAATCAGCTGGAATAGAGCACCATGCCATGGTTGGGCCAAACAGAGGACACTAACAGGTGGCCTTTGGAGTAAGATATGATTTGCATTCGAGGAATACATTTATCTATATAAATATATATAATCAGTATATATATATATAATATTTGCTAAAAGATAATACGTCAAAACTAATATTCATATGGTGCAATATTCTGAGGTGGAACCTGTAGCAGTGCCTCCACTGGAGGCAAAAAAGTATCATGTTTTACGTGGATCTCAGTTTACTGTGACTCGTTTCCATCCAATTTCATGTAAACGTTTCCTTGTTTTCTGTCACATTCAAAAAAAGATACTTTTTGAGGCGATCATTCAAAAACTACCGAGAAGAAGAGCTCACAAGCACTGATGTTTTTTGTGAAACTTTTTCCCCAAAGGGGAATTGCCGAAAGTATTTGTGAATCAGTTCAGAATGGTTGGTGAGCTACAGGGTGTTTCAAAAAGATTGACACAACTTGACTTCCCGCCATTTCTGTGGTTTTTTGACTTATACCATTCCCTTTTCAGGGTTTGATGATGTTATCGTGTTATATGTTCACCGGGTTTCTAGCTCATTGCTCAACTACTCCATTGACAGTGAAGCAGAAAACAAAAGTGGTGGCTCTGGGCAATGAGACTAATCAGATGTAGACACCGCACCAGGGTTTGCCGGGAATACGACCTCAGACAATGTGAGGACCCACAATTGTTCCATTCAATGTATTTTGAAACATTTTGAGCACAAGGGTACAGTGTGCACACTGCACAACCACAGCAAGGGCAACAGTGTGCCCTCAGAACCAAAGAGCAAGCCAATCATAGACGCCGCTGCGAGATTCTGCAATGGACAGTCCCAGAAGTCCCACCGTCCGCGCTCCACCAGAAGCTAGGATCAAACTTCATCAAGTCTGGCTATCCTCACTAAAACTTTTTTGTTCCAGAAGAACTGAAGTTTTCCATACATCAATCTCCATTAGGCAAAAACCAAGTCTAGATCAGGATGGTGCACCCCACAATACAGCTGGTGTACCACACTTTCCTGTGCAGCTCTTCAGAAAACCGCCTGCTTTGCTCTGGGTACCGTCTTTGACTGGGCAACCCCGTAGCCCAGACTTGACCCTCTGGACTGAGTTCTGGGGGCTGCCAAGGGCTCTGCTATGTCAACCGTCCTGCACACCTGGATGATCTGAAGGCAAGAGGTGGCAGAGTCCACCAGCTGCAGTGCGATCGAGAACCTACAGGAAGGGAAGGACTTGGAGTCATGATCAATGCCTGTTAACCATGGAGGGGCACACATCGAGAACGTCAATTACAAGGATTTTGTGTAAATGCCAATTTAGACCCTTGGGTCTTCATAACTCGAGCAGTGAACTTACAGGCAATAACAATCAAGTGACAGAAATACCATGTCATAAGCTTTCAAGAAATATTTTGGTTTCACTTCTTGAAGTTTTCTGTTTCTTTGTAAATAAAAATTTGAAGTTGCATCACTCTTTTTTTGAAACAACCCTGGATATCACTAGTAAACAGTGAATGAGCAACGAGTTCGTCCAAACTTTCCGTCACTCTCAATGTGCACTGCTGAGGAAGTCCGACCTCCTGCTTCAGATATCCCAGTGTGGCAGTGAATAATATATGGAATAATAAAATATAGTTGACGCGGGTTTGTCTTCTGGGCTGTATTTTAGATCCTCGTGGAGGATCTCTAAAGTCTTACTCAGTGTTTGTTATTGTGGGAAACCTTTTTTGTTTCATAGCCTATACAGTTTTCATCGAACTTCCTGAAACTTGGCGTAATATATGTACAAGCTCGAATGACTTAAGATCTTCGGTCGATTAATGAGCGTCATAAAAACGAATATAATGTCATTGGATGTATATGCATTTATATGCTACAGTTTTCATCGAAACTTCCTGAAACTTTGGCACTATATGTGAACAAATACCCTGCGCAAGACAGTAAACTCTCCGATTTTGAAAATTCCTCGCAATGAAAAAAAGTTATGACGTCAAAATATCTCCGCTAATGGCAAATCGCCGGAAAAACATTATCTCCGAAACTCGGCAAGCTTTTTTGAATCTGTTTGCGGGATCGAACAGGCATTAGCAGAAGATGAATATACCCGCACATATGATACATCACTATGACGTCATATCAATTTTATTGACTCATTCCCTATTTTTTTGACTTTTGTTTCATTCGTTTCACAGCCTATAGTTTCATGGACAACTTCCTGAAACTTGGCATTATAATATGTAAAATACCCTGCACAGACAGTAACCATCTCGGATTTTGGAAATTCTTCCTAGAAAAAAAGTGATGTTCATAATATCGCCACCTATGGAATCGCCTATGCCATTATTCCCGAATCTCGGCAACCGTTTGACATTTAGTTTGCAGGAATCAAGCGGGGCATTAGCACAGATAATTTATCGCCAAACCTGATACACACTACAATTGACGTCATATTCGTTTTTATTGACTTCATCATTAAAGGATGAGGATCTTAGCTCATTCGAGCTTGTTAGTGTGACGAGTAGGAAAAGATGGATTTCACACAATTATTTTGTTTCCATCTCCACTGTTATTCTAGCAGAATCATTTTTTATGGACAGTAGAAATGTAATCTAACGCTCCACCACACGTCTGCCTTCCCTTTCCTCTCACCTCACACTGTCTTTTCTTTCCCCTCCCTCCTCGCTCCCCTCCCCTCGCTCTCCCTCCCTCCCTTGCTCTTTCTCCCTCCTCTCTCCTTTCCCCCTCCACCTTCTCTCTCTTCTCTCTTCTCTCTCCTCTCTCTCTCTCTCTCTCTCTCTTCTCTCTCTCCTCTCCTCTCTCCTCTCTCTCTCTTTGATCCCTCTCCACCATCCTCTCTCCCTCTTCGCCTCCTCTTTTTCTCCATCCCTCACTTTAGTATTACCGTCAGTGAAAGCGACGGGGGTGGTCGTGGTGTGGTGTGTGTCTGGTGTGTGTGTGTGTGATGTGTGTGGTGTCTTTTGTGTGTGTGTGTGTGTCATTTGTGGCAGGATGGCACAGTGATAGGCACACTCATCTCCAAGCTGTCTCGCCTGGGTGTTTGAATATCGACCAGCTATAAACTGTCATCCTGGTGTTTCACACACAGGCATCATTGACTCATTGTGTGTGCCATGTCTGAGATTGGTGTCCCATCTGCCAGCATTAGTTAGTGGATGACAACTATCCCACGGTAACCTTCAGGAATGGGCAAGTTATCACCGGTACCTTGGCTAAATTGCGAATTTCTACAATATTAACAGATTGATCAGGTGGTGTACGAATTTCATGTGAAGGCCCTTTTTCGGGGATGAAGGTCAACCAATTCACGTACATGTACATGTAGATGTACATGTACATGTAGAGTTGTATACTCATGCTTTTCCTTGTCATGACTTCTGCACAAGAAGTTCCTCGTTTTTATTGTTCCCATTTGACAGGTCTGGCCTCCAATTGAACACTAAATGTTTGTTTTCAGCTTATGGGTACATTTCAACACGTGAAATGTGTTTGTTTTTTTCGAGGCATTCAATTTTTAATTTTTTACTAGACGACCCTTGAACCCTTTGGGTTCCCGTTGTGACAGCGGTTGATAAAAAAAAATCATTTCAAGAAAAAAAAAACGAGGATGGTGCAGTAGGCGTGGCCCTAAAATATTGCGTCTCGTGTACCGTTTTGGCTGTATTTCGGGAACATACATATATACAGGATGAGAGATTTTAGTTATATAGATGTTTTTAAATTTCAAGCCATTTTTTTGTCGACACACAGCATTTTATCGGTAATCTTTCACATATATATATATATATATATTATATATATATATATATATATATATATATATATATATATATATATATATATTTTAAAAATTGTCTCTGAGAATTGTTGTTCAGGTGAGGCAGGTAATATTTTCCACTGAAAAGTTCACCGACGTCAATTTTACTGATGCCACACCAATGATGGTCTTTATTGGTGTAAAGGAAAGTTATTTGCTGAGGTAACGAAGCGGCCATCGGCGTTAACTGCCGTCTGTTGAAATGATTGGAGTTTTTGTCAACCGTGAAACAAGCTGTGGCACCTCCTGCAAGTGTCGCCTTGATTGCCTGTGATCGGGGTCTCCTTTTTACATTTTACGTTTTTAGCGCTTGGCCAAAGGGTGTGTGTGTGTGTGTGTGGGTGTGTGTGTGTGTGTGTGTGTGTGTGTGCGTGCCTTGCGTGCCGACAGTGGCCATGCGCAGCCAGGCTGGGACAAAGAGGCACAACGTGCGGACTCATTGCGACACGCGCCCCCACCCCCACTCCACCACTCCCACCCTCACTGTATGATCCTTAACTCTACCCGTACACCCTCCTGCATCTCCACACATTGTTTCACCGTGAAACTTCTCAACGGTACTCCATCTCCCTCCTTCAATTCCCCACCATCCTTCATACGCCCCTCTACCTCCCCTCC
>CM068954.1:36980759-36994318 GCA_035128595.1 Eptatretus atami | reverse complement strand
TAAGATTAGCTCCAGCGAACTATACCGCTGAGGTTGTTTGCATTGATCAAATTCTCCCGAAGAGTACTTGACTGAATCAGGAATTGATTTTTTAAAGAATTTTTTTCGTTTCCCGATTTGAACGAACTTGATACTGCACACCGCCGCAGGGAGAATGGTGAGTGAGGTGGGCCCTAAAAATTTGCGCCTCCTCTTGTACCGTTTTGGCTGTATTTCGGGACATACATATATACAAGATGAGAGTTTTAGTATATATAGATGTTTTTAAATTTCTGTCACATTTTTTTGTCGACACACGCATTTTATCGGTAATCTTTCACATATATATATATATATATACATATATATACTTATATATATAGTATATTATATAATAACGTGTTGGTGCTGTGTGTGTAGTTATGCGTTGTGATTGTGCGGTGTGTGTTGATATGCGTGTGTGTTATAATTTTTAAAATGTCTGTGTGCGTGTGTGTGTATGCATTGCTGAGTATGTGTGTGTCTGTCTGAGAAGTTGCTGGTGTGTGTGTGTGTCCCAACTCTCTCCACGGATTCGAAAAATCTCAACCCCAACTCAATCCTCGCCCACACAATGTCTTTTCAAAATGAGATTTCACCTATATATATTTTTTACGTTTTTTTTTTCTCTCTTTTTCCAATTCTGTTTTTAGGCTTTTTCAGTTTGATGAAATAGAACAGGGGGAGGGCTCAAGGCCTTTGCACTTTCATACTCAGAACTCTTCTCCTATGCTTGATCTATACATGTTCACGACGTCAACCATTTCATTGAAGCTATCACCATGCAACAACGCCATAACAATTGGCATGTGTATGCGCTTCTAGTACCACATTTTGGTAGTGATAGGCATTTCTAAGTCTCCAAAATAAACCCAACTTTCCAAGTCTCAAGTATAACTCCTTTGGTGGGTCATATCAGGGTGGTAAATCGAGAGGCAACAATGTTTCTATTTGCTGGGTCTTAGGTGGAGTCGCTCATCTGTGAAAAGCTCGATATCAACCAGGCACTCAGAGCATTCGTCCCTCCACGTTTAACTGCCCGTGTTTGTTAAGATACTCGATTGGAGTTTTTATGTCTCATATTTCATATTTGCATTTCACGATTACCAATTCCTGTGAAGGTAGAAAACTCAAATAAGCATGGTTTGGTGGCACCTCCTTACTCTGCAGTAATTAGATTCATTAAATGAAGTCGTATGTCTGTAATCGACCAATGAAGCTAGTTAGACTCTTAGTGTACAGGAATGAAAAATCTTACTCCTTCAAACAATTACAGGCGTTGTTTTAAATCCACCAACTTCTTTTCTATAACTTGATTTGGTTTTAATACCATGACGAATATCTCGACACTGGTTCAGACACAAGCTCATCCCATTCAAGTGCCCTGAGCTTGTTTTGCTGTGGGTGCTTTGGTCGTCTCGGATTGAGTGGATCTACGCTGATAGTCGTGGTTGATAGCTCTTGTGTTTGTGGTGTGTCTCAAGATCGATGCTTTGTCTGTGGGGTCTTGGTCGCTCATGAGGTCTTCAACCAAGCCAACAATTTCACCCAAGGTATTGTGGCAAATCGGTATTTGGTTGTTAGTTGGTCATTTCCCAGATTACAATCTTCCTGTTGAGAAGCAAATAAATACCCTCTACCCCCCTCCACCCAACGCGACATCATCAGTCCATATAATCCTCGGTCCCCGACACCTTCCCCCGCACTTTGCCCGTTCACTGCACCAACAGCCGCTTTTTTTTGTGAGCTGGGCGCCTTCTGCCGTCGGCGCGCCTGAAGCCCAGCCTCACATGGACCATTGTCCGTCGCTCAAGCCAACCCTAGGAGAGCGGTGTGTGCCGAGCCACCGCCAGGCATTTAACCCGTGGAGAGCGAAGCCCGACGCTGAAAGCTTGTGACGACTAGAGCACTGACGGTTCAAAAGAAGACGTGCTGCGGAGAAGCCCAGAGGTCGCAGCCTCGTGTGCTTTATTTCAACACGTGAATAACGGCTCCATTGCCCAGGCTCTAACGTCTTGCTTAGAATGAATTCCAAAAATATTATATCATGTCTTCAATGATTTCAGGAAATTATTATTATTAATAATGTAAATTTACACGATTTGTCGAGTCAATGGGTCAATGACATGACATGACAGTCAATGAGAAAATGAGCACTCACCTCTGAGCTCTTTCATAAAGCCTGGGTTCGAATCTCGACCCAGCTATGAACTGTGAACCTGGTGTTTCGCCCGCAGAGTGAAGCATCAATGAGTGTGCGCCATTTATATTGGAATGGCTTCTGGCAGCACTGGTCGTTGCTGGACGAATGGACGTTAAAGTTTCCTCGGTGTCTTTCTGTAAGAGTGTGCAGGTGATCACCGGCACCTTCGCCAAGTTTCCAAATTTGCTGCTAGCAAGGCCTTGGCAAATAACCCCTTGAGGCCGAAACCTTCCCTGCGATACTGATAAAGGTGAGTGCCGACACTCTGCAAAGTAAATGGTACTTCAATGACGACGACGATGATTGCTACGTCAGTAGCTCTGACAGAATTGTGCAGAGGGAGTGGACGTCAAGCTTGGCCAGCCTGTTCGTGAAAGCCTCGTCCAAAAAAAAGCAAGCTCAAATGAGCTAAGATCCTCGTCCTCTTAATGATGACGCTCATAAAAACGAATATGACGTCATTGTGATGTATCAGGTTTGCATAAATTATCTGTGCTAATGCCCGGCTTGATTCCCGCAAACAAAATTCAAGCAGCTTGCCTAGTTTCGGAAGATAATGGTATAGGCGATTTCCATTAGCGGCGATATTATGACGTCAACTTTTTTTCTTGGAAGAATTTCCAAAATTGGAGATGGTTACTGCGCCTGCGGTGGGCTTTCTGCATATCATTGGCAATTTCACGAAGATCCATGAAAACTCTGGGTTGTGAAACAAAAAAATGTCAAAAAATAGGAATGACGTCATAAAAATTGATATGATGTCATAGTGATGTATCATTTGTGCGGTAATTCATCTCTGCTAATGCCCTGTTCGATTCCCGCAAACAGAATTCAAACGCTTGCCTAGTTTCAGAGATAATTTTTAGGCGATTTCCATTAGCGGAGATATTTTGACGTCATAACTTTTTTTCTCGGAGGAATTTTCAAAATCGGAGATGGTTACTGTCTGCGCAGGGTATTTTTACGTATATATGCCAAGTTTCAGGAAGTTTCGATGAAAACTGTAGCCTGTGAAACAAAAAAGTCCAGAAGAAGATGAAGAACAACAACGTGAGTAAGACTTAGAGATCCTCCACGAGGACCTAAAAAAAACCTTCCCCAGCCGACAAGGTGGACAAAAAATGGGGTTCGTAAAAGAAGAACAAGTAGTAGTAATAGTGGTGGTGTTCCTACATCAGTCACTACTATATGTACTAGTGGTGGTGTTCCTACATCAGTCACTACTATATGTACGTACCTACTTTTGGTTAAAATCAGTTGCACTCTGTTCGTTGTGAATGCACCTGTCTCGCAGGTAACTGTATGTTTAACCTGTTCGTTCGAGGGCTGGGGTCGTTTGATAAGTGATCGTGCGCCCCTCTTCCCACAAAGAATAACCTAATGCCTGGCCAAATTTGCTCATAAATCCGTGAGCCATATACAGGCCTTGAATCTTTGAACCTTTTCATCGCAACCAGACCCTCGTTACGTACAGCCATAATTTTGAGGGTGTCTGGTATAAATGAAGCGACAATCTTGATAATTCATTGCATTCAAGTCCCGATCTTGGCAGCATTGCGGCAGACAAGGCCGTCTTTGTGGCGGAATTCAAAGCTAGCCAAGGCGCATGCGGACAGATGGCGTGGATGTCATTAAGGTCCTCAAAGGGAGATGCCTTTTGTCTCCGGTATTCGAGCTACAGCTGCCGACCCAACCGCGTTAGATGCGCCACCACCCCCCACCACCACCCCCCCCCCTTTCAAAAGGGCCTGTGTGGATGTCGTCTTGAAATTGGATCTACAATTTTGACATAAAGCAAGATCACTGAATTCATATTCAAACCATCTCTCTGAGTCAACGGCCTCCGCAGTGTGCCAAAAGTTCAAAACTTTCCTGTAAAAAGCTGACCCACACCGAGTACCGTATAACCGTACTTACACGTATGGTTTAATCTCAATGTTTGCCATCGAATAGCTTCATTAAATATTTAAACATGGCAACCCTGCAAAGATACAGCTCAATCATTGTTGTCGTTAGTAGTTTGAATAATCATTGTGATAGCTCATAATCCATGTTGGATTCAAAGAAAATGGAATTTAACCCCAAAACATAAAGATGTCTTCTCCCTAAGCACAATGGAGGAGGGGTCTTCTCCCTAAACATATATCTATATGTTAATCCCCGTGATGACAATATGTATACGCAAGCACACACACGACAGAGGGGCTGGCAGGATGACCTAGAGGTGTGCATACTCGCCTCTAAGCTGTCTTGCCTGGGTTCGAATCTTGACCCAGATGGAAACTGTCATCCTCGTGTTTCACAGGCAGGGTGATTCATCAATGCGTGTGCCGTCCCTCGGTTGGATGTTAAGCTGGACGTCCCATCAGCTGGCATTACTTGGTGGATGTTTAAGATCCCAACCACGGTGTCCTTCAAGAAGAGAAGGCGAGCTATCGCCAGTACCCTGGCTAAATTCCAAATTCCGACTCGAACCTAAAAAGGGGCACTGCATCGGCGGCACACAGCACCCTCGGCCAATTATGCTACCCCACAGCCTTGTGCTGCATTCGAAAGAAGAAGAAGAACAAGAGAAAGCTTACTCATGCGTTCCAAGGCATTAGACGACAGGACGTCCAACCTGAAATGATTAATACTTCGGTGAAGGTCGCTCTGGATGTCCTTACCTTCACCAATGAAGGCAGACAGAGGTGATGTATTCACCTCTGTTTCTTCGTTTGTCACTTGCGAAATCGAACATTTGCAGGTATATTCGTTCACTCACCATGTTTTGTTTTTTTTGTCTGTCTGTCAATCGCCTACAGGTCGCAATTCTAAATTGTTTTTGAGGTCAATAAGTCAAAAGGTCAAAGTCACAAATTGTCACCTTTCTTCGGACTGACAAAAGAAACAGTGCCGATAGAAAGTGTACACCCCCTTTCAAACGTTTTCACCTTTTGTTGCCTTATAGCCTGGAATTAAATTCCATTAAATCAGACTTTTTCCACCTTTATTTACACATCGTAACCCACAACTTCCAAGTGAAAAACAAATGCTTCAAATTTGAGAAAATTAATTAAAAATACCAAACCATATCTTGGTTGGATAAGTGTCCACCCCCAATAATAAGCAATTGTAAATGAACTCAGGTGTAACCAATCATCTTCAAAATCACACACCAAGTTAATTGGCCTCCACCTGTGTTAAATTGTAGTGATTCTGATTATTTCAGAATAAAATCAGCTGTTCCTGTGGGGTTCCTCCGATGGGTAGTGGATTTCACAGCAAAGACTCAACCATAACCACAAAGGATCTTCAAAAGACCTTCGGGCCAAAGTTGTGGAAAGGCACACATCAGCGGATGAGGAGGAGATTGGGACCATACTCTGTGCAGAGCATTGGTGCTGCTTAAGCAGTCTCCTTGGCTATTGGGCAAAATCCTGGACGGGTCGCCACTCCGACACAGTATACCAGCATGCTGGCACTCATTTTGCCGACCTCGGAAGGATGACAGGCCGAGTTAACCCCACCTGGTATTAATTCAACAGCTGAGCGGGATTTGAACGAAGGACCCTAGGATCACAAGCCCACCACTCTAACCATTAAGCCAACACCAGGCATACAGATCAGGGGATGGTTATAAAAATATTTCAAAGGCCTTGAATATCCCTTGGAGCACAGTCAAGACAATCATTAAGAAGTGGAAGGCATATGGTACCACCAAGAGCCTGACAAGATCAGGCCTTCCCTCCAAACTGGATGACCAAGCAAGAAGGACACTGATCAGGGAGGCCACCAAGAGTCGAATGGCAACTTTGAAAGAGCTTCAGGCCTTTATGGCAAAGACTGGTCGCTGTGTGCATGTGATAACAATATCACAAGCACTCCACAAGTCTGGCCTGTACGGTAGGGTGGCAAGAAGGAAGCCATTACTCAAAAAAGCCCACCTTGAGTCCCGTTTCAGGTATGCATAAAACCACTCTGGAGATTCTGAAGCCATGTGGCAAAACGTTTTGTTGGCTGACGAAACCAAGATGGAACTTTTTGGCCTAAATGCAAAATGTTATGTTTGGCACAAACCTAACACAGCACATCACCCAAAGAACACCATCCCGACTGTGTGATGGCAGCATCATGTTATGGTGATTGTCTCATTAGCATTCACTGGGGTATTTGTTTGGATCGAAGGGAAAATGGATCGAGCAAAACACAGAAAAATCCTCTAGGAAAACTTGCTGTCCTCTGCAAGAAAGCTGAAATTGGGAGGGAAGTTCACCATTCAGCATGACAATGACCTGAAGCACACAGCCAAAGCTGCAATGGAATAGCTAAGGAACAAAAAGATAAATGTCCTTGAGTGACCCAGTCAGAGCCCCAAATGAAATACAATCAAAATCTGTGGCATGACTTGAAGACTGCTGGCCATCAACACTCCCCACACAACTTGACTGAGCTTGAACAGTTTTGTACAGAAGAATGGGCAAATATTGCCCAATCAAGGTGTGCAAAGTTGGTAGTGACCTATCCCAACAGACTCACAGCTGTAATTGCTGTCAAAGGTGATTCCACCAAGTATTTACTCAGGGGGGTGGGTACTGATCCAGCAAGATATTCTAGTTTTGTATTTTTAATTAATTCGCTGAAGTTTGTAGAATTTGTTTTTCACTTGGAAGTTATGAGTTATGATGTGTAAATAAAGGTGGAAAAAAACAAATCTGATTGAATGGAATTTAATTCCAGGCTATAAGGCAACAAAAGGTGAAAAATTTTGAAAGGGAATTTATTTCCATACAGTTATTTCCATAAATGCATGTCCAGCATAGACCCATCCCCTTATCTGGTGGGATTCTTACTCTTTGATGCGTTGGAGAAGGGTATAGAACAGATTCCCTTTCTTATGAGATGGCCTTTTTCTCTTTGCGACATGTTCATGCAGGTGAGAGATAGCCATTGGCCCAATGGAGGCTTGTTCTACCCCCTTTCCATCAGGGCACATTGGCTTGGAGGTGGGCAAATTATTTACACTTTGGATTTACAGGACATTTGATTAAGCACACTGCAGGCTTTTCCTGAGCAGTAATTCTGACGATCAAATACGGCTATGGATCATTTACCTCACCCACTTCACTTTCATTGACATTCGACACCCACATCTCTTTCACCGACGTTGATATCCACCTTTTTCCATTGACGCCAAACACCCCGTTCGGTAGCTCCATGGATACTGGTTGGTTCCTGCTTGTGTGAGGCCGAACGGGGAGGTGATGGCCGCCGTTGACATCTTGTGAGTGCCCCACGTTTTTGCTCGGCAATTCTGGCAAATGGCTTTCCTTTGGCACCCGTCCAGTGCCCCCAAATGTGGCGTCGTGGCCTTGACCTGTGGTGATTGGGGGTTGCATCTCGCTTTGGTAAGGAAGGGATGATCGCGAGATTGACTGTTCTTCACGTGCAATGATGCACCAACAGGCAAACTGGACTTTGCTGAAGTCTGCTTGAGGCTCCACCCAGACTGGTCGCCTCTAAAAAGGACGGGAGGACCATCATCCTGGCAGTTGGTGACAGCTCCTGCCAGTTGGTGACAGCTCCTGACAGCTGGTGATGATTGCTTACAGCTTCTGAAAGTTGGTGACAGTTCCTGAAAGCTGGTGACAGTTCCTTACAGCTCCAGAGAGTTGGTGACAGCTGGTGACAGTTCCTTGCAGCTCATGACGATTGGTGACAGTTCCTGACAGCTGGTGACGGTTTCTTGCAGTTCCTGACCATTGGTGACTGTTGGTGACAGTTCCAGACCATCGCTGACAGATCCTTACGGTTCCTGACCATTGCTGAAAGCTCCTGACGGTTGGACCATTCCTGCTGGTTCTGCTCGTACCTGCTCTTGGCGTACCTGATTCTTGGTGTCCCTGGTTCCTGGGGGTGACGACGTGACGTTGAATGGTGTTCGAGCCTGTTTGCGGGTGGGTGCACGGCGAGGCAGAGCGCTGGCAGCGGACCAAGGCACGCTCATACATTTTGGGACATTTTATTGGACGCACGACGACTTCTGCCTTGGTAAGCCTTGACCGGATTTCTTTCCCCCATGAATGATCTGCTAGGTACCCTTGTCTCGTGTTTAATTGTTAAGTAAGGCATAATGATAAGCATCTGCTCTTTGTCTGTTTTTGTATCAATGCCTGTTTAATTCTTTATTTGTTTGAGATTATTTTGATTGATTTGAATTCATCTCTTCACACCACAAAGAAGTAAAAAGTTATTCTGTTTATTTATGTTTGTCTTATAAAAAATTCCTTGTTAACGTTTCAACCTGTCCGTGCTTGTCCTTTCCTTCCATTGATCCAGCATTGTCCAAACCTCGATAGACTGGAAGGTAGTTCCCAAACTAATGAACCTGTCATAGTCGGCATGCACCAACGGTAAACGCTCAGCCGCCCTACTTAAGATCTAATCAAGATAATATTGGTGCATAGCCGAGGGCGCTCTCCCTGGTCAGGAAGCCACGTGACCTCTAATTAAACGGCAAATTAGAGGGTGGACACTGGAACTCATGGTTAACTGATTGGCGTTCGTGGTTGTAAAGCAACCCACCGTACCACTAAGTTAATTGTGAGCGGTGGCCCCAGGTCCGGTTCTTCTGAGGAGAAACGAGGATTAACCCCCTCATAATACACTCGGTACCCGTGGCCGTAACAAATTGGTGTCAGGAGTGGGATTTTTCGAACCCCTTGATCAATAAATTGGTGTCAGGTAGTGGACCTGTAGTGCGCTTCGTGCACCTCAAAATTCAGAGCTGTTTAGACAAAATTTTATTTAAATTTATCTGTGCAGACAATGGCGGACCAACACGGACATGTCCTGGTGGGCCATGTCGACGATGTAAATGTGGATAAGAAATTGCTCCAGGACCCATATGAAGTCACAATAGAGGGTGAAGAGGAAGCAATGGGAGGGGTGGAAAATAATTCCCACCCACGGCCTCAGGAAAATGCAGCGCCGATAGTACAGAACGGCAGGATATCACAGCCAGTGAATGACATTATGTTGTTCATGGGGCAAATAATGGCACAAATAACTATGATGAGAGAAGAAAATAAGGCACAAATAACTGTGATGGACCAAAACAAAAACAGGAGAATGGACATGATGAGCGAAGATAACAACAGGAGAATGGATAACAGGAGTTGCATAAAGCAACCAAGAAAAGCTACATAAGGTAAGCCCTTTGCTGTTTCAAACTCTACCAAAGTTCCTGTACAGCTGCAGACATTCAGAAGTAGTACATACATGAAATCCCCATGCGTTGTCTCATACTTTTCATCCTTTTTGGAGTCCCTTATTCACAGTTGCTGCCTTTTCTCCTTCACTTCAGTCTTCTACATCATTTCCATGTTGGTCCTCCCTTTCTAGAGGGGTAAGATCCCTTTTGACAATTAAGTTTTTGTTACTGAATGACTTGAATTTGAAAGAGGAGTGCAATATCGCTGACTGCTGTATTGAACTCGTCATTCTAAGAAGAGAAAATGTCTTCAAATGGGAATTTTCTTTTTTATTTAAGCAGGAGGTGCAGTGCCAAAAAATTTTTAAATTACAGATCATGTTGGATCGAACCAAAGGGGGAGTTTTGGACAGACACCACAGAAATGGAAGTGGAAGGCCCACTAGAGGATTCAATATAGTTGCCTCCGCTACCCGGAACCCCTTAATCGCCCAGGAACTCCCAGGGGTGGCAGCAGGCCATCATCGCCAGGAACCATGGAGATGGGCCTTTTAATGGCCATGTTTCAAAACATGGAAGCCAAGCAGGACAATATGGCAGAGGAAATATAGGCTGGCCAGGATAAGTAAAATTGGGTGAAATTGGGAGCTGATCTGAATGCTAATGGGGCTAAAATGGAGGCTGGCCAGGCTAAGATTGAGGCCAGCCAAGATAAATTGACAGTGTCCATATGTATGAGACATGCAGTGGGGAATGACAACCGGCCAAGCTAGAAAAAGAGAGGGGATTAGGGCCGCGGTAAGGATTTGCTGGAAAGTAGCAAAGAGGGACATAATGGAGAGTGAAGGGAACACAGATAAATTAATACAGGGACACAGACAGACAGAAATAGCACCAGAGACAGAACAAATTAAAACAAATAAGAGAACAGAGAAATGAAGAAACAGTGAGAAGATTAGGAATAGCACCAGAGGGACACTTTTGACTGTTGATTTTAGACTTAAAAACTGAGCATGGTGACATCGCGTGATTAATTGTGTTACCAAGTGCAATAAACCTCCTGTGATTTTATCCTTTGTGCAATGCAAACGAGGGCACTTGTGCTACCAAGTGCCTTTTTGTGATGTGTGTGTCTGGACATAAGTAATATGGGTATCAGCAATAGTATTCACCATTGTGTTGATTTTCTTCTTCGATGTTCAGATCTTTAATTTCACATTTTCTGATGAAAACACCAAGCAACATTTAGTCATGAAAATACTTAGTGAGTTATCGGAACACAAGAATGTGTTGCACTAACTAGGCAAACATGAATTTGTGGCACTGAAGAAGTAAACGGAGTCCAAACAAATGGTATTTACTGGTTAACTTGCACCAAAGGGAGAAATTGAAGAGCAAGTCCTGAATAAGGCACCAAATGGACACGTTAGATCGAAGGTCATGGTGGTGGTTTTGAGGACGATGCTGCATTCATTAGTGGACTTGAAGATGGTGATCGATTATTTCCGGTTGAGGGTAAGCGAGCATTTGTGGATTATACCCAACGAGACACTGTGTCCGGATTCCGAAGTGACTCGCTGTTCCGGTCCTTCCTTGATGACTGAGGCCTTCCTGTATCGTCTCATTGTGCATTGTATCAAGTAAGCGTTCTTCTTGTCCAATGTAATTGCTGACGTGGATGTTCATTTTGGTGGCGTACCTGCTTGGACATCCGGGGGTACATGGTCCACATACAGATTGTTGATCTCCATGTTCAACTTGGAGTTGCTGGTAATTCAGAGCAGGTCATGTATGTGACAGTTTCATCGGTGGAGATGCACCTGATGGAGTCGTAATTGTATTGACCCGAGATGTTGCATGCAAGTTAAAGGCTTGCTGATGATGCTCCTGTTTAACGTGCAGGTATTTATGTTTGGTACACTGACGTACCTGCTCCTTTTGCTGTCATGTCTGTTTGTAGAACTGAATTACCACTTTGGCTTGGCATAGGGATTATTGAGGCCTGCGTTCAGTATGCAGGGGTCTCTTCGCTTTCCTGGTGTCTTTGTTCACGTTCCTGGTGTCTGGTACACAGTCCTCTCTGTTCCATTACTTGGTATAACTAACTGTTCATTGTGCTGATTTCTCTGTTTGCTTTCCTGGAGTCTCCGTTCAAAATATTGGCGTAACTGTTCAATTTCCTGGCACCTCCATTCATAAGATGTACATTCCTTTTCTGCTTGGTGTACAGATCATGGACATCTGTGTTCATCTCAGAGTTTGAATTGCTGGTAATTCAGAACAGGTAGTTTAAGTGAGTATTTTTTGGTGGGTATGCACCTGATAGAGTAGTAATTGTATTGACCCTGGGTGTTATATGCAAGTTGAAGGCTTGCTGAGGGATCTTCTGTTCAACTTGCAGATGTAAATGGTAGATCCACTGGCGCCTCGAGTCAGTTGGATGGTATGTCTGTTCACTGAACCACATTTGGATGTCGGTTGATCTTGGACCGTGACCTGCTGGCTCCATCATGTGCCCTGAATGATCAACCAATTAAAAGAAGTGTTGTTGGGTGACTTAAAACAATAAAATCATGAACACATTTCTCATCTGGATACAAATAGTTTTTTCAGTTTCCCCCAGTTAAAACAACCGTTTTAGTTTATTTCTACCCCTTCCTTCCCTTCCACCTCGTTTTCTCTTTTGATTCACACTCTTCCCCTCTTCATCATGTTTCACATTTTATATGATCTATTTATTTCCCTGATATATATTATATATATATATATATATATATATATATATATATATATATATATATATATATATATATATATATTAATACTTTAACTCTTTTCATTTTTCACATTAATTATATTCCCTAATGTCTACCTGAGAAGGTGGAGAAGGTTCTTTCAATGGACCGAATGGCATCAGCTCACATGTCCTAAAACCTGTTCTGCTGCTCTTTCACATCCTCTCTCTGCCCTTTTCACCCTCTCATTTGTCCTCGGTTATCTTCCATCTGCATGGAAATCAATCAACATCACTGCATTCCATAAAAAAAGGTGCAAACACTGATCCCCTAAGCTAAAGACCTATCAACTTACTTACAATCATCAGCAACGTCATGGAATCCATCATCACAGTTGATATTAAATCCTTCCTTTTCTCCAACAACCTCATCTCAGATCACCATTTTGGTTTCAGACCAGCTCACTCCACCTTTGACATGCTGCTTCTACTCACCAAACATTGTATGGAGGCCCTCAATGTCAGACATGAATTCAGGGCATCTCTCTGGACATATCATACTTTTGATACAATCTGGTATCCTGTCTTACTCTACAAACTCTCTGCCTATGGCATCCAAGGCCAACTCCACACATGACTGACTGACTGACTTCCTCTACTCTCTTCGCCAACATATGGCTCTCAATGGAATCCTTTCATCTCGTCTCTCTGTCAAGGCTGGAGTGTCCCAAGGCAATGTTCTGTTCTGGGTCCAGTCCTATTCCTGGTCTTAACAAATGATCTCTCTGACTCTCTGGAAAATCCTTTTTATCGATTTCCTGATGACCACCCTGTGACGTAACATCCCTCATCCTTCAACCAGGCAGGCTACAGCCTCTTCCTCTTCAAACCTTGAAAAAATCACAAGCTGGTGAAACACTTGGAATATGTCTTTTAATCCTAACAAATCTCACATTCTCACTATCTCTCTCCGAAAGGACCGTCTGGCAAACCCACCTATCTCCTTCTTAACAATCATCTTGAGCAGGTTCAGTCATTCAAACTCCTGGGTCTCACTATCAGCCATGATCTTTCTTGAGCAAACTCCATTTCAAAGTTGGCCTCCAAAGCCAGTCTCCAACTGGGAATCCTCTGTCATACAAAGTCCTTCCTTGGCATACCTGACGTCTTATCCATCCACAAGGCCTTCATCCACAGCTTGATGGAGTACTGCTCTCCCTTCTCGGCTGGCTCCCTTGCCTCACATCCTTGCTCAGCTTGATACCGTGGAAACCAAGGCCTTTAAGATTATTTGGAATCTCCTGTGATGAAGCTGAGTCTACGGGTTTATCACTTCACCATCACAGACAGGTTGGTGGTCTGTCTGTCTTCGACTACCTCCTTTGTTGTCTTGCACCCTCTGCTCTTTCCAT
>CM068954.1:36965001-36980749 GCA_035128595.1 Eptatretus atami | reverse complement strand
TCCACAGGTTTCTGCAGGGCACATACGGTCCACCATCAACCCCCTTCTGGTGAAACTACCTAAATCCAAGATCACTGCTCACCTCCACCCATTAGTCTTCCTGCCTGTGGACCCAACTTCCACATTCTCTTCAATCTAATTCTTCCCTCAAAGTCTTCAAGACAGCTGGTCACCACCATCACAGATTGCCCCCAATCTGAAACCATGATCTTTTCTACCCTCCTTAACACCACCCCAATCCTTCCTTATTTCTCCAAATTTCCACTTTTCTCTCCTTGGAATTTCTTTCTGTATCCATCTTGTCCACCGCAGGCTTCCTCTCCTGCCCCCAAATTCCTCCCCACACCCATTATTTGCCCATGTCTCCCGTTATCTTGGCGTTCAACTCTGCTGTTGGTGTTTTCCCCTCTCTCTGCTGTTCCTTTGCAGCCTGTTTTGTGTCCTGTTTTTGTCTGTTATGTCCTGATCCATTCAGTGTAGTATCTCTCACGGGCCTCGACTATATGTACAAAAATAATTAATTAAAGGCTTAAAATAATGCAAAATCTGGCCGCAAATATAACAGAATGGAAGGATCACGATGAAATATGTAGAGATGAACTTTTATACATTGCGCTTCTTGAACACAAATCCCGTAAGTCTTATGCTGAACATTTAATAATTAAATAACTATACTACGTTACCCCCCTTTAATGCCTATTGTATCACCGTAACAATATTTTGGTGAGGATCTGGATCCAGATCCATAATGTGGCTACAAACATAACAGAATAGAAGGATCACAATTAAATATGTCTCTTTGTATTGTATGTAGTTCAACACATTGTGATCCTTGTACACAAATACCGTAAGTCTTATGCTGAACATTTAATAATGAAATAACTCGACTACATTATCCCTTTTAACGCCTATCACATCCGTGAAACAATATTTTGGTGAAGGTACGAATCCGGATACTATAGATTGTTTAAGTGATTCTTCACCATTGAGAGAAAGAGCCAAAAACGATGTATAGCACAATCTTCCAAAACATTGTTCATGGATTATGACAAAACTTGGTGGATGAGTTGGGGAGGTGACAATAACAAGCTGATTAAATTTTGGTTAAGGTCCAGATTAGATCTGGCCTATCGGTGGGCTACAACCCGTAAACTGGTCAACCTGGCAGAGGTATACACTCTACCGAGTGTCGTTCTAGTTAATGGCAATGCAACAGTCAAAATGTCGGTCACTGGGATTAAAGTGAGAAAGGGGAGTGTGAAAGATGATTCTGGGAGTGGGTGCCCCAAAACAATTCCAAGGCAGGAAAATAAATTTGAATGAAATTTTACTCGCTCCATTGCTGATAAGTTGGACAATTTACACACACACCAGAGAAAATATCCTGAGAAATTGGATGGATGTAAGTTGATGGATATGTCAGCAAGATCGATCCCCTGAAGGCTGAAGAGGGACCAAAAGTGGCAGAGGCAGCAAATCTCTGAACAGTTGTTGCAGAGATATATGGAGGATTCAGAAATATTTCTTGACCAATTTATGACTTCTATGCGATGAAACGTGCTTCACCATTTTGATGCTGAATCTAAATGACAATGTATATAACACCCTCATATCTCTGAATCTGAAGGACACAAATGCATCGGCTACAACTGACAAAATTATGCCCTGGAGAAAAAAGGGAGATTTCAAAATAAATTAAGCAGGTATCTTTAGAACAAGGCCAGGAGTGGTGTTTTCCCATTGGTGGTTCCAGGCTAAGCTCAATTCGAATCACCAAATCCCTTATGCTTGTACCAGTATTACTATGGTACAATACTCACTGTTGAATCGAGACCATGCAATGAGTTTGAATGAAAGGATTTTCGAGGAAACTCGCTGTCATAGTTTAGAGTACTTTATTTCAAAATTTCATCCAATTTTTGGAAAATTCTGCATACTTTAAGCTCTTCGGACATTATAAGGAAAATTGTGGCAGTAAGAGAGACAATGATGACTACGACTACGACGACGAATAATAATAACAATAATAATATAAATATTCCTACTACCCCATTGAATGGTCAGAAAGGGAAAGCTTTTGGCATAAGTCGATCATAGACCAATTGGCCAGTTCTGACATTCGACTGAAGCTGTTTTTTACCCTCGCCTGTTCCCAAAGGGACTGGTGTGTGTCTGTGTCTGTGTCTGTGTGAGAGTAGAGAGAGAGAGAGAGAGAGAGAGAGAGAGAGAGAGAGATCGAGAAGATCGGAGAGAGATCGAGAGAGATCGAGAGAGATCGAGAGAGATCGAGAGAGATCGAGAGAGATCGAGAGAGATCGAGATCTGCAAGGTAAGGTGTGCATGATGTAATGGATTGTTACATAATGTCATGTACAATGAACATTATGAATATATTGTTACAGTTTTGGAAACTTACCCCAGGGGGAGAGCATACATTGGACAAGTATGTGACCCGAGGATCAATTAGTTATTTCATTAGTCTTTGTGTCGATAGTCCTTTGCCCCTTGTTGAGTTGTTCGGGTGGCATGCGTTGATTAGTTTGTATTTCCTCGGTGTGATGCCTTGACTCCCCCCCCCTCCCCTGCCCCTTTCAATCTTTCTTGCTTCACCCCCATTGGTCTGTTCCTCTCCCCTCTGCTACTTTCAATCCCTCCTTTACCCCATCCATCTGTTACCCCTCCCCCCACTCCTTTTTACAATCCTTCCTTCACCCCATCGGTCTTACCTTCGGACCACGGCCGTCCTTTCATCCCTCGGTCTGGTCCAGCGGCATCCCTCTTCTTTTTCACTTCATTAGCGCATTGTTTTGTTGGGTCATTAATCCTTCGTGCCGATTGGATTACCTTCACCGGGACTGTGTCCATTCTCACATGCATGTTCATGGCAATCTGTGCGGCACTTTTCCCGTGCATGGTGGGAGCGGCACATCTCACAGGCATGATACAGTGAGGACTGTACAATGAACACTTGCGCGCGGAGGAGGGAACGGAGGCTATCGTCGCAGCCTTGGGCGCATGAAGCGAGGGGTGGGGGCTGTATTGAAAGTTCCCTCAGAATGACGTGACATTTTCCCCAGGCTGCATCATGGAACTTTCCCCCATCAGATGCAACCAATGAGGAGGAGGCTCGCACGAACTGAGACGGAAAAAGCGATATGAAGAGAAAGGGGATAGAGTCACATAAGAGTTTGTCCTTGTCCTAAAAGCTTGGCCTGAGAGGAGCAGAAAGGAGCTCAAAGCTTGTCCTGTGAGGAGTAGAAAGCTCACCATGCAGAGTGAGAGGAGGAAGAAGAAGAAAGCAAGAATACAAAGTATAAGATGGGGAGAGCTCATGAGAGGAAGAGAAAGAGGACAAGAGGGCATGAGCAGAGATGGGAGAAAAAGCTCAGAGTGAGAGGAGGAAGGAAAATGACAGAAGTGCACGAGAAGAGATGTAAAAAGATGTGATCCTGTGAAGAGAAAAGTGTTCGTGGCTGGGACTCGTCCTTGGGAGATAAAACCAGAGAGAGAGAGAGAGCGCCCAGCCCATAGTGCAGAAGATAGTGTGGAAAGCCCAGAAGGCGGTTTGGTTCATGGGGAGCTGCTGGACACCGGGGCCCAGCAGAAATGGAGTTGCTTGCAGCTGGCATATCTGGGATATCAGAGAGGACTTGCCTACTGGGTCTGGGCACCTCAGGAATGCGACTGCATGCCGCATCGCTGCTGCCCATCTTCCCCATTCTCTGGTATATTTGCACTCGTGCAGCCCCGCCGGGCTGTGTGAGATTAGGGAGAAAATAAAAGACCCCACTTTTCTTTTCTCCATACTTTTCTTTTCTTCTCGAGTTCTTCTTCTCGTCGTCTTCTCCCCTGATTTGAATGATAGCCACGTTTTCCATTTGTAAGGAAGATTGTATAAGAAAGAATACGTGTGTGGTTAAATCTGCCATTATGTGCCCTTTTGCCTTCTTGCTTGTAATTACTCACTTTTGAATGTTTACTTGCTTGTGTGGGTGTGTAAATATATAATCGTTTTTTGTTATTTCAAATCTGTCTCAGTTGTCCTTTCCTTCATTGGTCCGACACAGTGTACAAGTATAGTTCTACGGGAAGTTCTACCCCACCTGATTTGCTCTATGAGCCGGTGCTGCACTTTTCTATTCCACTTGGCAGAAGATCACCAGGTGTGGCGCCGAGGGTGTGGCCTATAGTTATGTTGCCGTGCCAATATAAAGGTATCGTGGAAACATCGAAGCATAACCCTGCTGGGCTGGTAAGTCAAGCGGCTACAGCTGTGCAAGAACTACAGCCTGTGTGGTCAGCAGTTATCTGTGGTCTGTATAACTACTTATCTCTGGTCAGCAGCCTCAGGACCGGGTGTTCGGGAGAAACTCGAGTGCTTCCCCTCATGGCGAGCCCCGAATCCCAGGCAGTAACAATATTATAATACATTAAACCCTCGAAGAAAGAGCAACATATATAGATTGAAACTTTGAATTGTGAGGTTGCATTACTGAGTTGACTGACTGAACACAGCTAAGGCGTTGGATCCACTGATGTAGACTTATGGTGAATTGCAGTTGTGGAGCCACAATTTGGGGATGTTCTGGGCTGAGCAGGTCGAAACCCCAATGAATAATAGGGGCCAATTGATGATCATGGCAGTCAGAAAATCTATCAATTGCTTACAAGTTAATAAGAGTCTTACTTTAGGTGAACAACTATTTTGAGCTTTGCAATTAAAATTAATTTACGTATCGGGTGTTGTAGAATTACTATTACTTGCATACAAGACCCGTCACATGATGGGAATACCAATCTTTGCTGTGATGGCTAATCCCTGGGGCAACAACAAAAAAGGATTCCTGGGACATCCTGCTTTCTGTGCGGGAATAACCAGCGTCGCAAGTTGATGTTTACAGTTTCACCACGTTGCCCATTTACCCATACACATACCTTCCCATTTTTTGTGTCACAAACCTTCTAGGCAGTTCCATGAATCCACCTGCCCATTGGTTTTATTTTAAATCCGTTAATCCGTTCTCAAGTTAACAAAAAAGGATTCCGGGGAGATCCTGCCCTCGGTGCGTTGATAACAAGTGTCGTGTTTGCAGTTTTGACAAGTGTGCTCATGTATACCCATCCATATACAAACCGGTTGACATCAAAAACCTTCTTGAGAGTTCCCTGAATCCACCGTCGTTGGATTTATTGAAATCCATTAATCCGTTCTCAAGTAACAACATGACTAACAGACAGACAGACATGGCTCCTTTCATAATATTGTTGTGGACCCGGGGTGTGGGGGTACTACGAGGGAGGGGATATCCCTGTTTTTTTCCCCAGACTCACCGGGAATCGAGGCCATCGCACAAGAATGTCGCTGCGGGTTGCTAATCGACTGCGAATGCCAATAATTTAACCACTTGACCCAGTGTCCTCCATCTGACTACCGTTTAACTGGGAACATGCGGTCGCCCTATCGGGGAATCGTGCCCTCGATGTGTACTTGCATTAAACACTACCGTATTGGGTGCAGCCGAGCAGAGCTCCCAAGTATGCACCAGCTAATAAGCAGATCTTTGGGGTATAACTTCCCAGCTATGCTAATGTGAGGACCATGCTGGACCATTGGAGTAAAAGAAGAAAATAAGCTGGGTACATTTATAACAAAGCAATTGATTACAACAAGGTGAGGAAAATTATGTGGCACAGTAATGGGTTTATTTACAATGATGTACAGCAGGGGAAAGCAAGGAATTTATGGGTGCGACAAAATCAATACAAATATCACAAAAGAAGACAGTGCAGAGTTACTCAAATAAACTTATACAGTCTTAACATATTCCACACATAACAGGTGCCATCACACACACACACACACACACACACACACACACACACACACACACACACACCTGAGGAACTTGGAAGTAGCCCAGAAAGGGCGAGGCAGTTGAGGTGTTGTGACCTTGTGGTACCTGGTGTGACCAACGGACCAGCGCAGCCCAATTGCTTTGGAAGCTGGAGGAGGGAAGAAAGCTGAGGGTGTCTACATTATGGGAGTGGGAGGTGCAAATGAAGTGCAGCATGTTGTGCGGCATGGTGTAAGAGGAAGGTGTGAGAGGTGTGAAACAGTAATGCTTTCTTCGGTCATGCATCCTCAGTGGACGAGACATAAATGGGAGAAAAGGATGTGTGAGAGAAAGACTTAATGGAGATGTGTAAGAAGTCTGTAAATGTGGATATGGGCTGCTAAATGCGGCCAAAACTGTGTCGATGACCTGAGGGTGATCCCGGCCCATCCTGGCAATAGCATGCTCCACCCACTCTCCTTGTTGGCTGTCCTGCCCTCTCCACATGGTTGCACTGGCTCATGAAGAGATTTTGCTGGATGGAGGAGAGATCTTGGATGACCACCTCATGGAGCCGGGACAAAGGAGAGAGAGAGAGAGAGAGAGAGAGAGAGCTGAATTGCTCCCTTTTTATGGAGCCTGGGTGAGGAAGGAGGCAAAAATCAGATCAAATGATCCTGTCAGCATTCCCGAGTTCCCCCATTGGCGTATAGCAGCCACCCAGAACCATAACCATGCCCCGCCAGGCTTCAGAATCGAAAATAGCTTCAGTTGCCCTTGAGCTTGGCCACACATCGGAGCTCTGTAATTAACATTGGGGCAGGGTCTTCGGGAGCGCTCTCTGGACCCGAACGTGTGCTGGACTCCATTTGAGCGTGGTTATTTGGGAAAACCCCAGAGCTATCAGCACGTCCTTGAATAAACCCCGGCGCATGCCTGCGCTTAAAGTTAAATGCCAAAACATCCCAATTCTTATTGTCCTCGTTCCTTCAGCACCCTCAGAGACTGTGGTCAGCGTCCCAGGGGGTTGCTGGCAGTTGTAGTGGTTATTGGGAGGTGAGGGAAGCATTGTGGCAGTTGTGGCAAAGAGATTGGGGTAGGTGGGCATAGTTGTGGCATTGTAGCGAAGAGGTTGGGGTAGTTGGGTGTAGGGTGTTGTGTGGATTTTTATAAGGCATTAGGAGTGGTTATGGTAAGTGTTGTAGCATTGTGACAAGCGTAATAATGGTCTGAGGTGAGGTGTCAGTTGAGTTCTGGTGCGCATATGCAAATGAGCTTCCACTGTGTCTTCTCGTACTCCTAGTATCGTTACCATTCTGCATGTGTGCTTGTGTGGTTTGTGCATGAGAAGAAGTAAAATAAAGAGATGAAAGAATACAGGATTGAAGACATAACTAAAAGCCTTACGCAACACACCTTTCCCATTTATCCACAAGACATATGGAAAGGGCTAACTAAGCTAATAGCAACAAGAAAAAGAGCAATCAGAGATTGCAAACCCTCACCATGACTTCTTTTGAACGGTGTATTTTTATAGGTTTTTAGGTAAGTCCAATATGGCTGCCAAACCATGTGACCTCTGACATCATATGTGTGACTCTTTTGTTCCTCATGGATAGGAGGTCATTTGTGTAAAGTTTCACCTCGATCTTTTCAACCATGTTCAGCGAAGAAGTTTTTGAAGGTTTAAATATATATATATATCATAGACTCCTATAGAGAAGGACTGGAACCTCACGATCTCGGGTTTGTAACTTGAGTCTGAAGGATTAACTTGAGTCGGGGCTAAAATGACTTCAAGAAGGGCTTGAGACACGATCTCGGGATCCATATAGGGTTTTTGAGGACGGCGAGTTCAATAGTGTCATTTTCAACACCACCTGAGGTCATCTTCAAGGTCAAAGGTCATATTTCAAGGTCAAATTACTGAATTTTGGTATTTTTTGCCCTTTTTGTGTCTAACTCATAGAGGAAAACTTTTGTAAAGTCTATGACAAAACATGACATTGTGCACCTACTGCACTACTTGCTGATTTCTATCATCGTTAACTAATGTATGTTTTGTTTGTTTCTCTTTCAGAAACTGTCCAGCTGGTGATCTCACAGGATCTTTGTGTTGTTTCCTGCTTTGGTGACAATATGCCACGTCGTTGCAGCTGCTTTGGTTGGCGAGGAAACTATGATGGGACGCCTTATGTAAAGGTCATATCCTTCCCAAAAGATCCTGAGAGAGGGAGAGATGGATATTGGCAATGCCAAATGAGAAAGAAAGCTTGAGGTGCTTAAGGAGATATTATATTGTGAGACACATTTCAATTGTATTGGGTGTCAGTTAGGGGTGGCAAACGACCCAAAGAACCCCCATCAATATTTCCTGGAGTACCGAAATCAGCTTTGAAGCAGGTGACCTCAGCCCCACGCCCAACATCATCTTTACGTCAGAATCAAGAGCTAAGAAGATGCAGGCAGCTGATGAGGCTGCAGACAATATCCAAGATTTCGACCACTTCTGTGTTAAAATCAGCTCCTATTTTCCTGGCTTTCACGTCATAAAAGACCAGGAAAACCTTTACCTATCAAGAACTGATTGCTACTGGACAAACTGTCAAGCAGTTCTTTCATTTCCAACAAGTTCACTCACCTTTTGGATTTCTATTCTTGAATAGAGTTGAGAAAGATGGCATTGAGGTGCCCAAACGATTTCCTTTGCAGAAGAACAGCCTGCTCTCAAAATGGTCCCAGATTAGATCCATAACTGACCAGGTAAACATCTATGAATGCACAAGCAAGGAAATTCTTCAGCTTGTAATAAGCCAGCTCTGTTGGATGACTGAGGCACACGAGCTTCCTCATTTCACTTCCTTCTGTCGCAGCTGCATCTTATGTTCAAACCTCTTGATCGTCGCCGATTTTATACTGATACTATGATTTTCGCAATGCAGCTTCACAACATATCACCCAGTGCATACAAAATGATTCGTCGATCCGGCTTAATCATTCTACCATCAACAAAAAAGGTAAAACAGATGCTTGCTAGTAGTCAGCAGGACTCAACCTCAAAAACTTTTCGACCAGCTTAAACCACAGCAGCGTTTGGTCAATTTAATGTTTGACGAGGTAAAGCTGGTCGAGACATTGCGATTTTCTGGAGGGCATGTTGTAGGATATGCTCAAAATGCAGCAGCGGGTGGTGAACACGAAATGCTTGCTTCACATGCTATGGTTGTTGAAGTTGCCTGCCATTTCGGTGGTCCACGCTATATTCTACGCATTTTGCCCTGCAAAAAACTAACTGCCGATCAGCTGAAGGAACTCCTTATCGAAGCTGCATCAGCTGTAGTTGGTGCTGGCGGTACTGTGATTTCTTTGATATGTGACAATTGCAATACCAACCCAGTGTTTATTCAAAACTTGGAGGACCAGGAAGTGCCAAGTGCTGTCAATTCAAGAGCAATCTATGTTCTTAGTGTACGACTACGTGCGCATCTTCAAAAATGTTCGCAACAACTGGATTACTGTTGATGGCAAGACACTCTCATTTGTCGTAGATGGTAATGAGTACAAAGCTTACTGGAGTGATATTCAGAAGGTTTATGAGATCGACCAGGCTACTCCTATTCGCTTAACCAAGCTACGCACACCCTGTTTTCCCCAAGCCCCTTCAACGCCAGAGCGTACCATTGGTATGCAAGTTTTCAATGACAAGACTGTCGCTGCTTTAAAGACCTTCAAGGATTCACTGGGCATCAGCGAAGGCACAATCATCCTCACCCAGATAAAGAGTGATGGTTCAAGATGATGAACGTGAAAGACCGTTTCTCAGCTATCCATCTGCGCGACGAATCCAGACAGCCTTGGACAGCAGACTGTACAAGTTTCACTAGGCTGGAGCAGGCCTGCCAAATTATATCTACCTGCGCATGGCAAGGAGGTGGTGGTCGTAAGCTGAAGCTAACTCAGCAAACTGCTGAAGCCTTCACTGTGTCCACACGTAATAATGTGGATGCTGCCAAATTGCTTCTGGCAGAGAAAGACTTTGACTACGTTCTTCTTGCTATATTTGCAGATGAAGCCTTGGTAAAGTTTTTCGGCCAAGCCAGGCAAAAAAAGTGGTGGAAACTTCTACATTGACGTAGTTGACGTTATGGCTGCAGCTAAAATTGTAAATTTGCAAACACTCATTAAGCATGACATTATGCCCGAATCTGATCATTATGGAGGAGATCATTGATGATGAAGATGGTAAGAGGTGTCATCTGAGTTTCTAGATAATTTGAATAGAGGTGAGATGAGTGTGCCGACTATGTCAACCGTCTTTTTGTACATAATGCCTATAATTTGTATGACAAGACTAAAATGCGTTGCCGATTTCATTTTGCTGAGCTGTTATCCTCTGTAGTGCACCTTTAGCTAGTAGTAATGCTGCATGTACTACTTTAGCTAACATTCTATTGAAAGCTCATGTCCTCAATGTAAGTGACAAAGAAAAAGCTTTGGGATGCCTCAGGAGGCAAGAAAAGCTCTCCAACTAGGATAGACATAAACTAGTTGTATAGGCATAGTGTTGTGACATGCATATAATGTTTATGTAATACGATATATGACAATAAATATCAAAGTTGACAGCTCTACACACTTGCATCTTAACAATCAGCCATCTCTCACCGTTTATGAGTTAGACACAAAAATGGGCAAAAATACCAAAATTCGTAATTTGACCTTGAAATATGACCTTTTGACCTTGAAGATGACCTCAGGGGTGTTGAAAATGACACTATATTAACTCGCCGTCCTCAAAAACCCCTATATGGATCCCGAGATCGTGTCTCTACCTTCTAGAAGTCATTTTAGCCCCGGACTCAAGTTAATCCTTCAGACTCGTTACAAAAACCCGAGCATGGGAGGTTCCAGTCCTTCTCTATAGGAGTCTATGATATATATATATATATATAAATATATATATGTATATATGTATTATATATTATTATATATATACATATATATATATGGCTGCTGAATCACGTGACTGATGATGTCATCAAAAAAAAATTTGCGGACCATTTTATCCAGAGATGACCCTCAAAAATTTTTATACTGATCAGATGTAGCATTCTACATATGCAATTATGACGTCCTACTGAAAGCACCTATGATGTCATATAAATACCACACTCATTCCCCATGAGGAGTGCTTGCTTTGTGCCTCTTGTACACCCATGGCTTGGGGAACACTTCTGTGAAGTTGCCCCTCGATTTGTCCAGCCATTCTGGAGAAGATTTTTGTGGGTTTTAAGGTAAATCCAATATGGATGCCAAACCATGTAACCAATGACATCATATGTGTGAACCTTTTTTTCCCTCATAGACAGATGATCATATGTGTAAAGTTTCACCTCGATCTGTTCAGCCACTTCAGAGAAAAAGATTTTTGAAGGTTTTTCTCTTTTTTTAAACAATATGGCTGCCGAATCACGTGGCCAGTGACATCGTGAAGTTTTTTTTCTGTGGACCATTTGATCTCTAGATGACCTCAGAAAAAACCTCTTGGCTACTCTGCCAGTCCCGTTTGAACTATATCAGCGGTTAAATTGATCCATGAATATATAACTATACCAGGACCTCACCAAAAACTTTTGGATATTTCAAATGAATGGACAACAATGCAGTTTTGAGAAGGCTGGTGTAACAAAGAAAACTATTATTAGCTTATCTCCAATTTGACCTCCAGATAAGGTATTGTCATCATGTATCGTCAGTCCATCTGTCTGTCTGTCTCCTCTTTCGACTTCTCCGGCCAAACCGCTGGGCCGATCCAGCTGAAATTTGGCAGGGACGTTCTGCTCCTGACTGGGAACGGGGATTGCAAAACTCATTCCGGTCACATGACTTTCATTCAGGCAAAATTGCAGGCTTAGTAAATTCCTTCAAAAATCTTCTTCTCCAGACCCACCAGTCATAATTCTACCAAATTTTGGTTACAACTTTAGGTCAGGTCAGGTCAGGTATGGGAGCATGCGCCAGAGCAAGCGTGTCGCTGCGTCCACTTTCCGCCGGTACTCCAGGGGCCTCCGTCTCTGCCATCCCCAGGCAGATGCCAGGCCCATCTCCATCTCCTTGAGATGCCGGTCAACCTGCTGCAACCACGAGGCACCTGGTCGGCCCATTGGCCTTCCTGCACTCACGAGACTCCCTCGCTGAGAGAAACTGGTGAGCAGGATCAGCGTCAGGAAAATGAGCCACATGTCCATACAGCCGCAGCTGACGCTCACGGACTATGCAGGTAACAAATCTCATTTGAGTCTCTCTCAGCAACCGCTTGTTGGACACAAAGTCCGACCAGCGAGAGCCAAGATTCTCCGAAGAGACCTGGTACCAAAGGAATTAAGTCTCCGTCTCAGATCCTTGGTCAGAGTCCAAGTCTCGCATCCATAGAGCAAGACTGGAAGCACCAAGGACCTGAAGACTCGGACTTTCATCCTCCCGCACAGGTACGGCAGTGCCACACCCCATTATCCAGTGAATCCATGACTCCCCAGGCCCAACCCAGACATCTATTGACCTTTGACTCACAGCCAGCAGAGACATGAATATCACTGCCAAGTTAAGTGAATCTCTCCATGGTCTCAACATCCTCAACACAAACAGGCACAGACAGGACAGCAGCATCAAGATGTCATTGAAAGCCTGGATCTTAGTTTTGACCCAGGAAATCCATAATCACAGCAGCTCCGACTCCTCATTCAGCACATCGAGGGACCCCAAAAGGATATCTAAAGTCTCCGCAAAGATTACTGCATCATCTGGGAAATCAAAGTCAGAGATCTTTACATTCCCCAAGATGCACCGCAGCTTGATCTCTCCGACATCCTCCCGACAATCCAGTCCATACAAGTGCTGAAAGTGTGGGGGCCAATACACACCCCTGACGAACTCCAGTAACAACTGAAAATAAGTCAGAGATGGTACCACCACATCTCACAGCACTCTCAGTACCAGAGTAGAGTTCAGACATCAGATCAATCAGTTTTGGTGGCACCCCAGGAAGACCAAGAACCCTCCAGAGGGCATCCCGATTCACTGAATCGAATGCTTTACAGAGATCAACATAGGCTGCAAGCAGCCCTGCCGAAACTATCACCTGCGTTCGGTGAGGACTCGAAGAGCAAGGATACGGTCAATCATTGACCTCTTTGGTGTAAAGCCTGATTGCTCTGGACGCTGGTGCTCAAGCAGATGGTGGCGAACCCTATCAAGAATTTATCTAATCAAAGACCTTGCCGGCACTGAGAGCAGCGTCACCCCTCGGTAGTTGTTGCAGTCTTGGTGATCACCCTTCCCTTTCCAGAGAGGGACAACAGGCCACTCTTCCAGTCAGTTGGGGATGATGCCTGTGTTCCAGGCAGAGCACAGAACTGCAGGCAACGACACGAGTGCAGCATTTCCTCCAGCCTTGAGCTGTTCAGCATGGATGCCACAAATCCCTGGAGTTTTACCCCATTTCAACCGGTTCACCGCAGCCTGTGGTTCCACAAGCGAAGGTGGACCACAGTTGATTGGAGGGTCAGCAACAGGGATTGTAACACCCCTGACGTCCAACTCGACAGCTGGCGGATCAGCCTGGTACAACCGCTCAAAGTAACTGGCCCAGCGGGCCTTCACTTCGGAATACTCTGTCAAGAGTCTACCACCCTCTGCTCTAACTGCAGTACACCAAGGGATAGGCTTGGATGAACGCAATGCGCGAATTCCCCTGTAAGCAGGATGAGAATCCCTTGACCACAGGTGATGCTCCACCCCCCTCACAGATTCCTCGCACATAGGCCTCCTTGTCCACCCTTAGCGCACGTACAGTTTTTCACCTCAGCTCCCCGAACAGCTCAGCTCTGCCATTCAGCCTGGCCTCAATGGTATCCAGTGTCCCTTGAGGGACAAAATTCTTCTTTGCCCTACAGTGAGCTCCAAGACATCCACCGGCAACATCAAAGACGGTGTCTTGAAGGCACTCCACAACTCTTCAGGACCTCCCAAAGCACCCAGACCCCCCAAATCTCCACTCAGCTTGTTCACAAACTCCTCAGCTACCCTCTCATCCTTGAGCTTGCCAACATGTAGCCTAGGCTGGGATGGTACCATTCTCCTGGATTTACAGTGCAACTTCAGAGTTGCGACAACAAGCCGGTGGTCAATATTGAGGAACTGAGCACTCCGGTAGACCCTGCAGTTCTGTTCATCCTCCAGCGACCATCAACGAGGACATGGTCAATCTCCTTTGCCACACCACCAGTATTGGAAAACCAAGTCCAGCGATGAGCTTGTGGGTGCTGAAACCATGAACCGGAAACCCTAATTCCATGACTTCTTGCAAAGTCCAGGAACTTAGTGCTATTCTGTTCATAGTTCCTGACCCATGGGGACCAACACACCTCTCAGAACCATCCCTATCAGTTCCAGTCGATGCATTGAAATCCCACAAGACTAGAAGTGTATCTCATCTGGGCAATGATCAACCACAGACTCGAGCGTGGTGGAGAATGCATCCTTCGCAGTGAGATCACTTGCCTCAGTCGGAGCATAAACAGAGACCAGGGAAATGACACCAAAGGAGTGGCGAATCCTTCGTCTCATAATACGCTCGTTGACCGGTGTTACCTCAATTATCATTGGAGTCAGCTTATTGGACACAGCTACAGCAACTTCTTGGGAATGGTAACCATCAGAGCGACCAGACCAATAGTAGGTGTAACCACCCACCATGATCTCACCGCAATATGGTCTCCGAACCTCAGAGAGTGCTGCAATACCGAAGTCCAAACGCTTGAGCTCAGATGATAACAGAGACAGGTGTCATCCTCTCTTAGGGATAGGACATTCCAGGCACCCACCCGAAGGGACCGCCTCAGGTTAATCCAAGGAGACCGCCGTCTGGTGGACAACACCTCAGCACCACTCCGACACACTCTCCCGCAATCCGACCCGGGGATGTTACCCCGTGGTTTCCCTTCTATCATCAAAGATTGGGGGTCCCGAAGGCTTTGCCCCAATCCCATCATCCGGTGAGCTGCCCTGCGAAGGGAAGCTGCACAGGAGCTACTCCCACGGAGTGGTTTTCAGATTTTTTTGCGTTTTTGTGTTTTGCGGAATGAAGGGTTTTACGGTGGCCGGAGTGCGAATCTTGCCACCAACCTCCTAATAAGAAGTAACCCAACTGCAAGAGGACGTCAGCAGACACAGTTGGGCACTAGATATGGATGGCCATTGGCTCACAAGGACCTCCTCCGCCCTTTGACAGGTTTTGTTTTTAATCCTGCTGGGTGTCCATATCCAAACACCCTCCTCACCAAAAAACCTGGTGGGGGAGACGGTTTTGTCGCCGACAACCCGACCATGGAACAGGTTAGTACAGGTTTACATGATACCTGTAGCAAGTCACAGATCTAATCTGGCCTGACCTGACTAGGACAGGGTCCTGATGTTAAATTGCAGAGGTCATGCTGATCACGGGACCGGAAGTGTGTCAAAATGGAGGTTGCATAAATTTCTTCAAAAGTCTTCTTCTCCACACCCACCAATCAGAATGCTACCAAATTTGGGTTACAACATCAGTCCAGGGTAGGGATGTTAAATTGTGGAGGTCATGCCAATCACATGACAGGAAGTATGTCAAAATGGACGATACTGTCAATTTTGGGGAAATTGAGTAAATTCCTTCAAAAATCTTCTCCAGAACCACCAGTCAAAATGCTTCCAAATTTGGCTTATAACATTAGGGCAGGGTCCTCATGTTAAATTATGGAGGTCACGCTGATCACATGTCTGGAAGTGTGTCAAAATGGCAGTCGTGTAAATTCCTTCAAAAATATTCTTCTTCAGACCCATCAGTCAGAATGCTCCCAAATGTGGGTTACATTAGGACA
>CM068954.1:36952005-36964977 GCA_035128595.1 Eptatretus atami | reverse complement strand
TTCCTTCAAAAATATTCTTCTTCAGACCCATCAGTCAGAATGCTCCCAAATGTGGGTTACATTAGGACAGTATTCTGATGTTAAATTACGGAGGTCATGTCAATCATATGACCAAAGTGTGTCAAAATTGCGGCGTTTGTAAATTTTTGGGAAAATCACGTAAATTCCTTCAAAAATCTTCTCCAGACGCTCCAGTCAGAATGCTACCAAATTTGGATTGCAGCATTAGGCCTGGACTCACATAAACTGCTGCTCCATTGTTCCAATTTTTCCTTTTGTTGTTCAGCAATGGATTAGTTGATCTATTATGGCCAAGTGGAGCTGTGAACATGGCTGACCACGTTCCACAGTACACTCTTATCATGTGCTGTATATGACTATGGAGAAATTTGAAGGGTGTAAGAAACGCCACCACTGCAAACAAATACAAACTGTTCAGGTTGTACAATACTCACAGTATGAAGGAAGTTGAACAAAACAAAAGTATTTTCCCTTCAGAGCACGTTGGTGAAAACAAACATACAATGAGACTGCAAGAATATGAAATGGATATTTTTGGCTGAAGTTCCATGCCGCTGCGTAAGAAATAAATAGCTTCATCCAATTGGCTAAGAGTTAAATTTCGAACTTTTTTTTTCATCCTCGCAGCCATACAATGGGATATCTGTACTGCCTTGAAAGTGATGCTCATTGGCTATGCCAGGCACGTATAATTTTAATGACTGAATAAGTTGAGTTCATTCTACCATTGTATTCAATTTCATTTCACAGCCACAGAAAACACAGATGTCAAGTTCGGCCGACAGCACAACTTCTCATCAACAAATGGAGAACAAAGATGTTGGTGCGGAAAACTATGTGGTTCTGAAAAAGAAGATCACGCTACTGAGAGGCATCTCAATCCTAACAGGGACCATCATCGGGGGTGGAATCTTCATCTCATCCAAGGGTATCCTGGAGAACACGGGAAGCGTGGGGCTCGCTCTCACTCTCTGGGTGGTGTGCGGAATCCTCTCTTTTTTCGGTAAGACATCAAATTTGTGCATATTTTGTCGTTTCATTGAGCGATAGCAGTAAATGAAAAATAAAAAATATCTGTTTTTATTTCAAAAGCTTTTTGTAACCTCAGCAGCTGAGCACAACATTGCAAAATGCTCGTGAACGATTCGAGGAGATTGTACATAATGTGTTTCCATTCAATCACCAGCGATGCTTTTAGCCCTTCAGTATGTGATGCTTTTGAACAAATATAGGTATGCATGATGACAGCATAATATGTTGTTCAAAATATCTATCATCACACTTGTTTGTATGTATACTCAGAACATCTCTTTGAACATATTATTTTTCTGGCCATCTTCCTATCCATCCACAAAATTCGATAGGATATGTAGTCATATGAGTGGTGTTCAAAACGTTTTGGGAATGAGAGAATCACAATAGTCACGATGATCCAAGAAACATCAATTATTTTGAACTTATCGTCATCATCATCATCATCATCCATCAATGTACCAAACTCTTGAGAGAGTGATTGTGCTGCTGAAGCAGTTATTGGCAAAAACTATGCTGGGTGATTTGCCAGGAGTCAGGCAGGGAAAGAATTTGGAATTTGTTCAGAGTGCGATAAGTCACCTACTCTTCATGAAAGACTGGAATATTTCACGTTCACCAATGACCAGTGTTCGCAGACAGGTCCTCCAGCTTAACGTCCTTGCGATGGATGGTGCAAACATCGATGCATTTCCCCTCACGCGAAGACATCGGGGTGACATTTTAAAGCTGGGTGAAGATTCGAACCTAAGCTATCCTGTCAGCCCTTTTAAACACATAAGAAGGTATAGTTAGTGAGGAATTTGTGATGTATGTCAAAAATCCATACACATTATGATAACAGAATCCAATGTGTTGTGCTCATAAGTGACGTCTGAAAGGGAGCCATTACTCTTTTTGTCACCATCAGTCACAGGGTGTGAAAGAATTTGTGATGTGCGATGTTATTTCCAGGGGCCATGTCTTATGCCGAACTTGGCACCTGTATAAAGAAATCTGGAGGACATTACACCTACATCCTGGAGGCATATGGACCCCTACTTGCCTTCATCCGTATCTGGGTAGAAATCATTATAGTGAGGTACGTGCATGATTTATCGAAGTGTTAATCCACATCTAATGGTTATTATTGCCTTGATTTTCAAAAATATACTGGTTGCACGTTCGATGGTTCAAGCAATTTTTTTTTTTAAGGTTTAGATGCCAAACAGCAAACGAGATGGCAAAAGGGATTGAGAAATTATAGCATGTGCTTATCTGATCATTTCAAAGGAGTTTGTGTGTGAGATGGTTGTTTTGTTTTCTTGTTACTTATCCTGGCCATATTTCAGGATCTGCCATGGACCATAGGTCCATAACGAGTGAGAGGATGCCAGAGCCCCAACTCAGGGGTTGGACTTTGAAACAATAGTTCGGGCAGGAAATTGAAACTAGGCTCGGATTCTGGGGACAATTGCATTGTGAAAGACAATGTGGATCCTCTGACATCCACCAGAAATCAATGCTGACAGATGGGTCCCCAGCTTACCATTCCAGCCGAGATATGGCGCACTTCATGGTGCAAGGCCCTGCCTGTGAAGCACCTGCCCGAAAGTTTGTAGAGGGGTCGGGAATTGAACACAAATGAGATAGCTCAAACTGTAGTGTGTGAACTCTGTGGCAACCTGTTGATTCAGCATCACATGTTAAGGTAATGTGTAGGGCCACTGTGACATCCTTGTTGACGAGATGTGGAAGTTTTTTTTTGAAAAATCATCATCGTCTACTGAAATGCCCACTGAAACATACTGATAACAGGATTATTTGAGTTATGGGCTTGTGGTCCAGAAGATTCAGCAAGATGTCATCAGTGGTTTCAGCATTTAATGAATGTCATGGTACGTTGAGGTACCTCCAACAGTTTATGCTCCTGCGGACCATTTTGTTCAAAAAGAAATCTTTGCAAAAGGTGAAATTTATTTTGAACATTCTGAAATTAAATCCAAATATTAATAATTATTGTGATAATAAGAACATAATGATACCATTTGAAATGCTTCATACAACTGGATTAGTACAGGTAAAAAAATTAAGCAAATGTGATGATATATATATATGTATACAGTTATGTCATAACGGGCGTAGTGGCGTGCGCCTGTAATCCGGCTACTCGGAGGCTTGGGTTGGAGGATCGCTTGAGGACGGGAGCTCTGCACTGGGCCGCACTATGAGAGGGTGTAGAGCAGCCCGGAATCATGCGAAACCCAATCCTTATCCCTGTGTCGTAAGAGGCGACCAGGGTTGCGTCAGGAAGGGCATCCGGGTAAAACCTATGCGGATCATAACGGATGATCCGCTGTGGCGACCCCTAACGGGAGCAGCCAAAAGACGAACAACATACAGAAAGTATATTATTAAATTTCTTTCTTCTGAAAATTTGTTTTTTCAGCAAATTCAAACCAAGTAGTCTCGGCATGCAGGGTTAATTTTAATTGGCGTTTTAGGGAATGCTGTCTCTTCATTGTTTGTGTTTTAGTACACATCTCATTGTCCTGATGGCATCAAGAGTCACTGCAATATGTTGACCTGTATGTTACATGTTGACGAGACCAACTGGGACAGGAAGATTCTATTCCCTGAAAGTTATTGATGAGCGAATTAGGTTTTTACTGACAATGTGATAACATGATGATTCCCCAGGTGATTCTTCTGAGATTATCGCAACTTCCAGAAGCTTAGAATACAAATAATTAGTAAGGTAGCCATGAATCAGATCTGAAACAGCAGCCTCCATGATGCCAGCTAATGTCCTCACCAATATGACATCACAATATATAATATGTAATCCTCCCGTGTTACTAAAGCTCCACACCATTGACATAGTCTCATAATTTGTGAGGCAGTTGTGGAGACAGGACGAGCCTACAAATCATGTTTTGAAGAACACCCTGTTAGTCATTGCTGTCCACACAATTTAGAAGAATGTTTAAGGTCATTATGCTGTTGGAGGATGAAGTCTTCAACAAAAGAAGCGTTTATTTCCAAAATGCAATGAAACTCCTGATATTTATTTTGGCAAATATCACGACCTGAACTTTGTCAGAAAAATTTGACATTTTCTCTGCAAAATCACAATCTCCACTTTGTACTTCAGTTCAGAAATGTTGTCTCCATTCCAAATTACAAGAAGCACCATCCTATCCTTTTTTTACAAACCACAATGTATCCACCAAGTGATTCAATAATGCTTTAAATGGAGAGTGAAAGAAGTTGGATTCAAAACTGTGCACAACAATCATTCCTGTCATCATGGTAAATCTAAAATGTGTAAAGAAATGGTGATCATCTTGAAGGAGGTGAGCAAGCATGATGTTCTCAATTTCAAAAATAAATTGATTCATCAGACAATCTAAAGGGGATTCTGCAATGAAGCATGAACTCAAACAAATGATGTCATCAATGCTGAACATGATGAGGACAAAGACTGTATTATTCGAGAATGTGACAAAGAGAACTGGACGTGATGCATTTCCACAACTAGAACTGCATTTGGTTGAGTGCAAACCTCCACCAGGCTAAACAGTTTTCGTTTTGTATCCCACTGATGGGTCGGATCTGGATCCGGACCTTAATCAAAATTTAATCAGCTTGTTCTTGTCACCTAACCAACTCGTCCACCTTGTTTTGTCATAACTCGTCCACCTGTCCACCAAGTTTCATCTGAATCCATTCATATCCCTTAACCCTGCATCCAAATCGAAATATCGTGTTATATTTCGGTTTTCGCCCAATCACTCAATGGTGAAGAATCACTTTATAATTCTAATATCTGAATCCAGATGCAGACCTTCACCAAAATTTAATAAATTCGTTTTTGTCACACATCAAACTTGTACACCAAGTTTTGTCTGAATCCTTCCATAACGTTTTGTGATATCCTGCTCAGACAAACAAACAAACAGATAGACAGGGGTGAAAACATAATATCTGTCCATCTTCGGTGGCGGAGGCAATGGCTGAATATATATATACACACACACATATCCTTTTTTGTGTGTGTGTGCGTGTGAAAATTGGAATTTCTAGTTTTTGTTTGACTGAGAGCGATTTTATTAACTCACCTGGACTTTAGTCTGGTGACCTTATGCAATCAAGCAATGTCTGTAGGTGAGTGAGTGAGTCAGTCAGTCAGTCAATAAACACTTCAGTCATTATTGCTTGAACCAAACATGATTTTGATGAAACTTCGCTACAAGCTTCATATCTGATGCCGAACCAAGGTTTATTGACAGCATCAAAATCTGCGCTCATTAAGGGAGTCGATGGGAGGGGGCGGTTTGTCCCCCCAAAATAGGTATTTGCTCTCTTCTCCAAAACTACACACATGATTTCGATGAAACTTGACCACAACCTTCATCATCACCCATGATGTACCAAAGTTTGTCCATGGCATTAAAAATAAAACAGGGTCTGGGGGGGGCGGGGGTTTGTGTGGGGACTTGAGTGACTGTTGCTCCTGATACAGGTGAACTTCAGGACAGGCGTTCCTATTTTTAATTTCTATGAGGTATAAAGTTTTATTTTTAAGTTTTTTTAAATAATCAGCAAAAATTAGTTGTGACAACCAACAGAATCAAAAAAATTGCTCGTGAGAATGCTGAATACCTCAATTCTGTGTTTTTTTCCAAATGTGTGCCCAACCCCTCACTCCTTACACCTACCCTAACCTCTCGTACCCAACTGCTCATCTCTACTGTGTCTTTCCCACGTGAGAAGGTGGAGAGCTTTCTGGTAAAGATCGACTCTGATTCTGCATCAGACCCAGATGACAGTGCCTGTTTCCGAAAAACTTGCTCTGCTACTCTTGCTCATCTTCCTGCTCTGATAACTCGATCCTTCTCTCCGGGTCAGTTTTCATCTGCCTGGGAGTTAGCCAACATCACTGCATTGCACAAACATGTTGCAAAACTGATCCTCTGAACTACTAGCCCAATTGCTTGCTTCCGATTACAAGCAAGGTCATGGAATCTATCATTGTAGTTGACATCAAATTCATTGTTTTCTCCAACGACCTGATCTCAGATTATCAGTTTGGTTTCAGACACTATCATTATAATTCTCTGGACATGCTGCTTTTACTCGCCCAACAATGGATGGAGTCCCTCATTGTCAGACATGAGAACAGGGCCGTCTCTCTGGACATATCTCCTGCTTTTGATACAGTCTGTCATCCTGCCTTACTCTTCAAACTCTCTGCTTATGGCATCCAAGGCCAGCTCCTCTCATTGACCACTGACTTCCTCCACTCTCATCGTCAGCATGTAATAGCTCTTCACGGGATCTTCTGATCTCCCCTCCCTGTCGGGCTGGAGTGCCCCAAGGCAGTGCCTTGGGCCCAGTCTTGTTCATAATCTTCATCAATGATCTTTCTGATTCCCAAAAAAATCCAACCTATCTCTTTGTTGATGATTCCACCCTCTGACATATCATCTCTCATCCTTCAGACAGTCAGGCAGCAGTCTCTTTCCTCCCTGCAAACCTTACACGAATCAGGAGCTGGTCCAGCACTTGGAATATTTCTTTAAACCCAAACAAATCCCAAACACTCACCCTGTCTTTCCGAAAGCACCATCTGGCAAACCCTCCCATCTACTTCCTAAACAAACCACTTGAAGAAGATAAGTCACTTAAATGTTGATGCCTCACCATCAACCATGGTCTTTCTTGGGCAGGGCATATTTCCAAGACGGCCTCCAGAGCCAGCCACCGACTTGGCATGCTTCATCATGCAAGGTCTTTCCTTGGCCAGTCAGAACCTTTGACAACCTACAAGGCCTTCAATCGAAGCTTTATAAAGTGCTCCTCTACCTTTGGAATGGCACCCCTGCCTCACAACTTGCCCTTCTTGACGTCGTGGAAAGCAAAGCCCTCAAAATCATTGGGATCTCTCTCGCCAAAGCTGAGTGTCTAAGCCTGTTACTCTCACATCGCAGACAGGTTGGTGGCCACTCTGTATTTCACCACCTCATTGTTGGTCTTGCACCTTCTGAGGCACTCCAGCCTTAACAGGGACAGAAGATGAAAGTATTCTGTTGAGAGCCACAAGTTGGCTGCAGGATTATAGAAAGTCAGGAAGCCATGTGGAGAGTTGACCTGGGATTCTATTGGCAGAGAGTTTAGAGAGCAAGGCAGGATGTTCAAGTTGTGGAGTGCAAAAGCAAAGTTTTTATTTTATTTTATTTTATTTCAATTTGTTTTTAAGCGAAGAGGGGAAATAGGATAATGTTGAAGAGATAGAAAGTACAATATTTGGGATGAAAAAGCAACTACCTCAGGTCATCCCCCATCCATATGTATGATCTCTTCTACCCCAACTGACCCCATTCCCAAATACCCCCTTTTTCAGGTTATTGTGACCCCCCCTCCCCCCCCACTTTCCTCGCCCATTTTCGTTTGTTTGTTGTCGGTTGACTTCTCCTTTTTCGTCTCATCCCCACTCTCCCCTTCCTCTTGCTGTGTTTCATTCAGCTTATGTGCAGCTTGTTCACCCCCATGTGTCCTTCTCCCCCTTCATTCTAGCTGTTCAGCACAACCTCAGGTCATCTCCCATCCATATCCATGATCTCTTCTCCCCCCAGATAACCCCATTCCCAAGCACTCCCTTTTTCCAGGTTATTATGATTTTTTTCCCCCCTTTCCCTCACCTCTTTTCGTTTGTCAGTTGTCAGTTGGTTTTTTTCCTTTTCTCATTCCCGCTTTCCCCTTCCACTTCTTGCTGTGTTTCATTTAGCTTGTGTGCAGCTTGTTCACCCCTACGTGTCCTTCTCCCCCTCCCCTTGACTCTCGCTCTCACTTCTACTCTGCTGTTGGTGTTTCCCCCTTTCCATTTTTGTTCCCTTCCACGAGCCTCGACCGTGTATACAAACAAATGGAATTTTTATCAGAACAATGAAAATGGATGTACTGTGTAGCATTTTGGAGTCACTCTTCAAAATTGACTTCCAGAAGGTACTGCTTGCCTCTATAAAATGTGATGATACTTATCTTTGCACACCGTTTATCACTGGAGAAGCAGGTATGTCGAAGCTACACGGACACAAGGATTGATACATGTCATTTACTGCCAAGATATGTCATTATTTTAAATATAAATAACCCAAAGCAATATCCAAAATACACGACAATGAAACCAAGCCAACCATAACCTTAATTGTCATTATCTTGTAACCTTGTCTTAATATAATACTTAACTCTACAACTATAATGGCAGGCTTACAAATGATGACAGGCTTTTAAATGTCCTTCAGAGTAATGTGTGTGATGTTCTGTGTGGTACTGTTCTCTGGAGAATGAAACTGAGAATGAGGAGGATGAAAAGTCACACAGTGATTGGCTGCCAAAGCAACGTCATGAGCTGTGGTGACACATAGGCTGCTCACGTTGGCATGCTGGGGCAGTTTCACAGTCACTTATGGCTTGAGATTAGCAGCAAGTTGTGGTGTGCTGTTCCTGGTGTGCTCCACTTTGAATTGATGAAGCTCTCGATCTTTATCCAAATTATGCAACACCTAAAGGACAATACAGGAAACCCTCAAATATTGCAGGGGTTAGGTTAGGTTCCTGGAAAATGCCACAATAGTTAAAACCGCGATCATGGAAAACCAAGTGCCAATGGGAAAAGGGGCTTCGGTGCCTGGGTTCGAGAAAATATAGAGGAAGGTGGGCAGCAGCCAGAAATAAACATATCACAATTGAAATAACATGAACATATATATATATATATATTGTACATTAACATTGAAATAAACACGTAAATACAATAAATACAGTATCACTTAAACAAAAACACAAGACTTTGACCTTTTTAATTTATTACAAAACAACAAGGTGGTTATTACAAAACAGAGAGGTGGATGAGGGTAAGAACATGATGTACTTGTACTGTAAATAGAAAACACAAGACTTAGCTCAGGATGATGATTATGCTGTTAGAGTTGAGAGCAGGGAAAATGGAGCGGGGAGGGGGTATTCAGTGATCAGAAGAGCAACATTAGCTTTATGACAAGCAGGTAAGGGGAAATTGAAGATCATCGATGACAGAAATAATCAAATATGCATGGGAGATGACATAAAATAGTAGTAGGCCATTACCTAAAAAAACAAAACTGGAGACAAGAGCAAGACTGGATAGACTGACTCTCAGGAGAAGCTACTTCACAAATGAAAGACAAGCAAAATGCCATGTTCCAGGTGGTGGACCACTTCATTTTTCTTCTCTTGCAATCAAGGAAATAGATCTGAGAGTTTTGTGGATAGAAAGGTTTCTTTGTTCTATTTATTCTACAGATATGTGCTGCAGTGAGATGGAGGCATTTACCATTGCCGAATCTTCCCTATATGTTCATATTTTAATGCGCTCCACATGACTCGCGGCCTCAACAGGATACTACATTGTGTGGAAAAAGCGAATGAATTCGTCCTGATGATGAAGCAATGTCGGCACAAACAATCCTGTTCATGACTGTTGAGTTTGAAATGGTGAATATCCAAATGACCGTTGTACACTGCCCTTTATTTTGTACGAGTCCATGGTAATGCCATGTGGAGATCTCTGTCTCTCCTTTCTTTGAATTATTTTTGTTTACTATGTCTCATAGTCATCGTATGTTCTGTTATTTGGATTATGTGGAATGAGCAGTGGCAGTTGGTCATGTTCTGAGTGTGGTGGCCTGAGGGCCACAGCAAGGTTTCAAAAAGTAAAACTAAAACCGATGGCAGGGGGGTACACTGCTTGACAGTTGACATTCCTTTCCAGTTTACAGTAGTCAATGCCACCGAACAACCCTGGACTGTTCTATAATTGTTTGATTATTTTATCATACATTCAGGTTTTTTTGGTTGTTAGTTTACAGTCATAGGTTTTATCAACTGAATGTTGACGAAGGTATGCTAACCGCCTTGGGAGGTAAAGTAAACCTCATGTGTCTGATGTGATGTTAAGCCTTCGTCGGAGGTCAGTTTACAATAGTTAACTTTTAGGCCTCTCATGTTAATTTTGTCATCTGTCCTGTCTAATTTCTACTCTGCACTGTACTGCATGTATCTTTCAGTAGATTAAGTATTAAGGTTTATAATCAACAATAAAGTCAACTAATTCAAAAGCTCAGGCTTTTCTTCTTCTGCTTCGTTTGCTGCGGGGTCGCATCCTTGGCTGAGGGTACGACTGTGCCTCCAATACAATGCTCTCTGCTGGTTAGGGCAGGAATTTGAAAATTGCCCATAGTGCCAGCGATAGCTCACCTATTCTTCACGAAGGACACCATGGGATCTTTAGCATCCACCAACAAATGCTGATAGACAGGACGCCTATTTAGCAACAGGGCCGACGCACACATTGATGAATCATCCTACCTGTGAAACACCGGGATGAGAGTTTATAGCCGGGTCAGGATTCAAACCCAGGTTAGACAGCTTAGAGCTGAGTGTGCAACCTCTATGTCACTCTGTCAATCTCGAACTTTCAAATGACAAGTGCTTTTACATTTAAAGAGATTCGAGTGACATGTTTTTTTCTGAACGTTTTTCTGAGACTGCAAAGTCCAAGCTGACTCGCTGACTACATATTACAAAAAAAGAAAACTGCATTATATGCAACCTCCATTGAAGACCTTCTCTCTTCCTCTCCTGATATGGTGTAGTTACTTCATAGAGGCTCCCCTTGATGGGCAAATTGCAGACGACCCTTCCACACACTTGCATTAGTCATATGTTCCTTCCCATCCATCCATTGGGACCATACTCTGTGCAGAGCGTTGGTGCTGCCGAAGCAGTCTCCTTGGATATTGGGCACAATACTGGATGGGTCACCACTCCAACACAGGATACCAACATGCTGGCACTCATTTTGCTGACCTCAGAAGAATGACAGGCAGAGTCAACCCCACCTGGTATTAATTCAACAGCCGAGTGGGATTTGAACTCAGGATCCAAGGACCCCAAGCCCACCACCATAACTATTAAGCCAACACAAAGCATATGTTCCTTCCCATTACAGTCTTAAGTGACGTCTTATATAGTATTAAGACTGTCTGTGCCATTTTATCCCATATTCTCAAGGAAGAAGGTCTAAAACTTATATTGGCTCTTTCTCCAGGGAGGGAAAGTCATAATCTTGCAGCAGCAGACCACAACGAGCAAAGCCATTATGCTATTCAGTGTTGTTTTAAATTGAATGCTATTAAAAATGGGTCTGGCCTCAATCACTGCCTGAATTACTAAGGCTGATAATTCATAAATACTACAGTGGGAGTGCATATGCATTATTAATCTATTTACTCAGTCACTGTTGGGTGGGGTCAGCCAACATAGCCCATCAAGACTGTGGCCCAATCCTGGAAATGAGATTCAGTTCTTTATGCTCAACTGAATGGCCTTTCGCTCAGGGTTAATACATTCATGTACGCCCCGACTCACAAATTCTGCTAATGCACAACAGATTCAAGATGTTACATTTTGTTCCTCGGCTATTAATGCAATAATTATTCCACGGGTCGAAACTAGATTTCTGCACCCAGCTTGGCCTGAATCAAAACATTCCCAGACTGATTGAAGTTGATTTGAAATTCAAATCATCCTTCACACAGGCAAGATAATTTCACTTACAGAGCTTTTTTCATTCAGTTAAACAATTTATTTGCACTAATTATTCCCACAATTACTTGAAGAGGTTTAACGAACATCTGTTGTAGTTTTTACCACCGCCACCGAACTGTTACGGTGTAGTTGTCTTGTCTTCTGAGGGTAGTCTGTTCTGTTGTTTAAGCAGCTTGATTACCTCCACCACTGAAGGTGGACCGAGGTTGTGTTTTCACCCCTCTCTGTTTGTCTGTCTATCTGTCTGTCTGTTTGTGAACATGATATTTCAAAAAGTTAAGGACTGATTCGATCAAAATTTGGTGGAGAGGTTGGATGTGTGATAAGGACAAATTGATTAGATTTTGGTGAAGATCTGAATCCGGATCCGAATGTGAGACTTTTTAAAGTGATTCTTCACCATTGAGAGATAGTGCCAAAAACTATATGTAACATGATATCTAAAAATGTTATCGATGGATTCAGATGAAACTTGGTGGATGAGTTGGGTGTCTGATAAGGACGAATTGCTTCGATTTTGTTGAAGATCTGAATCCAGATACCAGAATTTTCAGTGATTCTTCACCATTGAGCGATAGGACCAAAAACAATAGAGAGCAATTTGGTTTTTTAAGTTGTGGATGGATTCGGCCGAAACTTAGTGGGCAGGTTAGGTACGTGCCAAGGACTAATTAATTCCATTTTCATGAAGATCCGAATACGGATGTAGATACTGGAGTTGTTGTTTTTTTTGGAAGTGATTTTTTACCATTGAGAGATGGGGCCAAAAACTATGTATAGCATGAAATCTCAAAAAGTTGTGGACGAGTTATAACAAAACTTGGTGGATGAGTTGTGTAGGTGACAAGAACAAGCCGATTCGATTTTAGTTCAGGTCAGGATTCAGATCTGGCCTTTCAGTGGAATACAAAACGTAAGCTGTTCAGCCTGGTGGTGGTATGCGCTCTTCCGAGTGTCGTTGTAGGGTTTTTTTAGCGTTTGTAATATGATAATTTTATCCCTCATGATAACCTCTCAGTAGTTAAGCTTTGTTTGCTTGCTGATGTACAGACCAGGGGTCACGGCATTGGTAGCCCTTGCAATTGGACGTTACCTGCTGGAGCCAATCTTCCTGCCTTGCCACGTGCCAGAGACCGCAGTGAAACTCATCTCAGCCACATCTCTCCGTACGTTTCTGTTCTTCATTCCTAAATCAGCTAGAAAGCCATTCCTTTGGGATAAAAGCTTGTAGATACAATAAAAATACCATGAAAGCCACTAATCTCTTCCATGGCTCACATTTTCAAA
>CM068954.1:36927005-36951995 GCA_035128595.1 Eptatretus atami | reverse complement strand
TATATGTCTGTCAGTCTCGATAATTGCATTTGGAATGTGCAGATGTCAATTCCAACATTCCTTTTGACAAATCAGATACGAGGTTTGGCTTTCTCAATTAAAATTACTCTGAAATTTGTTTAAGTTGAAATTATCATGCTTAATGGTGTTTTCTCATCTTTCATATGAATGTGAAAAATTTGATAATGATAGCATTGCTAATTGTTATACATAGGTTTGAAAAGGAACATATATATATGTATAAAATATATTGTATATATATATGTATATACGTATATAAAGAAAATATATATATATATTATATATATATATATATATATATAATATATATATATATGTGTGTGTGCATTGTCTGTCCCGTCCTGTGTCGCCACTGAACTACTCCCTAAACGTTTGTGAAATTGGACCAACTTTGGGCTGCACCTAGCTCTCCCATCTATATGTCTGAAGGGTATTATTTTTGAATTTTTTTTGAAAAAAAAAGAAAAGAATTAAACTTAAATCTCCCACTTCGATTGCTTATAAATGTAATTAATCACGAATATCATAATTAAATCTGCAAAATAAATGTTTGTATGATGTATGTGTGTATATATATGTGTGTTATATATTATAATATATATAGATAATATATATATATATATATATATATATATATATATATATATATATAACTGTATGTGTGTTGTGTGTATATACGAGGTGTGTTCAAAAAGTATCCGACCTTTGTTCATAAAAATACTCGTATCCAGATACAACAAACTTACACTAATCTCCTTAAAAGTAGTCCCCTTGGGCTGCCACACACTTCTCCCAACGGTTCTGCCACTGTCGGAAGCAGCGCTGGAACGCCTCTTTTGGGATGGCGCGCAGCTGGTCCGTCGCATTCTGCATGATGTCTTCTCTGGACTGAAATCTGGTCCCTTTCAGGGGCATTTTCAGCTTGGGAAAAGCCAGAAGTCACACGGAGCCATGTCGGGAGAGTAGGGAGCCTGACGAAGCACAGAGTGTGTTGTGTTTGGCCAGGAAACTCTGTATCAAATGTGAAGAATGGGCGGGTGCGTTATCGTGATGGAGCTGCCAATTGACCGCTGCCCACAGGTCTGGCCGTTTGCGTCACACAGCGTCACTAAGGCGACGCAGTACATCTTGTAGTATCCTGCATCAGCAGGGTCCTCACTTGGTCAATGACAATCTCATTTCGGGATGTTGAGGGCCTACCAGAACGTGCTTCACTTTCCACTGATGTGCGACCATCTTTGAAGCGGTTGTACCATTCTTTTATCTGTGTGGTGCCATTGCTTCGTTCCCGAAGGCCTGTTGAATCTTGCGGATCGTTCCCACTTGGGAATGCCAAGCTTTACACAAAATTTGATGCAGTAGCGTTGTTCAAGTTTTCCGCCATTTTGTCAAAAACGAAAATCCGACGCGCGCTCACTTACTTCCTCACTCATCGGCGGTCTGTCGGTGACTGACAGCTTCTGCAGGCGGAAAATTTCACGCATACGGATTAGGATCGCCTACATACGTGCACCAAACCTAGCTTCATTTGCTGACGCATGAAAAATTAAGGTTGGATACTTTCTGACACACCTCGTATATATATATATATATATAATATATATATATATATATATATATATATATATATATATATATATATATATATATATGTCGCACGGTGACCTTAAGGGGGCCCTGCGGCGGCCATAGAATTTTCAAGGCAGACGCAAGGTGCCCGGAAGGCGACCGCAGGGGGCCGCAGGGGGGCCCTAAGGCGAACATGCGGCCAGACGGACGGTAACGAGTGGGTTCATTTTTTTAATATATACAATATATATGGGCAGTGGGGCAGTTATATATGTGTTATATATTATATGTTATATATGTATTATGTTATATATTACATATGTTATATATCCTTTATATGTATATATATATATATATATTATGTATTATAGGGGCAGTAATAAACCCTGCTGTGGGGCAGTGTGCCTCCATTGTGTGATGAAGAGGTGTGCTGTTGGGTGGCAGTGTATGCGTGCCATGTTGGTGTTGTTTTCTTACATTTTTTTTTGTCTTTTCTGCTGTGCACCATCCCTTTCTTGATACATTTATTAGCAGATTGTATTGTGTTGGGATATTAAATATTTCACTGAGTGGACCACCTCCTTTGCCATTCGCATGCCGAGCCTCAAGCAGCAATCAAAGTTACTTATTAGTTGTGATTCATCGTGTTTGTGTTATTTAGTGGTATACCTCATTTATTGCGATGCCTCTGATGCAGTGTCCCTGTAGGTCAGACCAAGAATTTGGAATTTATCCATGGTGACGTGCATGGCTCTCCTACTCTTCAAAAAATACACCATGAGATTTCTTCATGTCTTGCAATTAATACCAGCAGATGAGATGCCCAGTTTAACATCCATAACATCCAATGTGCACACACTGATGTATCACCCTGCCTACAAATCCACAGGTTGGCAGTTTATAGCGAGGCCAAGATTCAAACTCAGGCTCGAGACGATTCATAGCTGAGTGCACATACCTCTAGGCTATCCTTTTAGCCATGTTAAATAAATATATATATATATTAACCCGATATTCTAAAATGGTATTATAATCTATAATTCCGAGAATCATGTTTCATTCACAGTAGTTCAAAATATAGTCATTTAAACATTTACTGCCGTTTTGCAGAGTGATTCGGTCGTTTTGAGACTACCATTATATTGTTACTGAATCACTATAACCATTATTTGGGCCTTCCTTCATATTGAATAAGCGTGTTAAGGGAATGGGGGTAATTTGATAAAATATGCATTTTAGAAAAGAAAGTGGAGGGAAGAGGAAAAGAGATGGCGGAGAAGTGAAAAGAGCTTTCTTTCTTCCACCACGAGCTTTATTGCTTTCTTTACAGCTTCGTATTCTGACCACTGTTGCACATGATATGTAGATATAGCTATTGGATGTAATATGTAGATAGCCATTTACTAATCTGAAGACCAATTAGTTCAGCCTTGTTGTTCCCATTTTCATCTGTGCACCGAGATAGATTGAGAGTTGAGAGATAAAAGCTCATCGTATTGATGTTTCTTATCGAATATTAACGACTATAAATTCCTTTCAAATTTTTATTTTCTTTTTGCAGTGGTAAAGACTCATAGAGAAGCTTATTCATCTATCACATGCAGGAAAAAGACATCAGTAAACATCAAAATACTTTGACAATAATTACAAGGACACTATCGTAGGCAACATCTAAAGACATATGATAGATAGTATTTTGAACCTGGTTTCACTGCAATCATGAGCCACATTTTATGATGGAAACACTTACAGGCCAACACGATGATTTTAAACAACCATCAGAAGAAATTATTTAAATTACACTTCTTGTCTACTTAAGTTAAACTATGGGGAAGATTGTGGCTCATACGGGTCATCAATGGTTTTCTCTGCTCTAATTTGACGTCTCCAATTGTTATGGTAACTTACGGTCTCCTCTGATAATATCCATAGAAACTAGATATCTGCGATCACAGAGCTATCACCAAGTGTAAGCCTCCCCTGACCGGGGAGGTTTATCCTTGGCGATTGCCCGTGACTTATCCTTGGCACGCAATCCATTGATGGCCATATTTTGTTCTGACCATCATATGACTTGACCTTCAACATTTAGGGATAGAGTGCAGATTAAAAAAATGTGCCCCTTCTACATTCTATCCATAAAACTCACTTCATGAAAATTGGGGGAAAATTATTCAAGTTATGATTTAAAAAATGGTTTTTTTTGTTTTGTTAATTGGGTCACAATCCGAAAAAAAAGTAGGTAAAGGACACAAATCAAATATAATGTGCATAACTTAATTGCAGATCCACCATTATGATGCAAAAACATGTTGGAAGGCCATGCAGTCTTTGAGATTCCACTTTGGCAAAATTGAACAATGACAAAAAAAAACGTGTTTTTTTTTTTCAAACTGCCATTTGACCTTGACCTTTAACTCAGAGGACTATGATATAAATTGATTGTAAATGCGACTAGCTCTAGGATATCTACAGAGGGCATTTCAGTTCCAGGTGGAAAAGCCTTTGTTGAGTTGTGGTTAAAAATGTTAAAATACTTATAATTGGGTCATGACCATGAAAAGTTACGTCAACCCTGCTATATGTTATTCCCATTATTCATGCAAAATTTCATTTCAAAGGTCCCAGCCAGCTTCAACATACAGCTCAGACATTGGGATAAAAATGGCGAAAAACCTAAATGGTGGTTTAGTACTCCTAGGGGTGTAAGACCTTGAGCTTTAACCCTGAGGGGTATGACGTAAATTAATTTTAAATGCAGCTTGCTCTACACTATCCAGAGAGGGTAATTTTGTTCTGATCGGACAAACTTTAGTTGAGTTCTGGTGAAAAATGTTAAAATGACAACTTAGGTTCTGACCTTAAAATTAGGTCAAGGTCAAAAAACATTTTGGTCAACCCTGCATACTTTCTATTCACATTATTTGTGCAAAATTTATTTCCAAAAGTCCCAGCTGGCTCCAAGATACAGCTCGGAAATTGATACAGTTTGGAAATTTGGAATGTTGAGAGTGCAGGAAGAAAAAATGTTTATAAATGGTGGTTAAGTACTCCTGGGGGTCGAAGAAACTCTGCGGTACCATTAAAAATTGGGGATCTAATTGTAGAAACAAACCCGACAACAGCAATAAGCCTTCCCAAATCCTTTGGGGGGGAGGCTAAAATATCAAAAAGTCGGTAGGACGACTGATGTAGAAATGGGAGAGATATTCCATACGAAAAAAAAAATTAACAATAATCGACCAAGGTACAAACTTATAAATCTACTAATCCTGGTGGGTGGAGTTTGTGCATTACTTGCTCAAAAAGTATCGTCTGTATATTAAATAACACATAATCCAATTACTTGTGGGTCCTCTTATGAAAGGGAGACAATTCTGATTTCGTTCATACATGCATAAATAGGAGTTTCCCATCCTATCTATAACTGACATATGAGTAGTCCCAGTGTATGTAGGTCCTTGGTCTCGGAGTAGTTACCGAGGAAAGTGATGGGAATGGTTCCCCACAATGGCGAAATAACCCAAAATAACACCTATGAGAACTCAAAAAAAAAAGTTTCAAAAAGAAACATTTTCAAGTTTTTTTTTCAGAATTTTTTTGAAATGATTTTTTGGGGGTTTTTTGCGGAAAACCTAAGCATTGTCCCCTTGAGTATATCGTGAAAGTTTGGTGTCGATTGGCCTAAGGGTCTCAGTGTAGTTACCAGACATATAGACATACAGTACTTACACACTTTCACTTTTATTTACAACATAAAGTACCTACCAGTGGTCTGTGGAGGATTTCACATCCCATAACATTCATTAAACTTCGGGAGAGCATTGCTGAGCTACAAAACTGACAGACCCAAAACAGCCCATTTGTAATTCCCCCACTTCTTATTATTATTCATCTTCTGGTCAGACAGCACAATACAAAATTGGTTTAAGCTTAGTCCTTGGATTAAACATGAATCCACTGCATTTTACAATGGAAAAGAAGGTCCATGACTACTCAAAAATTTCATAACTTTGAAGGATTCCACAAAGTAGGAATATATACGTACTTACATGTGCAGCAATGAAGGGTGAAGTGGGCTAGGCAAGACAATGTTTAGCAATCAGCCTGCTGGGGGTGGCCCTCGGTGACACAATACAGGACTATTGAAGTGACGTATGAAGGCTAATGATGTCTCTTCTTCGCAATAGTTGCAAAAGTCGTATACAATTTATCTTGTGGTGCCAGAACCAAAGAAATATTATTTCTTTAGAACTCGGGGTTCGGGTATTACCACGAGGGGAAGCACTCAGGTTCCTCTCAAATGCCCAGCCCTGTAGACCAACGTGCTGCGGAAAACTCCGCGGCCCGGCAGGTTGCTAAGCAACCACAAACGTCAATTAACTTTGTCAACTCTAACAGGTTTACCAATCTAACACCGTTTACCCAAAGAGCTGATGACATTAACCGAGTTTTGTGCCCTCAGCACACACTCAGATTACTGGCAAGGGATACAGTGAGTGCATCCTGGCTAATGAGAGCAGATCGGCAGACAGCAGCCTCTTCACTCTCTGCAGACCTGGATAAAATGGCAAGCTGGTCAAACACTTGGAATGTGTCTTTCAATCTTGATAAATCTCACACCCTCACCATGTCTCTCTCAAACATCCGTCTGGAACCCCCCCCCCCCACACCCCACCCTACTTTCTTAACAATCCCTTGAAGAAGTCCTTCCATTCAAGCTTTTGGGTCTCACTATCTGCCATGATCTTTCCTGGGAAAGCCACAACTACAAGCTGGCCTCCAAAACCAGTCGCCGACGGGCATCTTACGTCATACAGTCCTTCATTGGCACACCTGAGCTTCTAACCACTTACAAAGCTTTCATCCGCAGTCTGATGGAGTACTGCTCCCCCTCTGAGGTGGTGCTCCTGCCTCAACCTAGCTCGACTTCATGTGTGGAAACCAAGGCATTTAGGATCATTGGTATCTCCGCAATGAAGCTGAGTCTTTGGGTCTCTCACTCTCTCACCGGAGGCAGGTCAGTGGTCTTTCTGTATTCTACCATCTCCTCCCTGGCCTTGCCCCCCTCCCCTACTCTGTCTGTGATCTGTCCCCCCCACCCTGGTATTACATCAGGGTGCTCAAGGTCCACCAAACCACTTCTTCACTGCTCACCTTCTCTCTTCATTATTCTTTTTTCTTGCCTCTGTAACAAACGTCCCACACACTCTTCAAACCCACTCTTCCCTCCAGGTCTTCAAAACAGCTGTTCACCACCATCTCATATCTTTCCCCATCCAAAACCTTGATCTTAACCTCCCCCGTTAATCTACCCTAACCCCACTTCCATCAAATTCCATTTTCCTTCCTGGAAAATCCTGTAGTACCATCTTATTTACCCCGTGTACCTCGCCCCATCCCTCTCCCTTCCACAGATATCCAATTGTCTTTGTTCCCCACTATTTTGTGCTTCCCTGTCCCGCCTCTCTTGTCTCTTGCCTTGTGATATGTTTCTGTGTATTAGCTCTTACACGAGCCTCGACTTGGTCGACAAAAAAATTTATCACATGGGGTAAAACTTCCCGTCTGACAATAATATGGACTGTGCTGGACCAATGGGGGAAAGGACACTGAACAGGTTGAACTGAACTGATGTTGATTTATTTATAAGGAAGTGCGAGGAAAAGCATGTGACACAGCGAAGACAAGGGGTTTATTCACAGGGGGGTATTCATACAGCAGGAAGATACAGTATTCATGTGGTGCAGCAAAAGATATACAATGATCCAAATCCATGCAGTACAGAAACCAAGAACAGAACTAACTATACACCGACTATATCGAGCTTACACAAACCTACTAAAGGTAACAATAACAGGCACCATCAGAATCACTCCACAGAAGGGCAGATAAGTAAGAGAGATAAGAAAAGCTGAGTCGTTGGCAGCCTCTGCCTTACCCGCCACATACATGTGCGCATATTATGCTAGTCCAAAGTGGAGCGAAGGTAAGGGTGGGAAGTAATGAAGAGCAAAGGAGGGTGTCTGGGTGCGCGATGAAGAAGTGCGAGTGGGATGCGATGTCAGGGCATAGAGTGAGAAAGACAGTGTGCGAGTCATTGCTTGCTCTAAAAAGAGCGGTTCTTGGGGCTTTGCCTTCGTTGATAGCTCATGTGCATCTACAGTAGATGAGTCAGAAAAGAGAGAAAGAATGTGTGAGGATCAGAACTACCTCTCATCTATGATGATTGCTGATGTCGCTTCTTGCCCAACACTGCGTCCGGACTACTTGGCACTTCATCTGCTTCCTCAGCATTCTGTTATATTCCTTGCAGAAGCAAACATCCATGAACCATGCAATGACCACTCCGTCCTGCAGCAACCACCGCCGGCTCTCGCTCCAGAAGCTCTCGTTACAACCTCTCCAGAAAAAACTCTCTTGCAATGTCGAAAAAAAATTATCGCTCCAGTGACCAGTGTCAATATTTAAGGGACCCGGGGAGGAGGGGTGGAGTTTGGTGGGATCAAGGGTGAATCCCCGCCTCTTGTGGGGATGGTTCCTGGGTGCACAGGTCACGCGCCGCCCTCTTTCCTCTGGGCGTGGCATGCCCATTGGTCCAGATGCGCTCCAGGGTGACATCACCCTCCTCGCGAGGTTGCTGGGCTGGAATCACCTGCAGTTGTCCTCTGACTGTGCCATGCATGTCAGTTGCCAACTCAACCTGAGGCCGATGTGCAGTAGTCTCCATCCATTGCTCAAATGCCCGGGAAGGGCACAGATGACTTGCTGGATATGAGGGCCAACCCTGCTGAGAGAGGAATGTGAAAGAACAGCAAGCACACACTTGCGCCTTAGTGTAAAAGGCTCCGTTTGTAACGGTGCCAGACTTTGGTCCAGGCGTGAACCAAAGGCGTCCGTGGGCGAAGCGAGATGATGGTCCCAAGGTGCAGAAAGGCGGTGGGTGGTGGTGAGACATATGAGGTTGGTGTGGTTGTGGAGTCGAAGCGTCATTGTTGAGTGATGGCGATGTGGGTCATGGAAAAAGGCTGGAAAGGCAAGCTTGACTGGTGGTGTTTGAATGAAAATAAAGACCGGTGTGTAACTCCTTCAGCATCATTGTCACTCTCGACTTTTACATCCTCTCTTCAAAGCAACCGTTCAGTAAACCGCACGCAAGATCAAATGATAAGCCCTGCCATGTGCGCTCCTGTGGTGAGGCAATTGCCAACTTCCTCAATGCATATTCACCACACCTGAACATTCTCATGGCTTGTGCTGCAAAGCTCTTGTGTGTGCTCTGTAAAAACAGAGAAAAATAGCATTAAAAAGTTCCTTGACTTTGCAAGAAGTGGTTGACTTAGGGTGGCTGGTTCATGGTTTCAGCGCCCACAGCCTCATCACTGGAATTGGTATTCCAACGCTGGTGGTGTGGCAAAGGAGATAGACCATGTGCTCATTGATGGTCACTGGAGGATGATTCAGAACCGCAGGGTCTACCGGAGTGCCCAGCTCCTCAATATCGACCACAGGCTTCTTGTAGCATTTCTGAAGTGGCAGCTCAAATCCAGGAGAATGGTACCATCCCAGCTTAGGCTCGATGTTGACAAGCTCAGGGATAAGAGGGTATCTGAAGAGATTACGAACAGGCTGAGTGGGGATTTTTGGGGTCTGGGTGTTGTGAGGAATCCTAAAGAGTTGTGGAGTGCTTTTAAGACCACCATCCTTGATGTTACCGGTGGATGTCTTGGAACCCACCATCAGACGAAGAGGAACTTTGTCTCCCAAGTGACACTGAATACCATTGACCAGAGTCGCAGTGCCAGGCATAATGGCAGAGCTGAGCTGTTCAGGGAACTGTGGCATAAAACTGCACATGTGCTGAGGGTGGACAAGGAGACCCATGTGTGAGGAATCTGTGAAGGAGTAGAGCATCACCTGTGGACAAGTGATTCTCGTCCTGCTTACAGAGGAATTTGTGCATTTCGTTCCTCCAAGCCCGGCCCTCAATGTACTGCTATTAGAGTGGAGGGTGGTGGAGTCGTGACAGAATAATTTGAAGTGGAGGCCTGCTGGGCCAGTTACATTGATCGGCTGTACCAGGCTGACATACCGGCTATTGATTTTGATCTTAGGGGTATAACTATCCCCATGGCTGACCTTCCAATAAACTGTGGTCCACCTTTGTTTGTGGAAACACAAGCTGTGGTGAACTCGTTAAAAGGTGTAAAGATCCCTGGGGTAAAGCCCCAGGGATCTGTGGCATTCATGCTGAACTTCTCAAGGCTGGTGGAAATGCTGTACTGGTTTCCTTGCATGCAGTTCTGTGCTCTGTTTGGAGCACAGGCATCATCCCAACTGACTGGAAAAGGAGCCTCATTGTCCCTCTCTGGAAAGGGAATCATGATCACCAGGACTGCAACAACTACCAAGGAGTGACACTGCTCTCAATGCCAGGCAAGGTCTTTGCGAGGATAACTCTTCAAAGGAATCACCACCATCCGCTCGAGAATCAGCACCTGGAGCTGTTGGGCTTTACACCAAAGAAGTCAATGATTGACCATATCCTTGCTCTCCGGGTCCTCACCGAACGCAGATGAGAGTTTCAGCAGGGTTTGCTCACAGCTGATATTGCTCTATGCAAAGCATATGATTCAGTGAATCGGAATGCCCTCTGGAGGATTCTTGGTATTCGCCAGGTGCCACCAAAGTTGATCGATTTGATTTCTGTGATGTGTGGTGGTTCCATCTCTGACTTATTTCCAGTTGTGGCATGGGTGTGTGTTGGCCCCCACACACTTCAACACTTGCATGGACTGGATTTTGGGGAAGATGTCGGAGAGATCAACCTGCAGTGCATTCCTAGGGAATGTCAAGATCTATGACCTTGATTTCACAGATGGTGCAGTCATCCTTGCGGAAACACTAGATGTCCTTGTCGGGGCCCTCAAGGCACTGAATGAGGAATCGGAGCCTCTAGGACTATGAGTTTCCAGGGTCAAAACTAATATCCAGGCTTCCAATGACATCTTGGATGCTGCCATATTGTCAGGACCTGTTTGTGGTGAGGATGTTGAGGTCACGGAGAGATTCACTTCCCTTCGCAGTGATGTTCATGTCTCCGCATGTTGTGAGCCAGAGGTTAATGGATGTCTGGGTCGGGCCTGGGGAGTCATGGATTCACTGGATCATGGGGTGTGTCCCTGTCCAAAAATCTATGCAGGAGGACAAAAATCAGAGTCTTCAGGTCATTGGTGCTTCCAGTCTTGCTCTATGGATGTGATACTTGGACTCTGACAAAGCATCTGAAATGCAGACTTAACTCCTTCAGTACCTGGTCTCTGGAGAATCCTTGGCTATCGCTGGACAGACTTTGTGTCCAACGAGCAGTTGCTGAGAGAGACTCAAATGAGATTTGTTACCTGTGTAGTCTGAGTGTCAGCTGCAACTGTATGGACATGTGGCTTGATTTCCTGACCCTGATCCTGCTCACCAGATTCTCTCAGCGAGGAAGCCTCATGAGTGGAGAATGCCAATGGGATGACCGCATGCCTCGTCGTTGCAGCAGGTTGATCGGCATCTTGAGATGGGGATGAGCTTAGCATCTGCCTGTGGAATGGCCAGACAGAGGCCCCTGGAGTATGCCATCATGCCAGCCCTGATGGAAAGTGGACGCAGTGACGCACTGCTCCGGTGCATGCTAACTTAGGTGCATGCTAACCTAAGTAACATAACCTAACCTCCCATACCTAACCTAACTAAGTAGCATCATTTGCTGGGGGTGTGGCTGTGCCACTGATGCAATGTCCCCTTAAGGTTATGACAGGAACTTGGAATTTGGCCAGGGTACCCATAGTAGCGCGATAGTTCGCCTGATCTTCATGAAAGACACCATGGGGTCTATAACATCCACTGACTAATGCAAGCAGATGGGATGTCTGGTTTAATGTCAATCCGAGGGATGGCACATGATGAATAACCCTGTTTGTGAGACACCAACATAGCAGTTTGTAGGTGGGCCGAGATTCAAACCCTGGTCAAACACCTCAGAGGTGAGTATGTGTACCTCAAGGCCATCTTGCCAGCCCTGAGATTGTCACAAGAATTGACTTTATGTATCATTCATGTAACCCAGTGAGTTGTGCCCCACCTTTTTCATAGATTTCGTTATTTATTTACTGTCCTACCAAAAGTCATGGGACACTCATTTCTAGATATTAGCATTACCAAATATTGTGTATCCCACTTTGGATATCACCAGCAGAAACAGCAGAAATAAATCACGGAAGTCTGTTGCTTACTTTTAGATCACGTGTTTCGAAGTAAGGAGTTAACAAAGTTACAATGAGGAATGATAACTTGCTATTCGAAAGTTGGCACTGACATCATGATAATTTAAAATGTCCTTGGCCATAATCAAATCAACCATGGGGAAGGTTATCATGAAATGGAAGACAGCAGGCAACACCAACCCTGATCATTGATCTTGCACACCATTGAAAAATTACTTTAAGAAAGAAGAGAACCTTCTGACCCTTTATTGTCACGTCATCAAAAGTTCAATAAGCCTTTATGGATACGTGTTTGTGCCATTTTGAACGTTGGATTGTGGGTTTTAGTAGTTCTTGATCGCCAATGTGGCTGCTCAGTTACTTAACAAGACAACGCGATTTTGAACCCGACACATCTTCTGGCGATATGCGATAATTTGCAATCTCTCACAGTGGCTTCAAATTTTCTGTGTTCTTGAATACGATGTTGAACGCTCGACATCGATAAAGCTACCAGCAACATCGACTTCAGGGCATGAGCAGTAGTAACTCGAGCATACCCCCCATTGGAATATCAGGCAGCATCAGTACATTTCCAATGAGCTTTGCATCACATGGAGTGTCACAGAAAGCAGTTGCATACAAGCCTTTCATCAGTGCGGTTGATGCACTACATTGCGCAGCGTAATGGATTGAACTGGTATCCTGGGGACTCGAAAAGTGCAAAGAGTTTTTCTGAAGAGACATGTCTGGGCACACGTTGTTCAACTGTAATGTCAGTGTGTGCGTAATGTGTCGGAACTTTAGTGACAGGCTCAACAAAAAACACAAAATCTGAAACAACTATGGGATGCACTAAGCTACGAAATGTGCAAAATCCCATGCATTAAAAGCTGCCAACAGATTCTAAACCAAATATCCAGGCTGTGATTGGGGCATACAAGATTATTTGATGGCTGAATACATAGGATTGTCATATGAATTGTCAGAAAAATCATGTGTATAGTCTGACTTTTATGAGGCTCACATATGGTAAGGTTGTGAACCTGGTTAAAAGTAATGGGTTGGAATCTTGGATTTGAGTAATTATCATCAAAGCATTAAATTAAGGCAAAGAGGTGTGTGCATGTATCATGCATAGTATCGTACAGTGATAAGGCTTGATGGCAACTTTCCATGTACGTTTAATTACGTGTATCCAACTGTATGGATTTACTTCACACATGACCCTAACACTCACCCAAGCCATTTTCGATTTCAGAAATTACTCGTGTGCAGGCAGGCATGCTGAGCTAGCTCATAATCCAATCTTCCATCACTCATGGCCAACAAGAGCAAAGTGGGAATTTCAAACTTCAAGATTACTATCTACATTGAAGCGACAAAGATAGCAAAAGTTATTCGAGCCTGATTGTTGAATCGTGGAATGCACAACTGCCTTTAAAACAACTGCGTTCGTCCTTTGAGCATTAATCTTGAAAAGCAAGTCACATAAGTAACACAGAAATGACATTTTAATAATGTCACTGCTGAAAGATTGCATATAACAAAAGTGCTTGTGAAAGTATTCACGAAAACTCAATTATCTCAATGATATCCCACTGATTTTCTGGCCCTTTGGCTATTTCATTACGCAGCTTGGGTGTCTGCACATTAGAGATCGAGTCAGAGTATGTGAACATTGCTTGTAAGAAATCTATTTTTGACGAGGCGAGCAAAGATTTATTTTATAGCAAACGAGCCGTGCCTACCCGTCGCTTTGCTGACAGGTTTAATCAAAAGACAGCATGTTGCACTTCACAAACATATTGCATGTCAATCTATGACTCTCAATAAGGATATAAAATGAAGTGAAACACACAAAACAAAATAATAAGGATATTGCATCACTGTAGTTGTGGTATTGTTGCTGTTGTTGTTGATGTTATTGGTGGTGTTATTATTAGTGTGCTCATTCCATGTGTTGTTATATATTTTTCTCTTGCTTTGATAATAATTATTGCGACATATCATTTTGTGTGCTGCTTCCATGTCTATCACGCTTTATTCTGAAGAGTTCCTGCTGTTGTACAGCTGGAATGACAACAATAAAGCTCCATGTCCTGCTTCTTCTTCTTTCTTCTTCTTCTCATTCCTGGAAAGACAGGATTTTAAAACGGGCATCTCTATCATTAAACGGACATGAATTTCTATTCGAAGTAAATTGATTATTCGCTTTCCAACAGTCCCATTTTTAGCTCGCCTGTTCGAAGAACCGAGAGCTATAGCGATACCCCCGGCGTGAGCGTCAGCGTCAGCGTCAGCATGAAAATGTTAAAGTTTTTGGTGCAAGTTATTTCCTTTCTAATGTTTTTATCTACCACACTATTTTTTACTGATTACAATATACAAATACATATATTGCTTTAAAATTATTTGGATCAGACTTCACTGCAATGCTTTATAAAAAATATTATTAGACTAGTCTTTTAAAAATGATAAATGTATAAACAGGCGAGCATTGGGTGGCTTTGACACCAACTCTCTGGTTATTATTCTATGACATCAGAAACCCTTTAGAATAAAGCGTGATGGACGCACAGCCAGATCCATCCATCCATTGGGACCATACTCTGTACAAAGTGTCGGTGCTGCTGAAGCAATCTCCTGGGCTATTGGGAACAATCCTGGACAGGTTGCCACTCTTGACGCAGGACGCAGACGGATGCTGCTCCTTTTACAAACTAGTATAGCCGCTCCCTATGGGAGAGGCATGAAGGATCATGTTGATATCATATGTGGTGTATATAAATTACATTAGATCTAGGCTCGGTTCCGTTAGTCTGTGTGGGATGCGATAAGCATAGAATGCCTCAAGAACATTGGGTTTCCTCCCTTTCAGTTTATTGTTAAACAGCCGTAGTAACTGTTTGAAAAGGCAAAAGGTGTTTGTGGTTTATAATGTTTTTTTATTTCCGGTCGATGTGCCCCACAAAACACCACGATAAGCTGTTTATACACCTTAACATGGCGTTTGTCCAAGAAGCAAAAATCACTCGGGTGGGGTGATATTATTAGTGTTAATATTGGTTTGTAATAACATTAATGTTATGGTATTATCATTAGTGTTGTTTTTACTTTTGGTTTTAGAATTGGCTTTGGAAAAACACCATGATAAGCTATCCATACACCTTCACATGGATTTCGCCCAAGACCAAAAAAAACCCTTTAGGAGGTGAGCAAATGAAGTCGCTACAACCTCCATTGTGTGACCCTTAATCCTCCTGTCAAGTATATTTGAGATTGGATAAGTAATGACCGAATGAATCACAGTCAGACAGACACCAAAATTGCATATTTTAGTATGATTGAAGATGATTTGTTCATTGCAGACTCGGCACATCAAATCCTTCCTTTTTCACATTGGTGTGTCTTCAGGTATTATACGTCTACATTTAAAACTAGAGAGTTCATCGAACACCTGACCCTGCACAGTGTTTAAATGTATTATTCAATTGCAATAAAATAAAGATTTCAAAGGTCGTTTAAAAAATATTCCGTAAGTTTACCGCCATTGTGCAGTGTCTTATACAACACCTTATTTAGCATGTCCAAGTACTGCAAAACTGGAGGTTTTTGGAAACAGCAAGAAGGCGATTTGTGTTCTACAATGTTTAAGTATATAATTAAATTTAAATAAAATAAAGATTTTAAAGGTTGTATAAAAAAATTAATTCCAGAATTTTACCGCCATCGATGCAGCCTCTTTTGCACCACCTTATTTAACACATGGCATTAATTCTTCTTGTCTGTTGTTTGTGTCCCTTATGACACCCTTAAAAACAGGAAGTTTCCTGTTTGGAATGGTTTTCAATTTTGTTTGACTGCCAGACAGACCGAGAGATTGACAATTTTTTTTATCACACTCCTCTCTGCACATGTGCATTCAGGCCAAATTCAGAGCCAAAGTACTGCTCAACTGAAGGTTCATTTTCTGGTTCATGTTTTCCGATATGTGTTCAAAATACAATATTCAATTGAAATCAAGTTGTTCCTTGATCACAAACTGACATTTGTGAAAAGACAACAGACAGAAGTGAACCTATTGCTTAAGGCCACTGTTCACTTTGCATGTGCGGGGTAACGAATGCGACAATTCAGGAATGTCAAGATAGCAGTCAGACAGGTTTTATAAGGCCTGTGTGCTGATTATGAAAAAGCCTGTTTGTAGCTATGTGAAAGATATCGGCATTACATCATTGTATTTATATGATTAGAACTGCTTATCTCATTTTCATCGTTCTTTTTCAAAAAATCTTCATTACTCTAGAACCAATATGTTGGTAGGTATGCAATAATAAAGCTTGTTTCTTGATTTTTAAGTTGAAATTATAGTCTCCAAAACTATTGGTTTCCTCTGTTACCTGAAAGATGAGTCAACATCTGAAAGCACAAAGTAAATTTGAATAATAAATGTAATGCCACACTTTTTTTAATAATGATTTGATGTTTTGGTGCTGTCTGATCTCATGTCTGTTTTGAGTGCAGTCCTCATAATGTACATAAACAGCACGAGTGTCACCTGGACGCTGCGTTTACAGAACATCATGACGGTCATCAAAGTTCTTGCCATGCTTGGCATCATTGCTCCAGGACTGTATTACATCGCGAGCGGTACACATGCACCATCTACTGCGGTGGCGTATATTGCCTTAACTTTTAACTCACAATCATAAGACTGAGATTGAGTAAGTGTAAATCTTTCTAATATTTCATTACAAATGAGGTATTGATATCCTGGGATTGCAAATTATTTGTGTTAATCATCTGTATGCACTGAGAAGCCCAACAGGTAGTTGGAGTCACTGTTTCTTGTAGCACGAGCAGACTTCAAAGTCTTGGCAGTAAACAAAGGGTTAAAGTCGCTGGAGATTTGAGTTGAAAAGTATTGCTTTAAGGAAGTTATATATTCTGACGCAAAAATTTTAACTTGAACAAAACGACTGACAATATTGATTTGCATTCAATGCCTCCCTCTACAGGACATGTCGATAAATTCCAAGGCCCTTTCCTACCAACGGAACTGGAGCCAATGCGTCTCCCTCTGGCCATCTTCTACGGTTTATTTCCTTATGCTGGCTGGTAGGTCTTTAAATGTTATTTAAAAGAGAATTTGCTCGTTTTCAGACATCAAAATAATAGAAAGAAAAACGAAACAAGTAGGGCTGATACAAAGACCAAATATAGCAACAAGAAATTGCAGACACCAACTCTTTTCAGAAGCAATTGCACAACAAAATATAAAAGTGGAATTATGAATATAAACAAACAAGCAGAAGTGAAAGTATACTATAGGGAGGAAATAACAAAAGCTGAAAAACCAGACGTGAAAGACTTCCTCGAAATTGAGGATTTTCTCTTGTTTTGCCTTTAAATTGGTTGATAAAAAATAAGAGTCGAGACCCCTCGCCCACCCCCCGACCTCCCCACTCCCTCTCTCTTGTTCAAACAATTTCCTCCTTACATGCAACAATGACAGAAATTTTTTTCCATGCATCTGTGTGTTGGAACAGCAGGGTCTGTTCAAAGAGATTGCAAAAATTCTACAAAGAGGAGCTTCTCAATAAATGAATTGCCAATCCTCTTCTGAATCACTTTCTCTTCTCTGGATGAAAGAATATGAAGGCAGAGCGACCTGGGTGCAAGAAACTCTTCGCTGATGGATAGGCCGATTCTCCACATTCTGATCTGAAGAACGAACCATTAGATGTTGCAGTGGCCGGAATTAATTCAATATGGAACCATAGCCCTTGCCTCACATGAGCAGACAAGAGAGCAGTGTTTATATAGAAGGGTATGGGTTCATCATGGTGGAGAATATAGATATCACAGCACCATTTTGTCTCACAGCCAAAGTAGGCATCTAAAACTAAACATCTAAAAGAATAGTGGTTGGGTTAGCCAGACAGCATAATGAAACATCAAGATGAAAAATCGATGATCCCAACAAAGTCAACAACAATGATTCCGTACCAGCAGAACTCTCCTGCACATGGCGCCAAAAAAACCACCATCGCTCAAAACAAATCAGGGTGTTGGCTCATAAACAACAGCCATTGGAATTGTGTCAAGGGAGAACAACACACTCTTCTTGACGAATACCACGAAAAATATTACGAGATAGATATTCGAGGTTCATCCCAAAAAAGTTGTCACCTGACATGTAACTTTTTAAGTAAAAAGTATTAGTGATCACAAAACTATTTATATATTATCTCATTATATACTGATGTCTCTGGGTAAGTTCAAGTTTTTCTTATACCATTTATTTTGTTTCAAGAACTTAAATAATGGGGTCTATTCTCAAGTATATGGCCATGGAGGAAAGCATTTTTCCTCTGATAGGGAAGATAATTACACGTGAACTCACCAATAAAATTTTGCAATTCTTGCCAACATTTCCTCACTGGAGAACCATTCAGTGATCGATATTATCCTTTCTTAGGGGAGAAGGAGGGTTGGAAGATGTGCACAATGGACTGCGTTCAAGCTGGCCTTCCATCAGATTATATTCTTGCGTATGACAAATTGCAGCTCACAGATCAAAGTCGAAGCTGGACAGCCAAGTCACAGCACTGTCTATTGTTCGGTGGATTGTCCTAAATGCTGATCCATAACATCAGATGATGTGAGCACAAAGGTTGCCGTTAATAACAAACTCTTACTTCAACAGAGCATTGCATTTTTACTGATTAATTGGGGAAAAGTAAGTTTATGGCAAAATGGATGCCATTTGTCATCACAAAGGAGCAGCAACTGTATCGACGTGCTCTGTGCATCAACAGCACATTTGACATTTTTGTCGCAAAGGTGACATTTTGTTTGGAAAATATAATTTCTCAGTATAGTCATGACCATTTCAGACCTGCGTTGTGAAAAATTGTCTAGCTCCTCTCCATTTCCATGCGAGCGTTGCACTCTGTGACGTGTTCGAATCTTGGCAGTTATAAATTTTGCCTCTCCCACCACATTCATCAGGTTTAAGTCAACGCGACTTTCACTTATTCCTCAAAGTGAAAAAAAAATGACGGGAAGATGTTTTTGCATTTGCTCAGGAGTTTAACACAGCTACTGTACATCCACTGTGTCAAGGGCACTTCAGAAGGAAAGTTTCTATGCGAGGATCTAAAGAATTGTTTGATCACCAAACAAAGTGTATTAAAGAACATGGAGATTATTTGCAAAGGTGGGTACGAAAGTAATGCCTCTTATTTTTCCTTTTGTATCGAAAGTGTGGGAGGAAAGTTATGCGAGATCACAATGGAAGGTTTTATCTCCCGGCCATTTTAAGTTGAGTGGCACTGCTCACACCCATGCTTTCAAAATGGCTGCCCCACTAGATGTGCGTACGTGGCAGAGTTCAGTTATTGAATTTATTTCTGTGGAAGAGGTTCCTCCAGTGGATATTCATCGGCGTTTAAAGAATATGTACGGTGACTCTACCATTCAATGTTGGATGTTGGGTAAAGCGTTTCAAGAGTGGGTGAACCGGCGCCGGTTCCTGGTTCATGAAAAAAACGCCGCAAATGGCTACACCACCAAAGTCGGGGAATTGTTACAATGGGGACAAGGGGGATAACGGTATCACTTTGCGGCGGTTCCTAGTTCAAAGGGGAAAGTTTTTAAAGTTTAAAATGTATAAAGTCTCTTAACCATCCCATACCATACCGTGAAACGAAAAAAACATCATCATGTACCGTTTCAATTTGTTATTAAACAAACACAGCACACATAACTTTGCAAGATGATGAAGATGATGAATATTACGTATGTAATCGGATTAAGCGGAGCTCGACGTAACCATGACAGGCACGGGAAGTGGCGGGCCAGGAACCACTTTCTTCAACACTGAATATCAATACGCAAGGCTGTAAATACACCACAATGAAGATGAGGAAGATGAGATGCGCCGGGTGAAATAAGTCTTGAAAGTTGATATTTCCCCCTGGTCGAACGGCTGGTTGAGGGAGGTGGTGTTCGGCGGCAGGAACATGACCTCAACGTTCGGGTGAGCGCCGTTCATATCCGTGGGGTGGCAATCAGCATTGTCAAGCAGCAGGAGTACCTTGAATGAAAGGTTCTTTCCTGCCAGGTACCTCTCGACCTGAGGAACGAAACAGTTATGGATCCAGTCCATAAAAAGTTCAGACATCACCCATGCTTTGCTGTTCGCCCCCCAGTACATGGGCAGTGCCTTGCTTGTTTGTTATCTTCAGCACACGCGGGTTCAGGGAACGGTAGAGCATCATACGCTTTTCCCTGAAGTCCCCTTCGGTGTTTGCACAGAGGAGAAGGGATACCCAATCCTTTGCGGCCATGAAGCCGGCTGCCTTGCTCTGGCGCTGCGAGATGAACGTTCTGGTCGACATCTTTTTCCAAAACGAGCCGGTATCATCAGCGTTAAAGACCTGCTCCGGCAGTTACCCCTTCTCAATGAGGCTTGTGAGTTCTGCAGGGAATGCCTTGGTCGTGTCGTGGTCCGTGGAGGCACACTCCCCTACGAGCTTGACTTTGCACAAATTATATCATGCCTTGAAGCGGTAGAACCACCCTCTGCTCACTGTAAAGGGGCTGGATGTGCCGCTTGTACCCGCCATGCTCGTGCTTGTCCCACCCACACCAGAGAGATGGTCGTGCAGGAGCTTCGCCTTCTCTCGTATCAGCGGTCCGCTTAGAGGCATAGCCTTCTGAGTGTTATCTTCGATCCTTGGGAGCCATTTTCCAAGAATGAACGGAGCGAGAGGTAATACACAGGTCAGAGCAACGGGACGAGAATGATGGTTATCCAGGATGAGGTGAGTAGTCTGCACATTGTTTGGTGCTGTTTGTAGCAAGATGGTGATTTGCACAAAGATGTGCTGAATGTTTCCATTGTGTAATGTCCATATGTGGAGACCTGGTAATTACTGGATACATCAATAGATGCTACTAGTGTTTTCATTCTGTAACTCACAGGGAATGGCATCGCAGGGAATGATGTGTTACACTGGTGAGACATCCCACAAAACTATGTTTATCCATCGAAGCTGCAATACACGTACAGGAAGCAGGTCATGTTCGTGGCTCATAGAAGATATGTTTTTTGCATACGTACAGTTTTGTGCTGCACGTACATCCAACTGCTTTGTGCATGGCTTATGGAAAATATGTTTTAGAACTGTGTTATGCTCGTGACTCGTGAAAGAAATCGCCGTGAAAACCACAAAACCGCCAATACGCGGGGCAATTTCCCGCGAATGTCGGAGCATGTCGCAAATTATCAACCGTGAATACGCGGAACCCGCAAGTGTTGGAACCGCGAATGTTGGGGGTCCGGGTGTATATTGCAGTTGATGTAGATGATGTGGAAAAATAATTTATTATTTTCCACATATATAGGCATATTCCATGTAATTACCCCGTGCACGCAAAGTGAAAATCAGGGTTAAGTAATTGGTTCATGTCCATCCATCTGTCTGTCTTATCAATTTATGATCAAGGAACAACTTATTTCAGTTGAATATTATATTTTGAACACGAATCAAAACATGAATCTGAAGACAAGTTTGCAGTTTTACAGTACTTTGACTCTGAATTCGTCCCGATCACACTAGCGCATAGAGTGGTGAGATATAATTTATTTACTCTGTCTGCCTACATGGCAGTCAAACAAAATTGAAAATCATTCAAAACAGGAAACTTACTGTTTTTAATGAAATCATAATGGACACATAGGACAGGTACGAATAACAGACTAATGTATGTGATAGATAGGGTGGTGTGATAGACACTGCGTAAAACGGTGTTAAAACTAGGAATTAATTTATTTATACGACTTTTACAATCTTTATTTATTTAGAGTGAACTATATACTTGAAAATTGCAGAATACAAATTACCTTCATACTACTACTTCCAAGAACGTCCAGTTTTGAAATACTTGGACATGTTCTATAGGTTGATGTATAAGGGTCGTTGGTGTATAAGACTGTTTCAATAGCACTAAATTTCCAGATCCGTTTTTTAAAAAACATCCTTAAAACCATTATTTTATTAAAATTGAAGTACATACCAGAACACTGTGTGGTGCATCATGTTCTATGAACTCTCTAGTTTTATTTACAATTGGAATTCTATTGAGAGAGAAATGAAATAAAAGGCATTACTTTCGTTCCGACTCCCGTATAATAAATCTGACATCAATAAAGTTTGTCAACAGTATTCTTTCTATGAAAGACTTCTTTGGATGACAAGTGCAGATAAAACGAGACGATACATAACAAAGTAGCTCATCTTAAATAAATAGGTTTCACATTTCAATGTTGGCTGCCGACTGGCCTCCAAAGCTGGGCATCCTCCATCATACAAAGCTATCCTTGGCACACCTGGACTCATCCATCTACAAGGCCTTCATCCACAGCTTGATGGAGCGACATGAATAAAGTTTGTCAACAGTATTCTTTCTCCATGCCTGGTGTTGGTTTAATGGTTAGGGTGGTGGGCTTGGGATCATAAGGTCCTAATTTCAAATCCTGCTTGGCTGTTGAATTAATACCAGGTGGAGTTGATTCAGCCTGTCATCCTTCTGAGGTCAGCAAGAGGTCTGAAGTCTGAGGTCGGCAATGAGTACCAGTTTGCTGGGATGATTGAGTCATTCGAGTATCCTGTGTTGGAGTGGTGACCCATCCAGGATTGTGCCCAATAGCCTCGGAGACTGCTTTGGCAGCAGTGATGGTCTGTGCAGAGTGTGGTCCTGATGGATGGATTCTTTCTATGAAGGACTTTTCTGGATGGCAAGTGTACGTCAAACCAGATGGTATATAAGATGGCTAACATATATAAATACCAGATGGTATATGAGAAAGTAGCTAATCTTGAATAAATAGGTTTCACATTTCAAAGTTGGCCTCTAAAGCCAGCTGCCGACTGGCCTCCAAAGCTGGGCATCCTTCATCATACAAAGTTATCCTTGGCACACCTGAACTCCTTTCCACCTACAAGGCCTTTATGTGCAGCTTGATGGATCTGCAACTGCTCTCTCCTCTGGGCTCGCTCCCCTGCCTGAGTCTATATGGGCCTATCATGTCGCCATTGCAGGCAGATCGGTGGTCTCTGTCTTCTCCTGCCTCCTTTCTAGTCTTGCACCATCTGCTCTTTCTGTGCCTTGTTTCCCCCACCCTCAGGTTTCTGCAGGGCTCACATGGTCCACCATCAACCATCTTCTGGTATCACCTCCACTCATTTGTTCCTCTTTTTGCCCCCTGTAGAATCAACTTCCACATTCTCTTCACTCTCATTCTTCCCTCCATGTCTTCAAGACACCATCTCAATGTTCACCACCATCTCAGATCATCCTCCATCCAAAACCATGATCTTTTATATCCTTGTTAACCCCACCCAAATCCCTCCTAATTTCCCTGTTGTTCCTCCTTGGGGTTTCCTTCTCCATGCATGCGTGTTTTGCGCCCTGTTTTGTCTTACATCCTGATTCGTTCAGTGTGCCCGCTCTTCAGATTGATATTCAGATTGATATATTCTGTAAATGATTTCATTCAGTGATTCAGATTGTTATATTCTGTAAATTGAATAGCGAAGTATAATTGCAATGTTGTGACTAGATTGTCATGAAAAATCATAACTGTTGCCTCAAAAATGGTTGTTGTAGAGTGGGTAATCTCCATCCTGTACCTGGACTGGCCCCCTTTTAACACCAGTCCAGACGTCATGGTTAATTCTTAATTCCCTTCAATAAACTTGGGATGGATACTATAATGCTACCTTATGAAAAGGCAATGCAGCCCACACCTCCCTCACAAAATCAATAAATCTCTAAATTTAAAATTTAAAACAAGTGTTGTAGCATGCAAATATTACGCATGGAATCCTAAACCAATTTTGGGCCAAACACGATCTTACCTAATTGGGAGAATTCCTTGTGCTTATTACTCCTTGCATTTTGTTTGTATACACAAATCACAATGTTGTTTTTGTCGATGCATCACCATAGTATTTCTGAGTTTCTAGGTTTTATTTGAATTTCATCTCTGAAGAAGTGGAAAACCCCACCAAGTAAGGATTTTCAAACCCCTATTACTGACTTCCCTTCATTTACACTACTGTACAGGCAAAGCACAACGCACTATTTTCAATACAGTCATTGGAGTTACACGGTGTTCTTTTTAATCTGTGCCATGTTATTTCTTAAGTTATGTTGTACCATTGTTTCTTGCTGTTTCACCCCCCCCCCCCCCCCCCCCCACTACCAATAATGCCACATTTACATAAATTACGAATTATGTAGAAACAATTTTTCCAAATGAACTTTTTTTATTCCTAACTGAAGAGATCAAACTAAACATTGTTATCGTTGAAGGAGGTTGCACATCAGGAATACCTGCAAAAAAGTGGACAAATCATAATTCACTGGTTGTAAAAGTATTCAGCCCCTTCAGTCAGTACTTGGTGGAAGCAACTTTTGAAGCAATGACTGCGATGAGTCTTTTTGGGAAGGTCTCCACCAGCTTGGTCCAGTGAGATGATGAAATCTTTGCCCATTCTTCACGTGAAAATTGCTCTCATTCTGCCAAGTTTGATGGGGATCATCGTCAATGGACTGCAATATGCAAGTCTCGCCATAAATGTTCAATTGGGTTCAAGTCAGGACTTTGACTGAGCCACTCCAGACATTTATTTTCTCCTTATTCAGCCACGCCAGTGTGGCTTTAGCTTTGTTGCTTCGGATCATTGTCCTGGTGAAATGTGAATCTCCCTTCCCAGTTTCAGATTCATGGCTTGACTCAAGCTGGTTCTTATCAAGGATTCTCCTGTACTTTGCACCATCAATTGTCCTTTCTATCTGAAAACTTCCAGTCCCAGCTGATGAAAAGAGCCCCATAACATGATGCTGCCACCACCATGCTTGACAGGAGGGATGGTGTTGACTGGGTGATGTGCAGTGTTGGGCTTGTGCAAGATGTAACGCTTTAAATTTGGACCAAAAAGTTCAATTGTTGTCTTGTCTGATCACAAAACGTTTCTCCACGTGCCTGCAGTATCATGAAGATGCTTTTTCACAAACTCCACATGAACTTTTAGATACGTCTTTTTCAGGAATGGTTTTTTTTCTTGCCACC
>CM068954.1:36896355-36913380 GCA_035128595.1 Eptatretus atami | reverse complement strand
GCAAACCAGACCTGAAATGTCACAATCAACGGAATGTGCTAACTTTTATTTAAATGGAATAACAATAATTATTTTATATAGCAACCAACTAGCTCTATCTCTCTGTCTCTGTGTGTGTGTGTGTGTGTGTGTGTGTGTGTGTGTGTGTGTGTGTGTGTGTGTGTGCGTGTGCGTGTGCGTGCGTGTGTGTGTGTGCGGTTCTGTCTGTGTCTCGCTCTGTCCTCGCTCTGTCTGTCTCTCCTCTCTCCTCTCTCCTCTCTCCTCTCTCCTCTCTCCTCTCTCCTCTCTCCTCTCTCCTTCTCTCTCTCCTCTCTCTCCCTTCTCTCTCTCTCTCTCTCTCTCTCTCATCTCTCTCTCTCTCTCATCCTTCTCTGGAGTCAAAAGATGGATCTTTAACATCGACCAACTAATGACTGACACACCGGATACACAATTTAATGTCCATACAAGAGACTGTGTGCACATTGATGTATCGCACTCCCTGTGAAACACGAGGATGACAGTTTACAGTTAGGCTGAGATTCAAACCCAGTCTAGGCAGCTCAGAGGTGAGTGCACATACCTTGAAAATATCCTTCCAGTAAATTGGCATCTCCTGTGATAAGACCAAAGCACAAGGTCTGTTGCTCTCACATCACAGACAGGTGACAGCATCATCTACCTACGCTCTTTGGTTTAGCTCCCCCTGCTCTCTCAGCCTTCTGACCATCCCAGCTCCCCCAAAATGCATTACTTCTTCGAATAAACCTCTCCTGGCTAAATTCCCAAAATTCAGGCGTTCCACCCACCCCTACTTTTTTGTTCTTAATTTCTCCCATTTGTGGAACTGCCTTCCAGAAACTGTTAAACTACACTCTTCCATCAAGGGTTTCAGCAAGCAGTGCACCACTATTTCATGTCTTCCTCCATATCTACCTGCAATGGTTAAAGGCCCAATCAATCAATTTGTGATTCAAGGTCCAATTGAAACTCTCATGGCTACTTCATACTCAAACACTTTTTAACATGGGCCCACAGGCACTCTTTCCTGATGACCACTCAACTTATCCCTTGTCTTTCTGGGCATTTAATCGGCCATTGACTACCTTCAGTAGATTCTCAGTGCCTTACATTGAATTGTATAAGGTCCATCATCACCACAATTACAACAAAAATATGAGGTAGCATCCCTGGTTGGGGGATCCGTCAGCTCTCTGACTACTCCATTGTGTAGAGCGCCATTGCATGAGGGTGATCTATAACTACTGAGATGGTCAAATCCTTTTCTTTAATTGATGTAGTACTCAGCTGAAGGGAAGATACCTCTTGGTATAGGTCTTGCAATTGCACTTAAACGACAAGACATTCTTGTTGCTGCTCTGCATGTGTCATCCATTGCTGATGTTTCGTTCCATCTGCACAACTGAAAGGAACTGTTTAGGTGGAGAGTCTTTGGTCAGTAAATCAAGAAAACTTACTTGAAGCCTTTTCATTTACTTAGATAACTCAGGGATGTTCTAAATGATTCTCTGCAAAAGTACTTTTCGGTGACATAAACTTCTGCATTGACACACTGAGAGCTTGCCAAGAAGCTTCCTCTTTTCCTCATCCCTTATCCCTTTCAACAAGTGTGGGAATGAAGATAGCCTATCTCACATTTCCTAGAAGTTATGATACACCAATACAATCTCTGCTTAGGGTACTCGTCTTACCTGTAAGCCTATTTTTACTTTGTCAAGACCACAGAGAGAATCCCTGCTTCACTTTGCATGCTTCTAAATATCACTTCCCGTCTCCTAAGAAAGTTTGACATTTTCTCAACTTTGTCTTTGTGCGTTATCCTGAATTGAAAATGAGATTGTAGATGTGGTTCGGTAATGGGTTTGAATCCTGAATTTGGGTCGTTGTCATCAAAGCATGAAATTAAGGCAAAAGCATGTGTCCACGGATCATAGTAGAGATCAGGCTTGGAGATCACGAGTATGGCGACACAGGCTTGATGTCAACTTTCTACTTACTTATATCTGCTCAGAGGTTAAGGCGACCAGGTAAGTACGAACAGGCCAAATGCTTAGGTTCTGTGAGTTGATCATGATTCAAGGTAACAATTGAATGTGGTATCTACCAAACTAATGCTGAGGTGCTGTCGGATGTTCACAACTGTCCGATGATATTGTTTAAGCAACTCCCTCACTCCAGCACTCATTCATGGATTGTCTCCCTCTCATTTTCTCACTCGCTATATTCCTTTGCTCGTGAGATGCACAATGCTTCCCTTTTACTCCCATCCTTTCCATTGCTCTCCCCATCCTGCATAAAGTCTCATTTCATGTGATGTTTCCCCCTTCATTTTCTAGTGACACCGGGGGTTTTTATCCCATTCCCCTGTCTGAAAAAGCGAAATCAACGACACTTGACTCTTCCATTGGTGGGAAACATTTTTCAAAAGCAATAGATCCAGAACTGACCCCTGGAGCACCTCCATTACTTTCTACTCTCTATCCCATTAAATGCCGATTTACTTTCATCCTCCCTGTTTCATGTTTCCTCTTTTTGTGCCAATTTCACTTCCTCTTTAAATGTAGGGTAGCTCAAAATATGAAGGAAAAGGTTGTTGTCCTTGTAAAGCTTAAACTCTGGCAAACTGCAAATAATATACTCATGTATGCTATAACTGGAAATATATTTTGTTTATTTTCCAGAACGTTCTTTGTCGCTTCACGTGAAGGCCACTTGCCTGAGATTATCTCAATGCTTCACATTGAGAAGCTGACTCCATTACCTGCTGTGATTGTGCTGGTGAGTCGCCCACCTTCACACTGTGCTTCCTGCATTGCTAATAAGTGTTAGTTATTTTGAGTAACATTCCAGCTAGCTATCGTGTGCAGCCTATGGCTGCTGGTTGCATGATTTTCTGTGGGTGCGGCTGTGCCGCTGATGCAGTGCTCCCTGTTACCAGTAAGCTGGTACTCATTTCGCCGACCTCGGATGGATGACAGACTGAGTCAACCCCACCTGGTGTTAATTCAACGAAAAAGCAGAGGCTCAAACTCAAGACCCTAAGATCTTCAGCCATCCACCTTAGCCATTAAGTCACCACGCTTTTGAGTAACATGCTGAAAACGCTCATCTAAAATAATGACAACTACAAAGAGCGATCAGATATTGCAGACCCTCGCCAGAACTTGTTTTGTGTGGTGTTTGTGTAGTTTTGTGTGTGGTGTTTGTGTACTGGTGTGTTATGTAATTACTAAAAGACATAATTAGAACTGCCACTTTATAACTGCTGGCAGTGATTCTTCTTGCGTATGGCAGCTTTTGGCTGCCAGGTAGCTTTCATTTCTTGAAGTTCAGCTGTGCCGCTGATGCTGTGCCCCTCTACTAGTACACTGGGACTCATTCTGCTGACCTCAGAAGGATAACAGGCTGAGTCGACCCCACCTGGTGTGAATTCAGCAGCCAACAGGGCCCAAACTCAGGACCCTAGGATCCCAAGCCAGCCACCCTAACCACTCAGCCAACACCAGGCTCACTGCCAGTGATGACTGGGTACCAAGACGTCCCGCTTTGATGCAACCCCACTTTGATCGGACACCTGACCCTGACCCATGACGTTTCTTTATTATCATTCAATTTAATTTAGAATGGGATTAAAATTAAGTCAATTCAAATCAAATGGAAGACCAAATAGGTACAGTCCTGAATTGGAGTCATCAGAAAGAACACAAACAGGCAAAACGCAAAGATGAAGTCATCAGGAGGAACGTGGATAGGATTCACATTTCAGCTGCTACTCTGCCCTCAAACCCTTCCAGGCACAGCCAAGTAAGCCTTATTCAAAAAAAACAAAAACCCAGATCAAAAAAATTGAATAAATCTGGCTGCCAGACCACGTGTCCGATCAAGATGAAATTTAAAACATGTATTCCCCATCACTAATAGATCTAATTGTGAAGTTTCATGCTGATTGATTTGATTAAGCGGTTCCAGAGAAAACATTATTTAATATTTTTCTTCAATCAAATATGACTTTCAAACCATGTGACCTATCAATTATTCCTTTACAAACTTGTACACCCATGCATTGAGGCACGTTTTGTAAAGTTTTGCCTCGATCTGTCCAGCCATTCTGGAAAAGAAGATTTTTTTTTATAGTTTTAGGGTATATCCAATATGGCTGCCAAACCATGTCGCCTCTGTCGTCATATGTGTGAAACTTTTGTTCCTCATGGAAAGGCAGTCATACGTGTGAAGTTTTGCCTTGATCCGTTCAGACACTTCAGAGAAGAAGATTTTTTAAGGTTTTTTTTTGTTTTATTTAACAACATGGCTACCGAACCACGTGACTGATGATGTCATCATTCATACTGATCAGATGTAGCATTCTACATATGCAATTATGACGTCATAACGAAGGCACCTATGACGTCATGAAAAAAATCAAACTTATTCCCCATGAGGAATACTTGCTATGTGCCAAGTTTCAATTTTTTCCTTGGTGCAGTTTCAGAGATACAGAGGTCCAAAGTATTTCCATTTTTACAACAAGTCTGCCACACCATCTGACCTATGACGTCGTAATTGTGATCAAAACATTCTACATGAGTAGTCGCACCAATGGTGAAAATTTTGTCTCAATCCGACAAAAGGTTGCGGAGAAAAATACGAAAGTTCTGTGTGGACAAACAGAAAGACAAACAAACAAACAGACAGACAAAGAAATGAAAAATCACTCTGAGAATGACACTTGGCGAAATGGAACGGCACGCTGAACAGTTTAAATTTTGACATCACATTGGCGGATCTGAATGGAGGAGGAGATCGGGACCATACTCTGTGCAGAGCGTTGGTGCTGCTGAAGCAGTCTCCTTGGTATGGGCACAATCCTGGACGGGTCACCAACTGACAGTATATCCAGCATGCTGACTCATTTTGCCGACTGGAAGATGACAGTGATTAACCCCACCTGGTATAATTCAACAGCTGAGCGGGATTAACTCAGGACCATCCAACCATTAAGCCAACACCAGGCATATCTGAATCTGGACCTTACCAAAATTGAATCAACCCTTCCTTGTCACACACCCAACCTGTCCACCAAGTTTAATCCAAATCCATTCACAACTTTTTGAGATGTCATGCAATGTTGGTTTTTCCCCCATCTCTCAATGATGAATAATCACTGAAAAAATTAAATAACTTTCGTATCTGGATCCGGATTCGAATCTTCACTAAAATTGAATCGATTCGTCCTTGTCGCACATCCAACCTGTCCACCAAGTTTTGTCCAAATCCATCCATAATCTTTTGATACATTGTGCTCTATATCATTTTAGCCATATCTCTCAATGGGGAAGAATCACTTACAAAATTCTCCGATCCGGATCCGGATTTGCATCTTCACTAAAATTTAATCGATTCGTCCTTGTCACACACCCAACCTGTCCACCAAGTTTCGTCAGAATCCATCCATAACCTTTTTGAGATATTGTGCTCGACAGTACATCGCTTTTGGCCCGATCTCTAAATGGTGAAGAATCACCTACGAAATTCTCAGATCTGGATCCAGATTCGGATCGTCACCAAAATGAAGCATTGCTGTCGTTGGACGGTTGACTACATACACAAAAAAATTCAGAACAGTTGCTTGAAAACTGTGGCCAACAAGGACAAATGTGTCCAAGAGCCGTGTCCTAAAGGTTTTGTCCTTCACCAGAAGAAGAAGAACAAGAAGAAGAAGAACAAAACAACAACAACAACGCGGAGCTCTCTTAGAGCCAGCGTTCGCAACGCGACACGGCTAAAAATTCATTAGGCCCTGTCACACCTTGACGTTTTAGCCAGCTATGGCAACGTATAAAAATGTATGTAAAACGTTGGCGTACGCTAAAATTTTGATGTTTTTTAAGTTTTGGGCGTATTCATAACGTGTTGGTCGTATGCATAACATATTAGTAACGGGCACAGAACGTTTCGTTGTGTTATTGATAACTTTTACCAACGAATGCTTAGCCTGTTGTCGGCGTTCACAACTATGCCCAACGATAGTTTAACTTACGCATAGCGCGCTAAACGTATCGCCGGCGAACTCGTGGCGTAGCCTGTTAAGAACCTGCCGGACGCCGATTTAAATCATAACCACCTGAAAATTTGAAGTGTCAACATCGCAGTCACACCTTGCCGATTTTGCCAGCGTATGCCGACCTATGAAAAATGTGTCTAAAACGCTTAGCGCACGTCAAATACGGTATGGGTAAGTTGTGATACGTTAAGAGTAGGCTGGAAAACAATGAAGTACGCTGTCATATTACGTGGTACGTGTATACGTCGTGAAATTTCAAGCATGCTGAAAATTTTACGACGTACTCGCGGTATGGCTAACACGTTCCGCATGCGTTGTCATATGTTCCTGGCATGCTCCGCGATTTGTTTACACACGACGGACACACGTTACTTGTAGGTTACTCATAAGTCGAAACACGTCAAGGTAATATTTAACATACCCGCAACCTAATTTCAACCAATGGGTAACGTCCTTTTAACCTATGAGTAGCGTGCTCTGAACCTATGTTTAACATGCTTGAACCTATGAGTAACGTGCATTGAACCTATTTGTAACTTGCCTTGAACCAATGACTAGCGTGCTATGAACCTATGAGTAACGTGCGTTTAACCTATGTGTAGCATGCTTTGAACCTAAGTATAATGTGCTTCTAACCTTTGAGTAACATGCTATGAACCTATGTGTAACGTACTCAAACGCACATTGTCGTATGTAGACGAATTAGATTGACGTCTTCCGGACGACCACAGCACTTACTGAACGTGTTTTAACTTACATCTACCGTATAATGGCGTATTGGCAGCATTAAGGGGAATTGGTATATACAAATGGGCTTCACAAGAGGAACCCATCATTGTTCCAGACTCGATGTTGATAGATGTCAATGCCGTAGTATCAGTAGTAGTAATACTATTAGTAGTAGTTGGTGTGCGTGACAGTAGTAAAGTAGTATAGTTTAGTAGTAGTATGTCTATGTCAGTAGTAGTAGTAGTAGTAGTTGTAGTAGTAGTATGGTAGTAGTAGTATGTCTATGTCAGTAGTAGTAGGTGAGCGTGATGGGGAGGTGTGGGTGATGATGGATCCTCTTATCGTCCACGAATAGGAGACTACTTTGCACCATTGTTCGATGTTCTTTTCGGCTAATTTTTTTTCCTCATTCCCACGATGAATATTTCTTTGTTTTACTTTTTAAAGTATTAAAAACGACTTTGACAAATGCATAATGTACTAGTAATGAACACAGAACGCTTCGATAACTTATACATAAGTTATACCAACGATTGTTTATCGTGTTTTAGGCGTCCACAACCTATGCCCAACGATAGTCCTAGCGTATGCAAGCGTAATAATTCCCAAGCACGTTATTCATAGGTTATAAATAGTCACGGGTACCCTAAACATTACTTTGATGTGTTTCGACGTATGAGGAACTTTCAAGTAGCGTGTTGCGAAGTGTGAACAACGTTCGTGTAGCGTGCTTACAAAACGTTACTCATAGGTTAGAAATAAGTTTCGGGTACGCGAATGTTACCACTACGTGTTCGACTTATGAGTAACATACAATTAACGTGTGTCAACGATCGCATAACGTGCCTACAACTTATGGCCAGCGTAGCGGAACGTGTGAGCCAAACGCCGAGTACGTCGTAAAATTTCAAGCATGCAAATTTTTTGGACAAGCAAAAAGTAAACGTTTATAACCAGCGTAATACGACCTATGGTAGTGTTTTTCAGCGTGCACCTAACGTACACATAACGTACCCATACGTATTCGACGTGTGCCAGCGTTTTAGACAAATTTTTCAGAAATCGGCATACGCTGGCTAAATCGTCAAGGTGTGACAGCCCCTTTACAGAAAGTCGAACATCAGCATTTTGATCACAATAACATAACAACAACAACTCCGATATTTCGTCACGTGCCTTGATGGAGCCAAGAGCGAGACCCGTCATGGAGGCTCCTCGTTCATGACGAGAAAATAGTGTATTTACGAAATTACAACACATTAAATGGAATAATCTTTAAATAGTAACGTGAACTTTTCAAAACTTTAAAGCAAATGTCAGAATATATTTAAAAGTTCATGATAGACGCTCTGAAAGGCACTTCAATGCGAGGATGTGTACAGGTGTTTAGTATTTAAGGAGATCCGGATCCTGTATATAAAGAGCCGAGTCCGAAAGGTTTTGTCTTCACCAGAAGAAGAAGAAGAAGAAGAAGAAGAAGAAGAAGAAGAAGAGAAGAAGAAGAACAAGAACAACGTGGAGCTCTCTTAGAGCTAGCGTTCGCTACGTGAGACGCGGCTAAAAATCGTGTGACAGACATACAGACAAATTCTGCAGACCAACATAGTTGGCAAAAAAAATGTTTTGCCAAGTAACAAACAAACACACCCAAATGCAATACCCTCTCCTTCCGTGAGGGTAATTACAGAGTTCATAGAACACGTTACCCTGCTTAGTGTTGTATATACTTCAACCTAAATAAAATTATGATATTAAAGATCGTTTTAAAAAAATCCGGAAGTTTAGCGCTATTGAAGCAGTCTTAAACATGACCTTAATACACCACCCTGTTGAACACGTCCAAGTACTGCAAAATGGAAGGGTTTAGAAATGTGATTTGTGTTCTACAGTGTTCAAGTATATACTTCAATTTAAATTTTTAAAAAGATTGTAAAAGTCGTATCAATAAATGAATCCCAGAATTTACCGTTGGTGATGCAGCGTCTATCACACCACCCTGTCTAACACATCACATTAGTTATTGGTGCCTGTTGTTTGTGTCCTTTATAACATCCTTTAAAAAAAAACAGTAAGTTTCCTGTTTGGAATGATTTTTCAATTTTTTTTGACTGCCAGACAGGCAGACAGAGCTCAAAAAAAAGAAAAATCTCACTTCTCTTTGCACATGTGCGATCGGGACAAATCCAGAGCCAATATACAGTAAAACGGCAAGTTTGATTTCCGATTCGTGTTCAACATGTAACAATCAGGTTAAACAAGTTGTTCCTCGATCATATAAACTGTTGTTTACAGACAAACGGCCGGACAGACATGAACCAATTGCTTGGCCCCGCTTTTCGCTTCACGTGCGCAGGGTAAAAACATCTGGGGTGTATTCTGTGAGCAAGCAGCTTGCTTGATTCAAAGCACTCAAGCAAGCACTCCAACGGAACGGAGTGCTCGGAACGGAGTGCTTTTTAGCAATGACGGGCATTATGCCCCCACCAAGCTTACATGGACCTGTGCCACTTTGCATTTTGCGGAGGGGGTGGAAGGATTTTGCATGTTCATAGATCTTAAAGAATTAGAATGAAAAGAAGAAGTAACAATAAAAATATGAAATGCACATTTCAATATCATCCTCTGTGATCGCAAAATTGTTGATATAGCCACCGATCGTTTTGAATTTGAGTACGGCGGACATTTTTTGCTGCCGTGCGGAGGTGTTCCGTACACAGGCAGCTTGCTTACTGTTCTCAAAGCACCTCTCTTAATTGTTTGCTCCGATTGCCAAGCAGCTTTCAAAGCAATTGCTACGGAATGGCTGGCTTGGCAAGCGATAGCAAGCAATAGCAAGCCGCTTGCTAATGGAACACACCCATGTTAATTTCATAGCAGTTGGTCATCCAGCTCATTCACTGTCCCCATGACCTGACACATCAAACTGTTGAACGCACATTGAGGTGCGTATATCACAACCAGTCGAACCATGTTCTCACGTACATGTCTCACATGTAGCATGGCTGAGGATGGTTAATTTATCTTGAAAACTATATATTGTGAAATTGTGGTGAGTGTGTTCCTTCATAGGACAGCATATCTTAAATGTTATCAAGAAGTGAAAGGGTGAATTCAGCATGTAGTTTTTGTCACACATTAAAATGAGAAATGCCAACCACGCGTACCTAATGTATGAAGTGCCATAGGGTTTTCCTTCAAATGTTATTTTACCACCGATCGATGCTTCTTCAATTAAATGCTCTATTCGGCAAAGGACAAGAATAACTCAAAATATTTCTGGTGCTTGACTGTCACGGAATTGCTCATAAATAAGAAACCAAGGAAAGCATATTGCAGCCTTGAATCAGCAATTCAAAGTTTCACGTTCAACTGAAAGTTTCAATCCCTTTTCTTGAAATTTAATCCAAAAAAACATAATTTTTTTGTTTACGAAGTTGATGTGAGACTCATGGTGAGGCTTTTGTAGACCTATGCACATCATTGTCAGGACAAAAACTTGAAGACGCATCAGTGTACTTTCGGGCTGGCAGGATGACCTAGAGGTAGGCACACTCGCCTCTAAGCTATCTAGCTTGGGTTGGAATCCCGAACCAGCTGTAAACTGTCATCCCGATGTTTCACAGGCAGGGTGCTTCATCAATGTATGTGCCATCCCTCGGATTTATGTTAAACTGGGTGTCCCGTCTTTCCGGCGTTAGTTGGTGGACGTTAAAGATCCCACGGTGTCCTTCGCGGAGAGTAGGCGAGCTATCACCAGCACCATGGAACAAATTACAAATGCCTACCCGAACCTACAGAGGGCATTGCATCAGTGGCACAGCCACATCCTCAGCCAATTCTGCTACACTGCAGTCTTGTGCTGCATACTTTTACCTGAAATACAAGGACATTAGAATAGACGAAACAAAACGACTCAAAAACAGAATAAAAGGTTTGAATCTGAAATTACCATCTCCAGAGCCGCAAACAGGAAGCAGGTCCCCTGTTTGAAGATTCACATATCTAGTGAAGAACCATTCCTGATGGAGAGGATAATTCACCCAGAATTGGCATAGTCACCAGTAGATTGATTCAAAAAGAAGAATTCAGGTAGTGGGGGAGAAATCTCCTGTGAGAATGTGCAATATTTCAGGGGACACTGAAACCTCCAGGATAATGTTAAATTTGGAGCCAATTAATTTGGTGCTAAAATTCCTCCATTCTACTCAGTCTTGTCAAGCCACCTCAAAAGCTGCCTATAAAACTACAAGCTGATGACAGTTGGTATTAAACATGAAGTAGGCCACAAAATCGTCCCCAATCCAAAATCTCGTCCACAATCCAAAACCATCACCTTTCGACCCCCATTAACCCCACCGCAATCCCTCCTGTTTCCATATTTCAAGATTTCCCTCCTTGGAGTTTCATTCTGTATCCACCTTGTCCACCCCCATGATCATCTCCCCCCCCCCCACCATTCCTCCTCACACCCTTTGCTTGTCTAAGTATCCCTCTATCTTGGCCTTCTGCTCTGCTGTTGGTGTTTCCCCCTCTCTCTACTGTTCCTTTTACATCCTGTTATGTTCTCATCCGTTCAGTGTACTATCTCTTCCACGAGCCTCAACTATGTGTGCAAAAAAGAGAAAATTATATTGCTTGGTGATCGGCAGCCAAATGTTGTTAACCATCTCAAGATATTTCTGGAGAGTTATTATAAAGTACTCTGGACAATCAGAATGCCAACCATGCATACCAAAAGTCAGCTCTATGAGATTGAGGACATGAATATAGCGGCATGATCATCAAGAAGTTGCAAACCAAGTGGATAACTCTTCGACCCAGATTCCTTTTCCTTCCTTTTTGTTTCATTTCAACCCTTGCCTCCTTTCCCCTGCAAATTTTATATGCTGAAAAATCTCTTGTGTGACCTCTCAAAAAGAATGATCATTTATACTTTAAAGTTGCATAAAATACATACAATATTACTTATCAGTGTGACTCAAATTTAACGGGACTTTTGTTGTAAGGATGTAGAGTAATGAGCCATGTAAGGATGTAGATTATGAATGTCGAGGGTAATTGTCTTCACCTTTGGTAATCAATACTCTAAATCACATGTTTCCTGCTTTAATGCATGTGCTGATAATAAAGCCAGCAGCAAGAGAGATAATAGAAGGCGGAACAGCGGATAACTCTGAAATTTCAGCCCAAGGAAAACATCAATTGTTTTTTAAACTTACAGATAATTTGCTGCACAGTATGCTGATGATTGTGTGTCAAGGGCATTTGCAGGATTAAAGACCACCTTGGCGTAAGAAGTTTCTGAAGAACGAGGCTTATAATTAACAATGACATCCACATGCACGTTATTAGGCATTTTACAATGAAGGCAAATGAAAGCTTCCACTTTGATAGGGCAGCAGTGTATGTAAAGCTGGAGAACACATTCACTGCGATTCAAGGATAGTTTTGGAAATAAAGGTGCAAGATTAGTTCCCAGTTGGTCTAACACAACAGTCCACGTCAAAAGAATGCCCAACAGACATGGAATACATGTTCAACCCCAACAAACTCCACACACTCATCCTGTCTCTCCAAAAGAACAGTCTGGCAAACCTTCCCATCTACTTCCTAAACAAACCACTTGAAAAGGTTAAGTCACACAAACTTTTGGGCCTCACCATCAGCCATGATCTTTCTTGGGCAGACCAAATTTCCAAGATGTGCTCCAAAGCAGGTGCCGAATGGGCATCCTTCGTCATGCAAGGTCTTTCCTTGGCCAATCTGAACTTCTGACAAACTACAAGATCTTCGTTCGCAGCTTGATGGAGTACTGCTCTCCCCTTTGTGCTGCTGCTCTTGCCTCACACCATGCCCTTCTTGATGCAATGTAAACCAAAGCCCTCAAAATCAATGGAATCTCCCACGATGAAAATGAGTATCTCGGCCGATTACTTTCACATTGCAGACAGGTTGGTGCCCTCTCTATATTCTTCCACCTCCCTTTTGGTCTCGCACCCTCTGCCCTCTCTTAACTCTTTCCTTCCCAGGTTTCTGCAGGATGCACACAGTTTGCCAGTAACCCTCTTAACCCTTTGCCAGTAACTCAAAAATCCACACTCTGCTCACTTCCACTCATTTGTTTGTCTTATCTCTCGTCTGTGGAACCAACTTCCCCAGTCTGTTCAGTCCCATTCTTCCCTCCAGGGTTTCAAGACAGTTATTCACCACTACCTCTATTCATCCCCCATTCATATTAACTAGCCGAAACCCCGTCACAGACGGATTCCGTTCCATGAGCCCAATATGACAACCGGTGGGCTCTTGTAAGAGCCGAGTCCCAGTCGATGTACTCCATGGCCTTACCTAATGAGGCCTACAAAACGTCCTTGTACACAACATTTTTTGTGTGCACTACTCCTTGTGAAGAAATCCCCTGATTTGTGCACGTGTCTACTTTGACGTGCACCGTGTCAAAACTCCTCAGGTCACAGTACCGAGAAAAAACGTGATGTGACCGCTAGGAGGAGCACAAAATTGGTCCTTCAGTATTAATATATAGATGCTTCAGAGTTGAAGGTTGACTATTGCCACATGTGCGATTGCATTACAGGTACGAAGTTTCTTTCAGTCCAGGTCACAGTACCGAGAATAACGTGACGCGACCGCTAGGAGGAACACAAAATTGTTCCTTCAGTATTAATATATAGATTATCTCTTCTACTCCAAATTGCCCCATTTCCTGGCACTCCTTTTTTTTTAACTTTTTGGGACATAGTTGAGGCTTGTAGAAGAGCTTGTATGAGTACACTGATTGGATCAGGATGCAGCAGGAGAAAAGGAACAGCAGAGAGAGGATGGGGTGGAGGCAGCAACAGCAGAGTTGAAGGCCAAACTGGAGGCAGACTTGGACAAACAATGGGTGTGGGGAGGAATGGGGGGGGGCAAGAGTGGATGCATGGGGTGGACAATATGGATTGAGAAAGAAACTCTCAGGAGTGAAAACTAGAAAATTGGAGGAGGGATTGTGGTGGAATGGGGGAGGGGGTTAACGAGGGGAGAATTAGATCATGGTTTTACTTTGGGGCAATCTGAGATGGTGGTGAGCAGCCGTCTGGAAGACCTGGATGGAAGAATGAGATTGAAGAGAATGTGGAAGCTGGTTCCATAGGTGAAAAAAGGAGGACCAGACAATTTGAGGCACAGAGGAACAAATAATTTTTCCAGGTTGTTGTGATTTCCACCCCCCCCCCCCCCACTCTTCTCCCTCACCTCTTATCATTTGTTAGTTGTCGGTTGGTTTGTTCCTTTTTTGTTTTCATCCCCACTTTCTCCTTCCTCTTCTTGCTGTGTTTCATTCAGCTTGTGTGCAGCTTGTTCATCCACCTGTGTCCTTCTCCCCCTCCACTTAATCTCACTCTCACTTCTACTCTACTGTTGGTGTTTCCTCCTTTCCATTGTATTGCCTTCCATTCTACTCTAGGTCTTCCACGAGCCTTGACGATATATACAAAAACTAAAAATACTTTCAATGATAGTTTTTGAAATATACTGTTGGACCCCACTATTTGTGGATTAGCTATTTGTGGACCCCGTGTATTCGCAGCTTATGAAATGTGACTTACTTCGACATTTGCGGCCCTGTGCTTTGCGTATTCGCAGTTCTTTCACTGTTTTTTGCGGACATATTCGCGGTTTTTCACGGGACTTTTGATTTTCACGTATGAATCACGAAAGACCAGGAACCCATCCCCCCTTTTTCCATTGAAACAATGCCTCGACATGTGCGGATTCGACATTCTCGGCATTTTTCAGGAACGTATCCCCCGTGAATAGCGGGGTCCGATAGGATATCCAACATTCGCTCTGAATTGCCAAAATACAAAAGTCCACGTCAAGTTTGAAGCACTCTCATATAACAACAGTGTTGTGCATTATATTTTGCATGAAAGACTTCGATACTACTGACAATGCAAGAAAAATCAAATTGAGGAATACATCTTATTAATGCTTGTCCACACTTGAGACTGCTTAGCGATGGCCATCATCTTTTCTAGGAGGAAGAATCAATGCTCACAATGGGCTGTGTTCATTTCACTCTCCACTCATCTCACAATGCAATTTTACTGTTATAAGCAAACTTTTGCTTCAAGGTCAACATATCGCAATTCAAGAAAGTTATGAGTCAGGAAAACCCAAGGCAACGATGTCTCACATGAGATACTGAGGATCTGGCCCACTGAGAAGTTCATTTGGACCATCGTGACTGCTGCACAGAATTCCTTCGGAAGAGTCGATCAAGCTTCTCGGATCATGTCGACACACAGCTGACGATCGGGTCAATCCAGCTCTAGATTTGGAGAAGCTGGTCATTTTATCTTTGTCATCACTGGATCTCCATCATTCCATTCTTACATAGTTGTGTTTCTATTGATGGGGGACCGCGTTAGCAGAAAAGAAGCTGTGACTTCCCCATATTTTACCACCCGTGGTTTCACTCCTTTCAGTGGAGTGGTTGTGGTCAGTGCACCTTCACTCCCCACACATGTACTTGCAGAAATTTCAAAATGCAAACTGAGTTTCACTGCTCTATTTTACTTTCTCCTCTTCTTTGCTTCGCTCCTCCATCTTCATATTGATAGCCTAATTATTTATTTGTATGTTTTTTTATAGCACCTTCTTGATTTTGAGTGTCTGTTGTCATACATTCGAAGAAGCATCTCCGCAAGCCTTATTGTGCATATTCTCCAACTGAATGTTTGTGACCTCATAATCAATCGATCAAAATGCATTCTGCAATTTTGAGAGACCAAAATATTTTGTTGACCTTTCTGACTCAAACCAGAACAGAGATATTGAGGAAATGGAATTGTGGGATGCTATATGATAACCTCTTCTTTTGCACATCAGGCACCACTCACGCTGATTATGATATTTTCCGGAAACATTGAAAGGCTCATAAACTTCTTCAGTTTCGCACGCTGGCTATTCAATGGACTTGCGGTCAGTGCAGTTGTCTATCTTCGTTACAAAAAGCCTGCTCTACATCGACCCTTCAAGGTACATCAAGTAACCTAAACAATCTCGGTATATTTTGGCTCGTAAGATAACAATGGTAATAGTAATTATTTTCTCTGCTCAAACTACAGAAGAGGGGGAGAGGAGAATATTCTTGTGTTTTTTTCTTCCTCTTTCTCTCTTTCTTTCCTTCTTTCCTTGCAAAAAAATACAATCACACACTCTCCCTTAATTCTAAACCAATCAACCCCTTTTATGTTCATTTTATTGCTCTTGTTTTTTACAAATTTAGTCTCCCTCCATCACAATCAATGTTGTTACTAGAACAAAAAGTTTTACACTTATCAAGTGATACTGTTGGATCTTTAAACTAAATGTAGACAGCACAAACAGCTTTATGTTCTATTCAAAGGACAGAGTGATCTGGGATGCAGTCCCCCAACATCCTCCACCCCTCCCCCATCCTGCCATGACTCCATCAAAACAACAATTTAGAATTAAATGGAGTATATTTATTATGTGTGTATGCACTGGGAGATAATTTGAGCAAAAGTACAAAAAGCTGAATGATCGCAGACAGAAAGTGGTTTAGGGGACTGGAAAGAATGGGGAGAAAAATGAGAAAGAATATTGGGATGTGACAGGAATAAAAGGGATGGTTGGGGTTTGGGTGGAGAGGCATGTCAGGAACTTGCTCCATTTTGTGTCGGTAAAATAGTCATAAATTCATCATCTTTGAGGATCAAACACAGACTTTGTAGCTTGATGATAAGTATGTTGCCAATGTATTTATTCATGAGCATTTCAAATGGGGCACTTTGGATTAAGTATTCCCTGCACATTTACCGCAATGGAATATTTCAAGTCATTCATGGGGATTTAAGATGAACTACTGATGATGGGATGATTTGAAAACCAATGGACCACTGAAGAACTGCAGAGTTCCTCTGTATAGTCTTTCAGAGGAGAATGAAAGTGAGCCAAACTAGTGGAGGTGAGCAAATAGTTTTGAGTAAGAGAGAGAATATGGGGGAGGTTAATTCTGAGTACATTCTGAAAGAATCTGAAAGAAACAAAAACAAATCTGAAAACCCACTCCGTGGGAGTACCTCCTCTGCAGCTGCCCTGCGAAGGGCAGCTCACTGAATGATGGGATTTGGGCAAAGCCTTTGGGACCCCCAATCCTTGATAATAGGAGTGAAACCACGGGGTAACCTTCCCGGGTCAGATTGCGGTAG
>CM068954.1:36876286-36892136 GCA_035128595.1 Eptatretus atami | reverse complement strand
AGGGGAGGGAGGAAGGGGAGGGGAGGGAGGAAGGGTGCGAGGGCGGGAGGAGAACAAGTTTTTTTTCGCATTTTTCTAAATTCATGTAAATTTATTACCGACTTATATGCAGAGTAACCTGCAAAAGTATTCACCGACCAATTATGTCACATTTAGATGATTTACGAATATGTAGAAACAATTTTTCCAAATGAACGTTTTATATTTATAACTGAAGAGATCAACTAAACATTGTTATAGTTGAAGGAAGTCATATGTCAGGAATACCGACAAAAAACATGTACAAATCAAAATTCACTGGTTGTAAAGGTATTCAGCCCCCTTAGGTCAGTACTTGGTGGAAGCTCCTTTTGCAGCAATGACTGCTACGAGTCTTTCCGGGTTGGTCTCTACCAGCTTTGCACAGTGAGATGGTGAAATCCTTGCCCATTCTTCTTGTGAAAATTGCTCCAGATATGCCAAGTTTGATGGGGATAGTCGAGGATGGACTGCAATTTTGAAGTCTCGCCATCAATGTTCAATTGGGTTCAAGTCAGGACTTTCACTGAGCCACTCAAGAACATTTATTTTCTTCTTATTCAACCACTCCAGTGTGGCTTTTGCTTTGTGCTTCGGATCATTGTCCCAGTGAAATGTGAATCTCCGACCCAGTTTCAGATTCATGGCTGACTCAATAAGGTTTTCATCAAGGATTCCCCTTTACTTTTCACCGTCCATTATCCCTTCTATCCTGACAAGCTTGTAAGTCCCTGCTGATGAAAAGCAGCTCCATAACAAGATGCTACCACCACCATGCTTGACAGTCATGGTGGTGTTGACTGGGTGATGTGCAGTGTTGGGCTTTCGCCAGACATAACGCTTTGAATTGAAACCAAAAGTTGAATTTTTGTCTCGTCTGACCAAAAAACGTTTCTCCACATGCCTGCAGTATTATTAAGATGCCTTTTTCACAAGCTCCATACAAGCTTTTGGATGTGTCTTTTTCAGCAATGGCTTATTTATTGCCACATGTAAGCCAGCTTTGGGAAGGTAATGGGATATTGTTGATTGATGAACACTGACCCCCATCTCAGACATAGAGCCTTGCAGATCTTTTAAACTCACTGTTGGATTCACAGTGACGTCCCGAACTAGTTTCCTGCTTGCCCAGCTGCTGAGTTTGGATGGGCGACCTGATCTGGGTAGAGTCTGGGGGTTATGATACGTCTTCGACTTCTTAATGATGGATTTCACCATATTCAAAGGGATAATGAGTGACTTTGAAAACTTCTTATCTAACCCTCTCCTTACCGGAGCTTCTCCACCACTTTATGGCTGATTTCTTTGGAAAGCTTCTTTGTCTTCATGTTTGCCTTGTTGGTTGAACAAGTGAGTGGCACCTTAAAACTCCTTAGATAAGTGGGGGAGTTTAGTTTTTAAGTTCAACCACTGATTACATACAGGTGAAACCTATTATACCTATTTTGTAATCTTTCAAAAAAATAATTTTCTCCTGAAGTGATTTCTGGTTAATTAGGCAAAGGGTTTGAATATTTATGCAACTGAGACTCATCTGATTTTTCTCTGTTAATCTAACTTATGAACATTTTATCTGCACTTTTTAGCTTTATCACTTTAGAGTAGTTTGTGAGGAGACCATATATTAAGTTTGATTTGAAAGCATCATGAAATCGGCTCAGGTGGAATCAAAATGTGAAACTTTGGAGGGGGATGAATACTTTTGCAGGCCACTGCACCTTGGGGTCTCAAAATTTGAATGTTCCTCCTCCCAACAGGTGCCACTGTTCATGCCAGTAATCTTCTCGCTAACATGCTTTATCACCGTCCTACTGTCACTATACTCCGAACCTTGGAGTGCTGGAATCAGTTGCATGGTTTCACTCACTGGAGTCCCTGCATACTACCTGTTCATTGTGCGAAAGGACAATCTCCACCGAGTTTCACTGGCTATGGGTAAGGATCTACTTTTATCAACAGTTCAACGAAATGTCTCTTTTAAATAAATAAATAATCTTGTATTATGAATGCACACTTTCACGAATCTCAATTAATTGTAGGACTAACGTTTATACATTCACAAGAAATATTGTTGTGGGCCGGGGTTCAGTGGCGATAAACGACCACTAGGTGGAGCAGTAGAGTCGTTTCCACTGAACACCCCGGAATTTAGGTCGTGACTCTCGGATAAGTCCGAAAGGTCACGGGTCCCTAGCGGACCGTGGTCGCCAATATTTTGACGGCGTGGGGTAGGGTTAATTGCCTAATTTCAATATACCTAAGTACCCACGTCGTCCAACTACCGGGGAAAACACCTCGACCGACTTTGGCCGAACCGAGTCGCTATCACCGACTCGGATCCGGCGTAACCGAGCGGAAGCTACCAAAGCCGCCGGACCAAATGAACAATTCACGGCACAACGGCCTTCCTACTTCTAAATACGCACCATGCTGGCCAATGAAAGAAAGCACAGAAAACGAGCTGGTACATTTAACAGGGTTTATTTTATAAGGGAGAGGGGACACAGTGAGCAGAGTTAAACTGACTAAAAGCAATGCAGGTATGTACAAGGCACTTAAACAATTCTACTTAACGGACTGGCACCGCACACACACACACACACACACACACACACGAGAACTGCGCCGGCTGGCCTTATTGAGGCCTCCAGCTCGGAAAGAAGGCAAGCTGAAGGCCAGGGTCTGGTGTGCACCTGTCCGCCTCGTGTGGTGTACAGCGATCTGGTCGGATGGCGGGACTCGAACCACAGCTTTCCGCAGCGCCAAGCACCAGGGACCACACTCTCCAAACGGACACGCACCAATCAACCAAGACCAAGGAGAAGATCAGAGACGATGATGACCCAGGACCAGACGAACCAGCCAGCACCAAGACCCGCGACCCCAAGATACCAACCTCCCCAGCCTGGCTTCCTTTATATCTTTCTTGTCCGGGGTGAGAAAATCGCCATCTGAGGCGATCTCCACCCTCATTGGCCGGGTGTCGTGGGAAAGTCGCTCCCTGTCGCAATCTCCACCCTCATTGGCCGGGGTGTCGTGGGAAAGTCGCCCTCTGTGGCCATCCCACCCTCATTGCGGGTGTCGTGGGAAAGTCGCCCTCTGTGGCCATCTCCACCCTCATTGGCCGGGTGTCGTGGGAAAGTCGCCCTCTGTGGCCATCTCCACCCTCATTGGCCGGGGTGTCGTGGGAAAGTCGCCCTCTGTGGCCATCTCCACCTCATTGGCCGGGTGTCGTGGGAAAGTCGCCCTCTGTGCCATCTCAACCCTCATTGGCCGGGGTATCGTGGGAAAGTCGCCCTCTGTGGCCATCTCAACCCTCATGGCCGGGTGTCGTGGGAAAGTCGCCCTCTGTGGCCATCTCCACCCTCATTGGCCGGGGTGTCGTGGAAAGTCGCCCTCTGTGGCCATCTCCACCCTCATTGGCCGGGGTGTCGTGGGAAAGTCGCCCTCTGTGGCCATCTCCACCCTCATTGGCCGGGTGTCTGGGAAAGTCGCCCTCTGTGGCCATCTCCACCCTCATTGGCGGGGTGTCGTGGGAAAGTCGCCCTCTGTGGCCATCTCCACCCTCATTGGCCGGGGTGTCGTGGAAAGTCGCCCTCTGTGGCCATCTCCACCCTCATTGGCCGAGGTGTCGTGGGAAAGTCGCCCTCTGTGGCCATCTCAACCCTCATTGGCCGGGTATCGTGGGAAAGTCGCCCTCTGTGGCCATCTCAACCCTCATTGGCCGGGGTATCGTGGGAAAGTCGCCCTCTGTGGCCATCTCAACCCTCATTGGCCGGGGTTCGTGGGAAAGTCGCCCTCTCTGGCCATCTCCACCCTCATTGGCCGGGGTGTCGTGGGAAAGTCGCCCTCTGTGGCCATCTCCACCCTCATTGGCCGAGGTGTCGTGGGAAAGTCACCCTCTGTGGCCATCTCAACCCTCATTGGCCGGGTGTCGTGGGAAAGTCGCCCTCTGTGGCCATCTCCACCCTCATTGGCCGGGGTGTCGTGGAAAGTCGCCCGTCCCCTCTGTGGCCATCTCACCCTCATTGGCGGGTGTCGTGGGAAAGTCGCCCTCTGTGGCCATCTCAACCCTCATTGGCCGGGGTGTCGTGGGAAAGTCGCCCTCTGTGCGTGATTGGACAAGGGTGGAGTCGGAGCTGAGGCGATGAAAATCTCCGCCCACGTACGTGGTCGAACGCACGTGGCAATGGCGTCGGTGTGCGAAGTGAAGTGAAGGAGATTTGTTGTAAAAAAACTAACTATAAAGAAACTTCGCAGCGCATACATGTAATTCCCGTTAGACACAGGTAGGGGACCCGAACTATAAACACAAACTTATCGAGATAACTAAACTTGGGGACTGCTGTCTGTTTGTGTGTAAATGGCTTCCAAATCCGTAACAATATTTTATTTGTCCCTTGTTCAGGGGTGTAATCGATGATTTTTACCAAAGCGTGACTACAGTAATATGAAGGACATTTCCCACAAATGCATCAAATAATCCTCTTCGAAACGTTTTTCTTACCTACGAGCTATTTGAACAAAATATATTCAGAAATACATGTTTTGAAGAGCATATTATTGCCAGCGTCAGAGTTGTAACCGGTCCAGGATTGTTATCATAACCAAGAACCTGCTTCAGCAGAACTGATTTTCTGTATAGAGCACAGTACATCATTTGGATGATAATGATGACTGACATTCCACTTTCAGTAATTATGATGAAGAAAAATTACAAAATCATATTTCATGGTAATTTTTATTAAAATATAAAACAAAAGTATCTCCACCCTTACGTAAGCTACCAAAAGTCATGTAACTTTTTATTGAAAATGCAAAATATCCTTGGCAGTCATTCAACCTGCAGGATGCTCACCCCCACACCCTCTCAACCTTAATCACAGTCTGGACCCTTACTCAACTGATTTTTGATATGTTTGAGTTTGAACGTCGTCATCTCGTGCCATATGTTGATTACACGAAAGTTAAAATAAAAAATAAAAAAAGGATCAACAAACTGTTCCTCACTTTCCAATAATGCTCCAAACCTTTTCATCACATTAGGGAAGTTTGATGTGATAAACAAGGATATGTAAGGAAATTTCACCCATAATGCCTGCACTCTGCAATGAATAATCCAAATCATTCCCGTCGTTCCATCCACATTGAGCTCAATTATTTTGCCAATAATTATTCCCTGAATGATTTATCAGCTGGGCATGCATTTTACTGTTGATTTTGTTCAATATAGTGTGCAGTACAGGAAAAATATTTTCTAAGCGTGGTATGATGTTCATGGGGTTGGCAGGATGGCCTACAGGTAAGCACACTCACCTCTATGCTGTTTGGCCTGAGTTTGATTCCCGACCCAGCTATAAACTGTCATCCCGGTTGCCGGTGTTTCACAGGCAGAGTGATTCATCAATGTGTGTGCCGTCCCTCGGATAGACGTTAAACTGGGTTTCCCATCTGCTAGCATGAGTTCATGGACGTTAAAGATCCCACTCTGTCCTTCGCCAAGAGTGGGCGAGCTATCGCCGGCACTCTGGAACAAATTCCAAATTTATGCCACAACTACTTCTCAGAAGGCAATGGCAAAACACCCAGTCTAACCCTTTCCAATAAACTAGTTCAGCAGCATCAACGCTCTGCAACAGAATATGGTACATCAGAATCAGAATGATGTTCATGAAGCCTGCTGTTGGATTTATGCTGAAAGTGTTAGCATTCTGAGTTGAAATTAACTCTAAGGGTCTTAGCCTCCTGGGTTCAAACGCCAGTTGAGCCAAACACCAGACGTGTCGACTCAACCCGTCATCCTATCGAGTTTGGCAAAAATGAGTACCAGCTTGCTGGGGGTAAGAGATCAATAGCAGTTGATATGGGATAGCAATGGGCACCCTGCTTATTTACCCAAGTGGTGTGGAGATCAATTAAAGAGGAACCTTTGGGTTGCCTTGGACTTCGGTCGATTATATTACTTTTATGATGTTATTGCAGCACCACCCTGCGTGCTTTTGTGTTACTGCAGGTCACGTCACCAAGACGCTTCAACAGCTGCTGAAAGTGATACCTCAAGAGATTACGACCTACTGATGGCTCTGTACACCTGAGCAAATCCCACATTGCCATTGTACAACCTCGAATTACAACCAGCAGCAAATCGGTCTTCATAATGTATCCAGTTTTCGGTAGCTCCATTAATCACACATCTTGCAGCTTCGTTTGATATCCTTGCGCACATCCCTCGACAGATGGGTGATGTTTCTTGTGTGAATGTTACCCAAACATTTGTGAAACAAATCCAAGCAAATTTTGATCTCCTTTGATATATTCTTTTCTAACCAGGAATGTTTTCTTTTTTTCGTTTAAAAAAAAATAATGATGAGAGGACATAACTCGAGTGAACTCCAAAAACTAAAGGACAAAAAAAACGAGATATCTGCGATCACAAAAACAAATTTCCAAGGGTAAGCCGGCCCGTGACTTACTCTTGTCCCACGATCCAATGGTGGCATTATATTTTTGGACCACCATTTAACCTTGACCTTCGTCATTTATGAATAGAGAGTAAATTAAGAAAATGTATCCCCATCTACAATATATCCACACAACTGAACATCATGAAAATCGCAGGAAAATTATTCAAGTTATGATCAAAAAGGTGATTTTGTTAATTAAGTTATAATTTTGTTGTGAAGCGATAGCAAGCTGATTGGTAATTGGACACACCCGCAAAAAAAAAAAACATTGCTTACTTCTTAACATTTTCAGATTTCACTCCAGATTTCGACAGTTATTTAGTCCACATGATCCGATCCTCAAAACCGATATATTTCGATGATATACTTTAATTAGTCTGTGAGAGTAGATGGTGGAAAATCAATCGCTTCGCTGTCCTTTACAACCTTTGTTTTCTCAAGCTACTCACAGACCTCACAGTCCTCTCAATGAAAGTGAAAAGGGGAGTATGGGAGGGAATAAGTAGGTCAAGGACACTAATCAAATATCAGGTGCACAACTTCAGTGCAGGTACGCTATTATGAAGCAAGAACACCTTGGAAGGACAAGAGGTCTTTGAGATTCCACAATGGCAAAATTGAGTGATGACAAAAAAAACGCATTTTTTTTGGCAGAAACAGGAGACCTTGACAGCATTCTTTTATTTAGACCGCCATTTAACCTCGACCTATAACTCGGAGTTGTTTGATGTAAATGAACCCGAAATGCGCCCTGTTCGAGGTTATCTATATCGGGCAATTTTCTTCCGATCAAACAAATTTTCTTCCGATCCGATCAGACAATTTTCTTCCGATTTCTTAGTCGAGTTATGGTGAAAAAAGTATAAATGTCTATAAATGAGTCACTACCTTAAAAATTAGGTCAAAGTCAAAAAAAAATTATGTCAACCCCACAAACTTTTTATTCCCATTATTGATACAAAATTTCATTCCGAAAGTCCCAGCGGGATCCGAGATACCTCTCGGACATTGACCGCAAAAGGGAAGAAAAACTTAAATGGTGGTTTAATATTCCTAGGGGTGTAAGACGTTGATTTTAACTCGTAGGGGTATGAGTTGAATTAAGCATAGATGTGCCTTGCTCTTGACTATCTAGAGAGGGCAAATTCGTTCTGATCGGAAAAACCTTAATCAAGTTATGGTGAAAAATGTTTAAATATCTTTAATTAGGTCATGAGTTTAAAAATTTTATTCCCATTATCAATGCAATCTTTCATTCTGAAAGGCTCAGCCGGATCCGAGATGCAGCTCAGAAATTCATACAGCTTGGAAATTGGGAATGTTGGAAGTGCAGGAAGGGAAAAAAATATTCTAAATGGTGGTTTGCTACTCCTAGGGGTCTAAGAAACTCTGGTACCATTAAAAAATGTGGGTACTAATTGTGGAAACAAACCCTACAACAGCTGTAAACCTTCTCCTATCCTACAGGAGGAGGCTTAATTATAACTCAAGTATGATGCTTCAGAGCTAATATTGATATAATAATTCAGGATGTTCTAGATTTTTAAAAAAAACATGGTGCCAACCGTCGTGGCGTTTCATCTGGAACATCCTGTTTTGGAGCCTTTCTTTTGTCATCATCAACATATTATGGTGTTATGCATACAGTAAAAATGTGTGGGATTTGGGGATGTAAAAACATATAAAATGAGAAAAGAAAAGGATTGAGGTACAGGCGATTTTGAAAGGATTTTGGTGAGAGAGAAAAAGGGAGTATGGGAGGTAAGGGGCAGGGAGGATGAGGAAGAAGGGTTCAGAAGTGCTGCCTTTTTATACCTCTGCAGCTGAAGGCCGGAGGCATTATGTTTTCAGGTTATCCGTCTGTCTGTGCGTGCATCCATCTGTTATTGGATGTTTTTTTGTTACCACGATAACATTCAAACTACTGAAAGGATTTACAACAAAATCTGGCACAAGTTTGGACTATGATACAAAGATGAACGTTTATATTTTTTGCTCAAAAGGTCAGAGGCCTAAGGTCATGTGACCTTCAATTGAAAATCTTTGTTCCCGCGATAACTCATGAAACACTGAAGGCATTTCAACCAAACTTGTCCAAGTATGGAATGTAATACAAAGATGAACTGATTCAACTTTGGGTTCGACAGTGGCAAAGTTCATGTGCTCTTCGAAAATCTTGTTGCAAACCATAACTCGAGTTAGAAGCTTGTGTTTAATGTCTCTCTCTCTCTCTCTCTCTCTCTCTCTCTCTCTCTCTCTCTCTCTCTCTCTCTCTCTCTCTCCTCTCTCTCTCTCCTCTCTCGCCGTCTCTCTCTCTCTCTCTCTCTCTCTCTCTCTCTCTCTCTCTCTCTCTCTCTCTCTCTCTCTCTCTCTCTCAGTCTCTCTCTCTTTCTCTCTTTCTGTCTCTCCTCCTCAGTTCTCTCTCTCTCTCTCTCTCTCTCTCTTCTCTCTCTCTCTCCTCTCTCTCTCTCCCTCTCTCTCTTCTCTCTCTCCCCGTCCTCTCTCCCCGTCTCTCTCCCGTCTCTCTCTCTCTCTCTCTCTCTCTCTCTCTCTCTCTCTCTCTCTCTCTCTCTCTCTCTCCTCTCGCCTCCTCTCTCTCTCGCCGTCTCTCTCTCCTCACCTCTCTCCTCTCTCTCTCTCTCTCTCTCTCTCTCTCTCTCTCTCTCTCTCTCTCTCTCTCTCTCTCTCTCTCTCTCTCTCTCTCTCCTCTCTCTCTCCCCTCTCTCTCTCTCTCTCTCTCTCTCTCTCTTCTCTCTCTCTCTCTCTCTCTCTCTCTCTCTCTCTCTCTCTCTCTTCTCTCTTTCTTCTCTCTCTCTCTCTCTCTCTCTCCTCTCTCTCTCCTCTCGTGACCTTTAAATGAGACATGGTGGATGCATCGATTTTTCACCATAATTGTGGTGTAGTCAAGCCAGCTCTCCATCCAATGGGTTTGAAGGCTTCTTTCACACGCAGCTTCATTACGTTTTAAATATACTAGAATGTGGCTTCCAGAGAAAATAAATAAAAATTAACTTTCACCCATTTAAAAATCATGCGAATTAATTATTGAATATCAGCTGCTTTTGTTTTGTTGTGTGTATCCTTTTTTCTGATGTGTTTTCAGTAGAGCAACCTGCTTTGTGAGGCTTTAAAAGGTGGTGTATAATTGGAAATGCTGTTTGGTAGGGTGATGTGATAAAATGGAAATGTTTTTTTTTTAAGTGTTGAATATAGCAAGCGTTTAATCAACGTGAGAAATGGGATTGAATGAGACTCGTCATTATTATAAATTAAGAAGAAGATGAATGAGGAAGAGTTTCCTTGTTTTAATCAAGGGGGCACAAACACCCCTCCCTTTATATGGGACAGTTTCTCTGTATGCAACTTTAACACAACACGCACACACACACAACACACACACACACACACACACACACACACACACACACAACAAACATTTGAAGGGCCATTTCCCCTGATAGAGCAGGGGTTAGCTATGCAGGTCCCATGACAATCTTCTATCATGGTTCCCTTTTTGAGGCAATGTTTTTTATAGCCCGATGTCCTTCCTGACACCAACCCTTTAGTCACCTCTGACGACACGCAGGGATATGGTGTACCTATTCTAAACCAGGCACACACCAGGACATCCTAGCAAGCTGGTACTCATTTTGCCAACCTCAGAAGGATGACAGGTTGAGTCAATCCCACCTGGTATTAATTCAACAGCCGAGCAAGATTTGAACTCAAGGACCCGAGGCACCCAAGCCACCACCCTAACCATTAAACCAACACAGGCTTCATGCAACTTTAACAGAGGGACTGAAAATTCGTTTCTGGCTTCTAACTGGACGAAATCAGCTGCAAATTTCAGAAGTAAATTTCCTTTTTTTTTTTACGTCGAGGTAATATGTTCCAAATTTCAAGCAACGTCCATTTCTGCATTCTTGAGTTTTTAACGAAAACCCTCGAAATTCACTTTGGTGTCTGTCTGTCCATCCGCCCAAAATGTGTTGGCGCTCATATCTCAAAGGCTATACATTGAAACTAGCTGAACTTGGAATATACAATCGGATAATACATCTAATCAATGGCTTTAGAAACAAATTCCACCTGAGAGCCATAGTTTTTGCTTTGTTGCTATTTTTTTTGCTCATATTCAACGATCACGCATTATTGACAAATGTCAGAACATCAGGCAATTCCGCTTGGCTTCCACCAGTGGGCAGCATTATCTATCATTTATGGATATGCATTGGTGGATCAATTTATTTGTGCATCAAATAGTCGTCTACAATTGTACATACTCATTACCCTGCGCTCACAAAGCGAAAAGCAGGGTTAAGCGATCCGTGGGCGTAAGTACGTATGTTGTACATCGTACATCGTACGTGTCTGCATTTTGTTCAGATCGAAAACTGTTCAGCGGAGGAAATTCAAACTTTACCACACGTTACATAACCATGTGATATAGCAGTCACTTTTTTGAGGCAACATAGGTCAAAGGTCAACAGAAGCCAATTTTCTAAAATCCTCAATTTTCATCCAATTGACTAGAAATTTGAACAGCATTTTCACATCAGATCACTGAATTCAACCACCAACTATCTTTGAGGTCCACATCGGCCAAAAGGTCAACATAGGCCGAAATTTCTAAAATTGTCAATTTTCATCCGATTGACTTGAAAGTTGAACAGAATTTGCATATCAGGTCACTAAATTCAACCAACTACTATTTATGAGGTCAAGCTAGGCCAAAAGGTCAACATAGACCAAAATTCTAATATTGTCAATTTTCATCTGATTGAATTGAAATTTCAAGATGATTTGCACATTTGGTCATTCAATTTCCAATTATTTTTGAGGTCAACATCAGCCAAAAGTTTTTATATTGAAATTTTCTAGAGCAATACTTGGTTCCTCCGAAGAACATAAGGGTAGTAGCAGCATGCACACGAGATTTTTTGAATGTGCCATATTTTCTATCATCTGGCATTTTCCATCAGCCATGGAATGTCCCTTCTTTTCGATTGTTTGGAATTTTCTACAAGCCATGCAATGTCCATTATTTTCTATAGTTTGCACATGGCACATGCTTTTATATGCCCCTGTCATTCTTCTCAAGGTGCAAATTGAAAACTGGCCCATCTATCCTCACCTTACTCAACTATATCATACTGTTTGAAACATGACCATCTATCGATATCTAACTAAACTATAACAATCATACTGTTTTGCAGATTGGGCTCGAACCAAAGAGAAGGAAAAGTGTTCTATGCTGAGTTTTAGCGGAGAAAAGGTGGGAAAGTGTGTTTGTGCGTGAAGTTCTAGAAATGGCTGTAGATTAAAATGTTGAAACAGGAAAATAACACGTATTCACACACCTATCTCTACACTCACAACACATATCTGCTTACATGAACACAGTATACTTAACGAACTAAAATAAAATACAACATAACTGGAGTTATACGATGAAAGTGTCTCTCTTACTCCTAGAAGCCAGAACTGTAACATGTTTATTTTACATTTTTATGGAAAAGGAGCCTTGTTGACAAATTTAACTCATGTTTTTATCAGGAATCATGGTGTTATCCAGTGGATATTGAAATCCACAATTTCATGGCAATCATAATGGTACTTTAGGTTATTGTTACTTTATGAACAGAATGGTACTTTGTGTATAAACGGTATTTTCTGGGCAGAATGGTAACTTATGGATTGTTACCTCCCACCACCAAAGGGAGATGGAGATTATGTTTCACCCCTATCTGTCTGTCTATCTGTTCTGAAAAAAATATCTCAAAACGTGGTGGAAGGAATCAGACGAAACTTGATGGAGAGCTTGGGTATTATAAAAACGAAGAAACTGATTCGATTTTGGTGAGGATCCAGATTCGGGTCTGAGAATTTTTCAGTGATTCTTCACCATTGAGTGATAGGACTAAAACGGATATGTAGCATTATATCTGAAAAAGTTATGGACGGATTCAGATGAAACATGGTGGATGAGTTGTTCGGTGACAAGAACAAGCCGATTAGATTTTAGTTCAGGTCCGAATCCAGATCCGGCCTATCAGTGGGATACAAATAATCAGCCTGGCAGAGGTATGCGCTCTACTGGGTGCCCATGTAGCTCTTCTTGTAACCACAAGCATGAAACAAATCCAGGACTTCTCATCCATTCCTTCCTCTGATGAAATACTAACTCACCCATCGCAGATTGTCACACCAACGGTCTCATCTTTTTGAAAGATATCCTAAGCCTTCGATGCCCAGTATCAGCGACATTAAAGTCGTTGTGCTGTGCAAAAAGAGTTGCAGATGCAACAAGATTGTTTTAATTTCCCACACTAGTTTTAAACACAAAATTGCCAGAAAAAAAATCATTTGAAACATAAAATGGTGGTTTGCATTCCCCTCTGCTTCTTTCAGATTTGCTGGAATAATCTGTTGGTTTCCTAATCACTACCAAAAAGCTGCATCTGGGCTGGAAGCCAAACATGCTGCCAACATTTTCATTATCTACTCCAGATGCATCATGAGGATGTTTAACAAAGCAGAACAAACCACCTGCTATCCAAAGCCACGGGACAAAACATCATTCCTTAAGACGTTTTGAGTTATTATTCAATACATGACTGGAACATCCATCCCTGAGAGGACTCTCATGAGCCCAGAGGCTTTCCTACATCCCTGCAAGGTCGAATGGGACAATGCGTTACGAACTAGCTACAAAGACTTTTTGGGTTGTGAAGCCTAAACCATAATGACCTTCATTGGCAGAATAAGCTGACAACTTTATCCGTTTAAAGCACTATCAGGCTTTCCAGGCAACCTGCATCTAAAGGACTGTGGAAGAAGAACCTCCACCACTGATGTGCAGAATAGTACTTTTTCAGCAGAATAGATAGTGATAGGACCAGCAGGGGCCACAATCTGAGAGTAAAGAAGATGAGAGTTAAGATGGTAGTGAGGCAGGGGTCTTTCACTCAGAGAGTAGTTAATGCATGGCTTGGTCTTCCTGGAAACGTAGTGGCAGCAGAAACAGTAGATAAGTTTAAATTGCAATTCGATATAGGTACCTAGAGGCATTGGGGATAGATGGTACAGGGATATTGTCTGGACTGTATAGGTAGCTTGTGTATGCATGGGTGATTGGTGGCAATTTGTGCTGATGTGTGATGTCTGTGAGAGAATCTCATGCAATGGATAATATGTGATTGGTATTGTATATTCTTCACCATAAACCGCTGTTGCCCACCTTCCCCTTCCCCACCCCCCCAAAAAAAAACGATCCCCATTTTTAGCTCATCTGGAACGTAATTCTGGGAGCTTATAGGATGGCGCGTCGTCGTCCCCATCAGTCCGTAAACACTTTCAATTTCATCTTCGAATCTGCTGATGGGATTGTGACCAAACTTGGCTAAAATTACATTTGGCATGTTGCAACTCAAGTTTGTTCACGGAATTAAACACTAGTACGGGCCCGTAGGGGCGGGCGCCGTAGGTGAGTGCCAGTATGTGCAGCCCTCTCTCGCCCCCTCTCCTCTCGCCCCCTCTCTGCGCCCTCTCTCTCGCCCCCCCTCTCCTCCCCCCTCTCCTCGCCCCCCTCTCATCCCCCTCTCCGTCCCCCTCTCTCGCATATTGGTCGACAGATAATGGGCCGTAACTTGGAACTGCTCGTCCGATTAATATCAACCGAAAAGGCACATCCGCGGGTCCCAGCTATTCCTGCAAGTTCTCAATCAGATCGGACCGTCAATCGTGCAAAAAAATAATAATAATAATAAATAAATAAATAAACATTAATTGTGACGTCATCGTGATGTCATAGCACCGTGTCTTGTCATTGATCGACAAAATGGCCGTAACTTGGGAACGCTTGTCCGATTGATATCAACTCGAAAGGCACATCTACGGGCGCCCGCATATATTCCTGGCAAGTTTCAATCAGATCGACCGGCGGTCGTCGAGAACGGCGGTCGCAGACAGACAGACAGACAGACAGACAGACAGACAGACACACACACACACACAGATTACTGGAATTATAGATAGATTGGGGTTTTAAGTGGTCTACCGGGGGTCAAAGTGGGTGCAGTTGTTTGACCCCCAAAATAGGTATTTTTTTCTTCTCTGAAATACACATAAAATTTTGATGAAACTTCATTACAATCTCCATCACCCGTGACTTACTAAGATTGTTCATGACATGTCATGAGAAAAATGCGGGTCTGGGGAGGGGGGTGGTTACACCCCAAAATATGTATTTGCTTCTTCTCTGAAACTACACACAAGATTTTGATGATACTTGACCACAACTTCATTACAAGTGTGATGTACTAAAGTTCGTTCTCAGCATTAAAAAAAATAAAATGCAAGACTAAGGGATTTGGTGTTTGAGTGACTTTTGCTCCCAATCCAGGTGAGCTTCAGCACCCACGATCCTATTTTTATTTTAACACCATGGTGATGTCACTGAGCATGCCACACATTTCTCATCCTTATCCTCATTTTTCCCCTTTTCCTCCAATTAAATTATGTCATGAGCTTTGACAGATTTATTTAATCTGGTGGTGGTGTAGCGAAGTCAAGAGAGGCCAAAATGGCCTCCTCTGTCAAATTTCCTTGTGATTCCTTGTGTAGAATAAAACACCCAGCGAATCGTCAGTCAGAGGTTCACAGGTGGTGGCCAGACTGGTATACAGCAACCTCAAACCGGAGGAAAAGATCAACTGCAGGATACACCTGACTGGAGCTTGGGGATGAGGTATTACTTTAGTAGTGACTGCTCACTACAAATGATGCACCGATGCCACATCCACCACAATATCTACACGACGTTCCACCAGCGTTTGTCTCCACTCAAATCTCTGTCCATTCACAATGTGCCTCTTTCACCATTCTTATACCAAGGCAGCATCCTCACTTGCGACCTTTCTTCTAAGATCCATGCGTTGGCATCTAGGTGGTGGATGAAAACGTTTTAGAGTCCTCTCTTCTCTCCCAAGAGTCCTCTTAGAGTCCTCTCTTCCCAAGTCAGGTAAGGCCAGATTAGATCTGTGACTTACTACAGGTATCATGTAAATCTGTACTAACCTGTTCCATGGTCGGGTTGTCGGCAACGAAACCGTCTCCCCCACCAGGTTTTTTTGGAGAGGAGGGTGTTTGGATATGGACATCCAGCAGGATTAAAAACAAAACCTGTCAAAGGGCGGAGGAGCTCCTTGTGAGCCAACAGTCATCCATATCTAGTGCCCAACTGTGTGCGGACGTCCTCCTGCAGTTGGGTTACTTCTTATTAGGAGGTTGGTGGCAGGATTTGCATTTTTTTTTTTTTTTTTTTATTTTTTGATTGTTTTTTTACGCCGTGCGCTGCCGAGCCT
>CM068954.1:36860915-36874928 GCA_035128595.1 Eptatretus atami | reverse complement strand
GTGTTACAATCCCTGTTGCTGACCCTCCAATCAACTGTGGTCCACCTTCGCTTGTGGAAACACAGTCTGCTGTGAACTTGAACTTCTCAAGGCTGGTGGAAATGCTACACTCGTGTCGTTGCATGCAGTTCTGTGCTCTGCCTGGAAACAGGCAATCTCAACTGTGGAAGAGGGGCCTTGTACTGTCCCTTTCTCTGGAAAAAGTGAAGGGTGGAACGCCAAGACTGAACAAACTACGAGGGGTGACGCTGCTCTCAAGTGCCGGGCAAGGTCTTTGCTCGGATAATTCTTGATAGGGTTCACCACCATCTGCTTGAGCACCAGTGTCCAGAGCAGTCAGGCTTTGCATCAAAGAGGTCAATGATCGACCGTATCCTTGCTCTTCTCACCGACCGGGTCCTCACCGAATGCAGACGAGAGTTACGGCAGGGGCTGCTTGCAGTCTATGTTGATCTCTGTAAAGCGTTCGATTCAGTGAATTGGGATGCACTCTCAAGGATTAATTATTGGTCTTCGTGGGGTGCCACCAAAACTGATCGATCTGATGTCTGAACTCTCTCTGGTACTGAGAGTGCTGTGAGATGTATCTCTGACTTATTTCCAGTTGTTACTGGAGTTCGTCAGGGGGTATGTCCTGGCCCCCACACTTTTCAGCACTTGTATGGACTGGACTCTAAGGAGCATGTTGGAGAGATCAAGCTGCGGTGCATTGTTTGGGAATGTAAAGATCTCTGACCTTGATTTCGCAGATGATGCAGACATCTTTGCGGAGACTTTATAAATCCTTTTGGGGGCCCTCGAGGTGCTGAATGAGGAGTCGGAGCCGCTGAGATTACGGGTTTCCTGGGACAAAACTAAGATCCAGGCTTTCAATGACATCTTGGATGCTGCTGTCCTGTCCGTGCCTGTGTTGTGGTGAGGATGTTGAGGTCGTGGAGAGATTCACTTACCTGGCAGTGATTTTCATGTCTCTGCTGGCTGTGAGTCAGAGGTCAATAGATGTCGGGCGTGGGGAGTCATGGATTCACTGGAGTATGGGGTGTGGTGCTGCCGGTACCTGTGCGGGAGACGAAAGTCCAGTCTTCAGGTCCTTGGTGCTTCCAGTCTTGCTCTTGGATGAGAGACTTGGACTCTGGACCCAAGGATCTTGAGATGGAGACTTAATTCCTTTGGTACCAGGTCTCTTCGGAGAATCCTTGGCTATCGCTGGTCGGGCTTTGTGTCCAACGAGCAGTTGCTGAGTGAGACTCAAATGAGATTTGTTACCTGCATAGTCCGTGAGCGTCAGCTGCGGCTGTATGGACATGTGGCTCTTTTTCCTGACGCTGATCCTGCTCACCAGATTCTCTCAGCGAGGGAATCTCGTGAGTGGAGGAGGCCAATGGGCTGACCACATGCCTTGTGGTTGCAACAGGTTGATCGGCATCTCAAGTAGATGGGGATGGGCCAGGCATCTGCCTGGGGGATGGCCAGACGGAGGCTCCTGGATACCGGCGGAAAGTGGACGCAGTGACGCGCTGCTCTGGCGCATGCTCCCATACCTGACCTAACCTTCTCTCCCCCTCTCCTCACTCTCATGCTCACTTCAGACCACCCCAATGTTCTTTTTGTTTGTTTTTTTTTGTTTTCGAATAAGCACTGACAACAAAAATCAGTTCCCACTTATGCCATGAAAACTCAGGAAGTTGCATCCAACCCATAAAAAAACCCTTCGTTGGACATTTCATTGGTAAGTGTGCTTTGTCAGGTCCCATCGCTTCATAACAGGGGACAGGGAAGATGCCTTGTGTGGGTTTTGCAAGCTCTTTACCTCTGTGTGATTTCCCACTTTCCATCCATCAATCCTTTTGCAATATTTTTTTTTGTATATTTTGAAATATACCATCACCAATACCTACAACGCCGAGCGGCGAGTGGGCAGGGCTGCCTCGTCAACGACGGTGTCTGGGAGCCAATGAAGACGCGACACGAGTGAGGAACTACCATCCTTTGCTACTCCTGCTCGAAGCCCAATGAAAGCCGGTGTCGTGCCCACCAAGAGAAAGAGCTATGTGACACGCCAAGGACTGGTATGGACCTGAAACTGCCTGCCTTCCAAACTACTTTCTTGCACACCTTCCTTATTGCCTGTATGAGCTGTCTGATGTGATCGAGGATCAGGACGGAAGAAAATACTGCCTGAATGAGTAATTGCCAGTACGAGTTGCATTAGGGCGAGACCACTTACGCTGAGCAAAGGGCTCCGAGAGCAGATGGGAATACACAATCCTTTGGCGCAGCGGCTCCAACCACACATACATACCACCCTGACACTACACACCCATACACCACCACATTTCCTTCCTTCCCTCTGCTTTGGACCGATGCAGGCCTGCCTGTCTGCATAGGGTGAATAAGGGCCCGACCCGAAGCCCTGATCTTTTTCTCTCTCTCTCTCTCTCTCTCTCTCTCTCTCTCTCTCTCTCTCTCTCTCTCTCTCTCTCTCTCTCTCTCTCTCTCTCTCTCTCTCTCTCTCTGTCCTCCTCTCTCAGATGATTGTGGCACACCTGTCTTGTATTCTAACATAAGTAAGATTGTGAAAGGAGCTCTTTTATGTACTAAGGGTAAATTGCTTTCATGTGTGTCTTTGCTTACCTGTAAATACTTAATATGTGCTTGTAAATACTTGCTTTACATTGGTAAACTGCTTCAAACCTGCTGAGGTGTCTTTTCCTTCATTGGTTTGATGTAGCATTTACGTCATAAATACACAGGAAGTTGTGGCCTATTGATTCGCTATGCTAGAATAGCCAACGCCTACCTACGATTTCACTCGGCCATATGCAATACGTAGATGAGGTTGAGAGCGCAGCTCCCCCGTTTAGATAACGAGCTCACCAAGTAAGGTAACGCGACACTGTGCACGAAGACCCAGCTCAAACTCATTGGCCAAACCGGCATCCACGGTTGCCTAGCAACGGTCGGGTTATCCGTGGCTTGCAGCTTCAGAGTCGGAGGTCAAGTGGTGGGTCTGAGTAACCCCTGTGAACCCTGCGCTCACCCCGAAACTCATAACAATATCATACGATAATTTCTCATTTATGGCAATAAACATTTCTGGATATGTGGAGGCAATACACTATGTGTCCTAACACATGTCATGAGACACTCTTTCCAGTCATTGGGTAGGGTTTACATAAATCGGACTATACAGTACAGTACCAAACAGTCTCATAATTCAGCTTCATGCAATGATGTTGCAGAGGAAGGATTCAACGAGTTCTCAACTAGAATATAAATCATCCAAGAGAATGATGTCAAGCATAAGTTCTCTAGCCATTCCCAAATCATCAGCGAAGAATGTCATCACTAAGTATACGACCCCAGCGCAGCACATAGCGTCACCACTAATCAGGTGAACAATTAAATTGGGTATATAAATCACCAGCTACTCTTTTACTGCATCAAACCTCCATGATAATCATGATATAATTGAGGGATTCATTTGCAGGCGTGTCTGGTAAGCAGCAGTAATAGTTTGTCTACTCGTCTTTCATGATTGTGGTCACACTTTGCCCTTAAGCCTTAAAATGTGGCATGAACAGATTTTGTGAATCGATGGAGGAACCCACCTACACCTTGTTCAACACTGATGATTGGATCTGTGTGATGTGATGGAACTCCAATTAAGGGCTCATTAACCACAAAAACGGAAATAAATAGGCAATGTACTATGCAAGGAGTGGAAGAGATGAACCTGCCTCAAGCATGCATCAACAACTGGGTGCATTATATGTTAAAGCAAGGGTCCATGAAGAACTGAGTAAGGGTCCATGCTGTGATGAATACCTGGGATACCTTAGAATTCCATATATGGAATGGTTGCACCACCAATAACTTTTTATGCATCATCAATAAAATCACAAATCTCTTTTGTTGCGTAGGCGGTAGAATTTTACTTTCAACCTTGGTTCTATAAAATATCAGTAGATTCTTTTCTTCGGCCTCCAAACTCTATCTTTTTTTTTGCTTTCCCTAATTTGGCTTTGGTTCCAACGCACGCAGATTAAATGCTAACTGCTATCGTGCTATGTTGAGGTTCCACAATCAGAGTTCCCAGGATAAGCGTCCTTAGTCGGAGACCTGAGGCTGGCTATCTCATCTGTTCCCGTGCACCCGTGAAGTTTCATTGCTAGCTTTAACGACTTGGCTCTGAGAAAGTGATTCAATTGTAAGAACAGCAGTCACTTATCTTCAGGCTAATTTGATACCGCTTCCAAAAAAAAGAAAAATGTGGGTGTAATTCGAATGATTATGAGGAAGAGTTAAGATGGAGAATTGAGTTGAAAATCTAACAAAAGGGAAGAGGGTATTGCGAAGGAGAAAAGGAAAAGAGGTTGTGGAAAGGGAAGGAGAAGGTATTATTAAGAAGAGAAAGATGATTTAAAATACTGTTTGCGTATTTATTAGGTTGATTGCTGCTTGTTTCTCCTCATTGTTCATGATTAGCTGCATACATCATCGAATTGGCGACTCCTCTGGATGAAAGAGAGGATAGCCAAGAGTTATGCGCCCTCACCTCTGAGCTGTCTCAAATGGGTTTGAATCATGACCTAGCTATAAACTGTCTTCTTGGTGTTTCGCAGGCATGGTGATTTATAAATATTGTCATGTCAAGGGAGTTAGCTCCTTCCTGGAGTTCTCGTGTTGGAGAAACAGTTTCACCAAAGAGTTCTTCCTTGGAGGCGAACATGTGATCCTTGAGATTAATGGCAGAATAAATATAAGAAAAATCCTCCCTTTCTCCCAGCACGTAGCGCTGTGCCCAAAGATGACTTTCTGATGCTTGATGTTCGCCAAACCGTGTCATCACTGCACGGGAATATGCGCCCAAAATGGCGCCCAGCTGCTCTCTGGGCAGGAAACGTACAAGAGGCAATTCGGGTGGTGATACTCAACACCAGGACTCAGAAACCACCATGCAGATTATTTCGTCGATCACACTTGCCGACGCTGCTCCTCTGTAGAATGGCACCGTCTTCTTCCCTGATGGTGCAACATGAGGCTTCGAGGCTGGCCTCACATGACCCAGCCCACAGTCAATGGCATGGTCTCACATGACCCAGCCAACAGTCAATGGCACGGTCTCACATGACCCAGCCAACAGTCAATGGCACGGTCTCACATGACCCAGCCAACAGTCAATGGGCAGCGTCTTGCTCCATCGCGCGAGCCAATTCGCCTCAGCACCAACACGAGAATCGTGCAGCCTTCTTCACCGTGTCGAGGGGAAGCCAGCTGTAACGCCCTTCCCTTCCACCCACCGATCCTGCCTCACTTGCTTCTGTCCTGCTCCTTCTCCATGTGTCCCGACTCCGATTCTAACTAACTCCTTCTCTCTGATGTCATGCCCATCAATCATCCACTCCAGGGGTGTGGTTTGCTCGTTGTCATTCCTGGAGGCAGGGTTTCTTGCCTGCTTGGCATGTGTAGCTTGGTTGTTGTTGTTTTAAAGACATGATCCCTTTTTATCGCCGGTCTTGAAATGCATAAACATAGGAAAAGGTCATGGGGGCAATCACATACTGGGAGAAATTATCCTTAAACCCTACCTAATTAAACACAGCAACACCCCCCCATGTGGTGACACGTAACACTTAAGCTCACAGTTTCCCGACTAAATTTACATTGAAATGTCTCCTACACGTCCACGAACCACGCTCCCCTATACAATCCTACCTTTACACTGAAGTTCCTCCATCTACCCATAAAACATAACAATATATCTGCTGTCCCTCGGATGGACGTTAAACTGCGTCTCCCGTCTGCCAGCATTAATTGGTGGAAGTCAAAGATCCAATGGTGTCCTTTGCAAAGAGCATGCGAGCTCTCTCCAGCAACCTGGCCAAATTATAATTTCCTGTTCTAACCAACAGGGGGCACTGCAGCAATGGCACCACTGCATCCCCAGCAAATTATGCTACCTGCAGCTCTCTATGTGCTTCATACAAAAGAGGAACACCTGGTTGGAATTGTCTTCCTTCACCGTGAAAATTGGGATTCAGCTGGAGACAAAAAACGAAGGTAAATCATGCAACCGTTTGCACTTCTCAAGCATTTCCTTCTTTACCTCAAATTATTTTGTTTCTAGCTTTTCGTATTGCAATTTCCATGATGTGCAATCCTCAGATTTGTTTTGCATGAAATGTAAGAGAGAAAAAAAATCATTTGGAAACATGAGCTAATAGATCCTTTGAGCTCGGCTCGACATTTAACATTCTCATCATTTGGACAACATCAATATGTCATGGTGGTTGATGCCCAGACTTTTGGACATTGTCACAAACCTTATGGATATGTTTCTGTGACTGATATAATCACTCCTGAAGAGGTTGTGACTGAGTAGCCATGGAAGTAGCCTTCGGCCTATCTTGGCCACACATGCCAGGGCAATACAATAAATTTTACCCTCTCCACTATAAGGGTACTTGATACATTATGGGTAGTTTATTTATTTAAACGACTCTGGCTAGACTGTACCCTTAAATTATTAAAGATCATGAATATAGATGATTAAAAAAAAGCAACTGGTTGATGCATGTGCAGCTCAATTTTAAATTTATTCACGTAATAAGAAGAAAAAAGAAAAAGTAAAACAACACTCACTAGACACCCAAGAACAACATAACACTATTTTATGAAAATACAGAACGGTATAATATTTCCATTATATCTGTTCCTATTTTATGAATGTACATTTTTAAGCTACATTCCTACAGCTTTCATTGCCTGCAAAAGTTATTTTCAATCCAAATTTACTTTCCCCAATCATCACGATATCTTATTTTTATTTCAGTGAAAAGTAAACTTTATCGTTAAGAAATCATTGCGGCCTGTTACAAATCAAGGTGAGGTTGAGCAGGCCAAAAAAACATGGCGACGTCAGACCCAGCGAGGTTACCCCGGAAACACCTTAAGACCCCAGACAGCGAGGTGGCCGAGGATCGCCTGATGAAGGATAATATGGAATAGGCAAAGCCTAGAAGCGAACGTAGAATTCTTCTTACATTCGCTTCTGACTTTACCTATAACTTGTTCACAACTGTATACTTGCCAACTGTACCGTGGTACGTGTAAGCGCCGCACAGCTGATGATTTTGACAGATCTGAGGTCAGTCAGGTGCATAGCAGACGATGCTGCAATTTCCGGTTACTTCGGCCTGGATTTGGGATCAGCGATCAAATAATGTAAATCACGATTAAAATTATTTTTTGATGATGCGGGAGATATCTTTATTAAAATCAGTGGAGGAAATATACACCATGTCTGTATTATTTGGGTCTTTCATGTCTCTGACGATGCCTTTATCTCCCGGGACGCATCATTCCCATGACAAAAACCGGAAGCAAAAGGGTCATAGCACGACACGGATTCCAAATTGCCAGGGTATTGTGTTTGTTGGTGTTGTTGTTTCCTATTCTCTCATGTGCACGCGTTGAGTATGAAGCTCACTACGTTCGCTTTAATTAAATAAGGCCGTTATTATCTTCAAAGGGGTGTTTTAATTAACCCAAACACCCAATTTTCACTCTTGCACTTCCTTGGAGTTTTCTTAGTATGCATGCAAAGTTTCAGGCTGCTAGGTTTTATGTTTTTGGACTTATGGAGGAGACACACTGACACACACACACACACACACACACATTGCCTTTTATTAGTAGAGAAGGTAACAGAGGAGATGGGCTGGGGCAGTCGATGAGATTGAACGTTCCACAATTTTTGCACGTAACACATTTATCCCCGAAGCCATATCCGTAACAATATACCGTATATGGTACCTACCTGTCTATGAACATCTCTGTTAATACTGATTTGAATCACTCCAGCGTCTGATGTCTGCCAGTTTCTTTTCACTCCATCATCAGTATATTGACTTCCAGCCTTCTGTTGAAGTTCGTTATTTCAAATATTGTTTTATTACCTCCGCCACCGAAGGTGAAGGAGGTTATGTTTTCACCCCTTTCTGTCTGTTTGTTTGTTTGTCTGTTTGTGTACAAGATATCTAAAAAAGTTGCGGACGGATTCGTGGACAGAAATTCGTGGACAGAAAAGATGAAACTTGGTGGACAGGCTGGGTGTGCGGCAAGGACGAACTGATTCAATTTTGGTGAAGATTTGAATCTGGATTATTTAATAATTATTTAATTATTATTATTTAAGTGATTCTCACCGTTGAGAGATAGGGTCAAAAACGATATAGTACTGTAGAGCATGATATTTCAAAAATGTGTTGGGCCCGATATGTTCTCGTGGATCAGGCATTACGTGGCGGAGGTATGCGCTCCACCGAGTGTCCTAGTTTTGGTTTGGGTTGAATGACTTTTATCTGTGCAGGTACTGTATTTGTGTTTGACGAACAGTTCAGATTGTTCTGTATAGTTTGTCCATCTGAACTGCCGGCTCGTAATGTGAGGAACCCAAGTTCAAAATTCCATCTCACGACAACATTTGTCCTTTGTTAGTAACTCAATTCCTTGACATTCATGTCAAAGTACATCAATATTGGGCTGGTGTCGAGTTGTGTCGGCGCACAGGTAGAACAATATATTAAATCAATAGGACATTGTACTATAACCAACGTGGAAACAATGCGAAGCTGACATTTCAGGCATGAACTCTTCATCGGAGCAAAAGAGGGACGCTCTTTTGCTCCAAAAAATAATCTGTATCTAAATAGCCGAACTGTGTTTGAGGGGACAGACGATGGATTTGTAAATCGGTGAGCAGACCATCGAAGGACTGCCTTACACCCATTGCCTGGACAGCTGGTCCAACTTCATCCCATCCCTGAAAAAATATATCATACTTCTGGCATTTTGCTTCTCTGTTAGGCCCAAGATATATTCAGATGTGTTATATTCACAATCACCATGTCTTCCCTTTCGGTTTTCTCTTCAGTACGTGTGATGTCGTGAAGTACAAAGAAACAGACCAACCACGATGCACTCAACTTCACGAAGGTTTTATTCACAACACTCAGCTTCATTGCTCGTCCCGTGTGTCGCGCATGTGTACACGGCACTCATGTCGAACCTGAGGAAGGGCGATACATCACAATATCTCCCCCTTTAATTTCAAATCCAACTAGTTCCTGGCTCAAACAGAGATGGAAACTTATCCAACACTTGAGCACAACTGGAAGCTCCCACTGAGGACAGCTTTATGCTCTCAAGCCAGTTCTGACTGAGTAATGTAGGGCCATTGCCTGGTACAACCCACATATGTAGTTCATAAGTCACACCATCATAAGACACACTGACATCTGTGCTGCCAATCAACGGAACAATTTCCTTGGTGTAGGTATGAAGTTTGGCCTTCACTGGACTCAATTTGGCCTTCACAGCCTCATAGTCCCACAATTTGTCAAATGTCTCCTGGCTCATAATTGACTCACTCGCCCCTGTGTCCACTTCCATTGACACCTGCTTGCCATTCAGCTGAAGATCAACAGTTATCGGTGCGGTGCTGCCATGGATTGTATACATCTCATACTCCTCACCATGCAGTGATGACTCAGCAGCATGCTTGCCATCATCCACATGATGGGTGGTGCCAATACGATCACCACTGCTGGATTGGGAACACCTCTTTTTTAAGATGCCCAATCTTGCCACATCCATTACACATGTACCGCTTCAAACAGAACTGGTGAGTCATATGATTTACACCACAACACCAACACAAGTTCTTGAGACTTCTCGCTCCTGATGAAGCAGGTTTCAAACACACAACCGGCTTAGGTGTAGCCTTCTACAAAGATTGAGCAATCTTATTTACAGTATCTTCACCTGAAGAGTTCTGGCTCTTCAACGAGATCTCCTTCAGGTTTTCAGCAGTTGTCATACACACCTGTACAATCGTCACTGCTTTTCCTAGGTCAACGTCGTCTTCTTGAGCAAGGAGTTTTCGTAAGATGACATCATGATTTACCCCAATCACAAAAAAGCTTCGGAGCATCTCATCAAGCACAGGACCAAACTGACACGGTTCTACTAAATGGCGCAGATCAGCGACAAAACGGGAAATGTCCTGACTTTCCTGGCGAGTGTGTGTATAAAACTTGTGCCTCGATATGATTAGACCAGCTTTCGGCTTGAAGTGTGGCTTGACGAGCTCACAGAGTTCTTCGTACGACTTGACTTGTTGTTCGGTCACGTATTCATGGTGAATGCCGACAGTCGCCATCGAGACACGGATAGTTCTTGACCTCGTCACCACTTGTGATGTCATGAAGTACAAACAATCAGACCGACCACAATGCACTCAACTTCATGAAGGTTTTACTCACAACACTCAGCTCCATTGCTCATCCCGTGTGTCGCGCATGCGTACACGGCATTCACGTCGAACCCGAGGATGGGCGATACATCACAGTATGAAAAAAACCAAAAGCAACTATTAAAAGCATCATAGGTTGCTGCCCATCGGTGTCACAGGTGTATTGAGGCACACAGTTGGTGTAGGCCCAAGGCTTCAAGCCTTCCGGCCTATAGACTCATTCTTTCATAGCCCAGTGGTTTGGAATCTATCAAAGCTATATAATCACGATGTTTTATATAAGGAGTAAAGTAACGGAATGCTTTTGAAATAAACAAACGAATCGGGTTACATGTAATAACACCTTAAAAATCATAAATAGTTAATCGAATGATTTGTTTATCGTCAGGCCTGGCCGCTTGGTGAAAGATTTGGGGTAAAAACGTTCCCAGGCCGACTCTCGCGCAAAGAAGGTGGGAATAACAGGTGATGTTCAAACTTTAACGTAATAGTAAAATTATAAATAATAAAATGAATCCTTTGGTGTGAACCTTCTCTCAGGCTTTAGGTGAGCTGACATTGCACAGCCTAATTGGTGATGATATACAACTTACTGTATATGTGTTGAATGAATCACTGACAAGCTGTCTTGTAGGAATTCACCCTTTAGCTGTTCGAGCTGTAATATGTTGCATTTTTCAAGGAGCACCCAAACAGGAAAAACGGGAACAAAAGACAAGGTTGAATTCATGGGAAAGTTTGGAATCGCACCAAATCTCCCTGTTAAAGCCACAACTATTTCCTTCGAGCTGTTCTCATGATATGCATGATGTTCTCATGACGTTCTGTTGGCTGTGAAATGTTTTCAGCTCATTCCCTTTTTGTGTGTGTGGTCTCCACGTGAAAGCTCTCAAAATATTGTCCGAGTTTGAGGTTCGATGAAAGAGAAACATGCGCGACCTGCTGGGATTGAAGAGGAGACCATGTCTGCGCTCGACCAAAAAATAATAGTGCTGGAAGACGCACAAGACGAACAGCATTGTTTGCAATGGGATAAAGATTCTGATGTTAAAGTGGACACGAGTATGACCATGACAATTAAGAGGACATTGTTAAAAGATAGATCACCCACCTCGGGCCAGATGCGAGGTTTATCTTGCCCCCTTATTCCCACGTTTGGGATACTATTTATCTGATACTAGAAACACCTGCCGTTGCCTTTGGGAGGGGCCAGGGAGCTGCTGGGGGGATGGGTGTGGGTTGTGTGTATGTGTCTGTGCGCACCATTCTAAATAGTTGAGTTCCATTTGTAATTAATTATTAAAGATGAGCACCTCACTTTGAATTATCCAGTTTTGTGCAGAACACTATTTCAGACATTTGTTCTTTTCGCCTGAATTATACATTTTCACACTTGCTTAGCCTCTGGTGCTTTCGACTCGGCCATGCTATTATCCTTATGATTATTATCCGCGCAAGCGAAGCTAAAAGCGGGCTTAAGCAATTGCTTCAATTTGTCCGTCTGTCTGTCCACAAACGTCAGTTTCTGATCGAGAAACAACTTAATTTCAACACTAATCGGAAGATGAATCAGAAAGCAAACTTAGAGTTTAACACTACTTTGGCTGAATATTTCTCGATCACACATTCGCAGAGAGGAGCGAGTTCATATTTTTACTCCGTCTGCCTTGTCTGGCAGTCAAACAAATTTAAAATCATTCCAAATGGGAAACCTCGTGTTTTTAAGGACGTTATAAAGGACACAAACAACAGGCACGAAGAACGAATGTAACATGTTTAATAAGGTGGTGTAACGGTGGTAAACTTCGAAATATTTTTTTCTACAACCTTTAAAATCTTTATTTCAATTGAATCATATACTTGTCATTGATATTATCATTATGCCATTATAATCAGATGGAAATGACTGATTAAAATGTGTTATAGTATATATGTAATATAATGTATCTCTATACTAATAAAAAGTGTGGTCTGTGGTGCGGTGCGTGCGTGCGTGCGTGCGTGCGCGCGCGTCTCCTCCATAACTCCAAAACTATAAAACCTGAAACTTTGCATGCACACGAAGAAAACTCCAAGGAAGTGTAAGAGTGAAAATTGGGTGTTTTGATTAATTAATACAACCTTTTTGAAGTATAATACGCCTTATTAATTATCCTTCATCAGGCGATCCTCGGCCACCTCGCTATCTGGGGTCTTAAGGCGTTTCCTTGGTAACCTTGCTGGGGTCTGAAGCCGCCATGTTTTTTGGCCTGCTCAACCTTACCTTACCGACTTGGAACAGGGGGTCTTAAGGTGTTTCCTGGGTAACGATTTCTTCACGGTAAAGTTGTTTTCACTTTCCTCACTCATATTTTATCGAATGCCTGTTCATCATAGCTACAAATTGCTGGGTATATCGCAATACTGATAAACGTCAGGAGTTGTCAGCGTTCCTGGCTTGACATTTCGGGTGTCTCCGGGAGGTGTATGTTTAATGTGTTGTTAATCGCGTGCCCAACTCGCCGTTTTTTACAACCGTTTGATTTCATTGGAGCGCTTGCTTGAGTGCTTAAGCCGCTTGGCGAGCGCTCTCCAAGCTGCTTGGTTGTTCGTTTCGGTTAAGTATCCGTGCTCTCACATCAAGGGAACGTCGATTAAACAGATACGTGCGTTTCCGCCTGTGTCGGGTCATGCGGTGCTGTGCGGTCGGTGTCTCGGAAGCTGCAATTTTATTTTTACAGGATATCGCTTTGTTTAACCTTCTGTGCGATCTCCCAATATAATCCACCCCTCACTTCGACATCGATGCATATATAAAAACAACAAGGTCCATCCGACCAGGTGTGTGCCATCATCTGGTTGTGAAGGCAGAGAGCAGAGATCGACATTTTGTGTTCTGTGCCTTCTAATTTCCCACTTGAATTCCTCTTTCAATGAACTCTGTTTGAAAGTAATTCTTTGTTTGTCGTTTTTTATGTATTGTGTGGTGTGTGTGTGTGTGTGGTGTGTGTTTGTTGTGTCTCCCTCTCTCATGCACCCCTCACTCCCACAGTGAATAGCAACAATTGTGAGGTGTCGCTCTCTCCGCCTAACTCCCCTTCCCCATCTCACCCGACACACATCTGTCTCTCTCTGTCTCTCTCTCGCTCTGTCTCTCTCTGTCTCTCTCTCTGTCTCTGTCTTCTCTCTCTCTCTCTCTCTGTCTCTCTCTCTCTGTCTCTCTCTCTGTCTCTGTCTCTCTCTCTCTCTCTCTTTGAAGCGATGGTTGTGTGTGTGAATATATATATGATTGGGCAAAGCCTGGTGATGGCGCATAGGGCAGCGGCTTGAGATCCAAAAGGTCCTGAGTTCAAGCCCCGTTGGGCCACTGAATTAGTACACCAGGGGGTTGACTCAGCCTGTCATCCTTCCGAGGTCGGCGAAATGAGTACCAGTTTACTGGGCCGGTGTCGATCTAGCTTTTTTAACTTTTGGTTGGAAGCACCTTCTTCTTCTTATATATATATATATATTGTTGCGGGCCGGAGGTCCGGTGGCGAAAATGACCACTAGGTGGGGAAAGTTACGTCGATTCCCACCGGAGTCTCTGGAATTGTAGGCCGGCGCTCCGGATAATTCTGTGACGCGGCGGGTCGCTTAGCCGACCGTGGATGCCAATACCTCCACCACGTAGTGTAGGGTCTTTTTGTCTAGAACCAATTTACCTAATTAACCAC
>CM068954.1:36845226-36860686 GCA_035128595.1 Eptatretus atami | reverse complement strand
GCGAGGAAAGTTATGTGGTACAGGTAACAGGTTTATTGGGGTGTTATGCAAGGGAAGATGAGAGAGATGTCGTGCGACAATTTTACAGCAACTTATAAAGCAGACACAGAGCGGACTTGTCGCGAGAATAATACAGGCAAGATTTACAAGGTTCAAATAACTTATACAGTTCTACTTAATGGACTGGCGCCACACACTCAGACACACACTCGGACAAAATAAACCCAGTTGAATGGCAAAGGACTTTTGCAGCCAGGGAGGGATGGAGTTGAGGTCACAGTTCTCGGTACCTGAGTTCTGGGGAAAGGAATGCTCCATGGTGCGGCACATGTCAATGGTCGTGCGGCTCGGTCCACGGCCACCCACGTGGAGACGTTTTTTTTTTTTGTTTGTTTGTTTGTTTGTCTGTAATCACGAAAAAAAAATTCGCAACCACAGTTTTCATTGGAAATTTTTGTAACTTCGCAATTCAGAGGCCTATGGAGGTCCTTCAGCCATAAATATTTGAAAGGTCAAAGGTCAAGTCACTGTCGCAAATCAGGGGAATCGACAAAACCCTTATTTTTTGAAAGTAATTTGATCGGATCGTCTTCAAACTTCATGGGAATAATAGTCATGGTCTGCGCTCAGTCTGAATTTAATTTTGGTGGCGATGGCCTTGACTTTCTGGTTTTTTGTTTTGTTTGTTTTTTTAATTTATTCTGTAATCACGTATAAATCCACTTGCAGAGCACAGTTATGCATTTGAAAAATTTTTGTAACTTCGTCATATTCAGAGGCCTATAGTAGTCCCCTTTCAGCAGCATAAAATTTTGAAAGGTCAAGGTCAAAGGTCAAGGCACTTTTGTGCAAATCAGGGAGGTCGCACGAAACCTTATTTTTGAGTAAATTTTGATGCGGATCGTCTCAAACTTTCATGGGAAATAGTTCAATGGTCGGCAATTCAGCTGATTAATGTTTGTGGCGATTTGGCCTTTGACCTTCGATGGTTAACGCTAAGGTCAACATATTTGACCCCAATGTCAAATTTTTCAAGTTTTAGAACATATCGTGTAGTACACTCAACGAACACCTCGATGAGTGCTTTTCTAATATATCAAGCGAGACATGTTGACGTCATTCGTGAGTTCTATGAGGCAAACGCATATTTTTCATGGTTACTCTGTTAGAACGATTCTCATCGGAATCTCTCGTAGGCAGAATTCCTCAAGGAAGTCGTCCTGTGGATAGGCAGCTCTGTCACCTTCAGTGTGACCTTAAAGAAGTCACACGTGGCAACCTGTTTGGCAAAGATACGGATCACCCTACGGGTGACATTGGTTTATCATTGTCTGTGGTTTTTTCCTTCCCTTGCGTGCAATACTGGTACATTTTTAGTTCTGGTTCAGAATTCTTTGTGTAATTTGATAAAGATAAGTTCATTCTTGGAGATCAATGACGTAGCGATTTCTGGGGCTCCTCAAAGTTGCTACTTCAATGCTTTCTCGTGATCTTTCAGTTCTCGGGGTGACACACACTTTGAGAATTACGATGTTTGGAAAACTGCAGGTGTGGGACGTAAACCTCTATGTACATCGAAAAATGAGCCCAGACTTATCTGGGGCTATCTGGTCTCGAACTTCTTTTGAATCATGCACTTGAGTCTGTTTAAATGACTGTGGCAAGTAAGACTACACAAGTAAGATCCTTTGTTTCAATTGTCAAGCTATCTGGATGTTGCAATTTTTTTCCTCGCAGAATGTCTTCAATACAAACCTGCAATATTAAAAAAATGCATTAAAAAAAGTGAAAATTTCACGATAACTTTCAGATGCGTGCATTTTATATGAAACACCCCTGTACAGAATAATGTGGAGTTCTTAAAAATTTTCGGATCCGAATCTGGATCAGGATCATCACAAAAATCTCATCAGTTCTCCTTGTACCACAGCCATCCTGTCCACCAAGTTGTCATCCAAATGCCATCAATAACGTTGTTGAAGATAAATTGCATATCGTTTTATGCTCCCCATTCCGTCACATGTTGAAGAATCAGCTATAAAAACATATTAAATAATACTAGTATCCCAGATTTTCAACAAAAATGAATCAGTCTTCCAAGTGGAATTTCCAACCTGTCCACCAGTTCGTTCAATTCATCAATAACCTTTTTAGATATTGTGGCACTATATCATTTTTGGCCCTATCGCTCAATGATGAAGAATCACTTTAAAAATTCTCCAGGTCCGGATTCGGATTCGATCATCACAACAATTAAGTTGTGTTGTTCTTGCCAGGTCACCTACCATACACACAAAATTTCAGAACAATTCGCTTGAAAATGTGGCCAAAAATAGTGGTAATACAACAGACAGACGAGCAGACAAAATGCCACAGATCAACATACTTGGCGGAATTTTTTTTCGTCATGTAACAAACAAAAGCACCGGGTGAAAACATATACCAGCCCTTCCAGCCTTTGGTGATGGAGGAATAATGCATGGGATTGCACCTAAAATTGGAAACCCACTTGCAGTTTAAGCAGAGAAGGGTTAAGTCATAAATTTGAACAACAAAGCATTTCAAAGGTATTAACAAAAAAATGTAATGTATAAAAAGAGCTCAAACTCATTTTTTAATTCACAAACTAACAAAGATATGTTTCTCTAAATTTCAATGTTAATCCCAAGAAATCGGGCACACGCACTAAGTTAAAAATATTTATATCTTTTGTAAGAATGTCTTGTCTATCATGAAATTTCAAATAACTTTTCAATTAGAATCCGATTGTTCCTTTAGTGACTTGATTTGGTTCTTCGGTGGTTGGCCTTGGGGTTACTAACTTATCCCAAGTTTCAGAGGGAAATTTGGGACTTCCAATTCTCAAAAAAGAGTTCACCACATGGTTTGTAACTGGCCTGGAATAAAGCTATTCCTCGATCATTTTTTTGAACCCACAGCTCCTCAAACACATTATCTTTTTGAGAAAAAACGCGTTAACGTGGAATGGAAAGCAGCAGTTGATTGTTTAACAGCTTGGGAACACCATTAATGATGATTCGGCAATGGTGTACATTCCGCAGTGGCTGACTGTATCACGCAACTACTTCCCAGCTATGCAGCAATGTTACGTGCTTTTGCGTAATCGACGTGCATTTGAATATCCCATTGGCTGGTTTTACACAAAAGTGATAATGCAAGAGATTGAATTCCTGCAAAGGAACAGCGAAAACAGATGAAATGCCTAACCGATGAAACGAAAATAAAGAACTGAAAAGAATGTCAACATGCGTCGAAGAATTTACCTGTCAGCTCCATCGTAACAATAACTTTTTTTTCTCTCTTTATTGAAAATGTGGAAGAAATGACAAGTCCGAGTTACGACCAATCCCACTGGTTATAAGAGTAGTACAGGCAAGTTAGAGTCAAGGCAGCACGGATGGCTGCTAAGTTACGTGTTCATCGAGATCAACATTGGAGACGTCAGGAGACAAAAACATCACGATGACTCAAAATAACACAAGAGAACAGGGCATTGGACATGACTCCGCCAGCGCAGTGCTCTCGCCTCCTCACCGGACAAAACAAGTAAAGAAATTCATGGAGACATCTAGCCGGGCCAATATTATCAACATCAGGTAACACCTCCCCTTATACAAGCAACAGCGACACCTAGCCTGTCAATTAACATAATCGTAACGAAACAAAAAAACACATTTGGCAAGCCTAAGGATTGTTAATATTACTGATATTGACAACAATCTGACTTATACGATGCATGCCAAAACGCATTCAGGACTGGTGACTGTGCATTTTGATATCATTTCAAAGCACTGAGAAGCGTGTTTTCTTCTGTCGACCGTTATTTCCTGTCGGGGGTTAGCTGCTCGGAATTAATTTGTTCCATATTGCTCTGTGTCAAAAAAACCATCACGGTGCATATTACCCAGCTTCGGTGATGGAATAGAGCATCCGCTCTTGAGTCCGGGAGGTCAGCGGTTTCAAATAACCGGCTGATCATACAAAAACATTCTAAAAATGGTTACAATGCTGTTATCTCTGCTTGCGAATCTCATCATTTGAAAGGATAGAGCAGGACAAAACAACTGTTGAGCGGGCTTGAATGCAATCTAATGGCTTCCTTCTTGCTGTTCGAATTCCTTGTGAGAGACCTTGTATTTTATTTGTATTTGCCTTCAACCCCTAAGTATTACCAAGCACAGTATAATTTACATTTGTACAACTGACACGGACAAAAAACACATGGCACTTCTTTATCAAAAGCAAGCATATTTCTCATCGGAGGTGGATATATACCCAATATTCTTATTTTGCGCAGTCAGTGCAATGCGGGCTGCCGAGGAAGTTTGATTGCTGACGGCACAATCATTGGACAGTCGTCACTGCGAACACAGGGACATTCGAATGGCTGCGTTTTTCCGCAGAGGCTGCGTGCTTTCAGCGCTTCGGACCCCACCAATCGCGATTCCCATTCGCGGACCCCGCGTATTCGCCAGCTCATAAAGTGTGACCTGCTTACCATTCGCGCTTCGCATATCACAGCTTTAAAAAATAAATATTTTTCTATTTAAGGTTTTTTTTAATACACCTTAGACCTGGGTCTCGTATATCCACTTGGGAAAGGGAAATCAGCCACATCACAGCACTACATAAAAAAAGGTGCAAAACAGAATCCCCTAACTACAGCCCATTAGCTTACTGTACTTCTGATCATCAGCAAGGTCATGGAATCCACATCGCAGTTGACATAAAATTATTCCTTTCTCCATAGCCCTCAATCTCAGACACCAATTTGGATTCAGACCTGGTCACATCCTACTTTGGAGCAATGTATGTTGCTTCTATATCATACTTCTTGTGATCTACTTTGGCCTCAACTCTTCCATGTTATTATTTGAACTGCTGGCATTGCTATATATAATTGTTAACTTTTCCCGTTCTCTGAAATTCTATTTTCTTGCCTGACTTACTAGTCACAATTAATCATCCGTTCCTATCTTTACCTTCACACACACTGTCACCACCTCCCACTGACTAAAAAAAGTCTGAATTGCCTTCCTCATTCCCACTGCAACCTGTGCTGCCCCTTTCTATTCAATATGAGTGCCATCATTCTGGGAAACACTCTTTTGTCCCTGAAATGCATTCCCACTGCTCTTTTAAATATAAAACTTCTTCCATACACCATGCTGCCAGCATTCACTAACTGCCCTGAACTCGCTGCACTTTCATCACTGGCACCCTCACCACTAGCCTGCATTAGCTGCCCCTCACGCATCGGCTGCTCATGGTTGCACCCTCACCAAGCCTGCTCATGCTGCACCTCACCTACTGCCTGCTCCTGCTTGCACAATTACTGCCTGATACCGCTGCATCCTCACCAATGCCTGCTCCTGCTGCACCCTCACACTGCCGGCTCCTGCTGCACCCACAACATGCTGCCCTCCTGCTGCACCCACAACACTGTCTGCTCCTGCTGCAAAATACCCAGCCTGCTCCCACAGCAGCATGACCACTGCATGCACTCACTGCACTTTCACCACTGCTTGCCCTCACTGCACCGTCACACTGCCTGCCACTTGTGCCATCACCACTGCATGCACTCGCTGCCCCTCACCACTGCCTGCTCCTGCTGCCTCTACCACTGCCTGCTCCCATTGCACCTCATCACTGCCTGATCCCATTGCACCCTCATCAAAGCCTGCTCCCACTGCACCATCACGACTGCCTGCTCCTGCTGCACCATTATCACAGCCTGGCTATTGCTGCACCGTCACCACTGCTCCTGTTCCCGCAGCACCATCACCAGCCTCGCTCCCACTGAACCATGACCACTGCCTTCTCCGCTGCACCATGACCACTGCCTTCTCCTGCTTGCACCATGACCACTGCCTGCTCCTGTCTGCACCATCACCATTGCCTGCTCCTGCTGCACCATCACCACTTCCAATATCCTCAAGCAATTTCACTCTACAATCGTAACCACACTATTATCTACAATGTCTCACATTCTGCTACTTCCTGCAAATTATCTATGCATTCCTTCAACCTCGTAATAACTATCCTCAGTGGGCTATTTCCTCACACTTCAACAACAGTGAGTACCCTCTGCTTCCCCTATTCTTGATGTGGCCCACATTGAGCATCTATCATATTTTATGGACTCCTCTTCCTTTGCCTCCTATTTTATATCCTTTTTCACCACCATATTCCCAGGCCCCAAACTAACTTAAATGCTGAACTTAACACGAGCCTCCCCCTGCTCTTTCAATAAACTAACACAAATACTTGCTAAACCGTTTATGCAAACAAATACAACCTTTGTAAATACAATCCACAACCATGACACAAACTAATTACAAAATATGCAAAACAACACAAAAAAGCACTTATCTTGTTCTGGCCTGAGGAGCTTAAACAGCCGCGTGGTAAAACAACTGGAAATGACGCGCTTCACAGTTGTTGTGGTTGGTAATTGGGTTTTTTTTTCTGGGTGAAGGAGAAGAGATATTTTGTGTTTAAATTTGTGAGGGAGGAGAGGAAAAGGGATTGAGGTGAGGGCTTCAGAAGTAACAAAAACTGGAACTAGAAGGGCCCCCATGGAGCGCTACCTCCACCATGTGATGCCTGATCACGAGGACCACATCGGGCCTAATACATTTTTGAAATATCATGCTACACAGTACTATATCATTTTTGGCCCAATTTCTCAATGGTGAAGAATCACTTTAAAAAAAATTGTCAGATCCGGATCCAGATTCGGGATCTCCACCAAAATAGAATCATTTCTTCCTTGTCACACATCCAACATGTCCAGCAAGTTTTATCCAAATCCGTCAAAAACTTTTTGAGATATTTGTGCTACATACAGTTTTTGGCTCTATCTCTCAATAGTGAAGAATCATAAAATTTTAGTAGCCGGATCCGAATCTTCACCAAAATCTAATCAGTCGAAGTTGTCACACACCCACCTGTCCACAAATTTCATCGGGATCCATCGACAACTTTGTGAGATATCCTGTACACAAACAAACAAATGAAATTGTTCGTGTGATGCAAGGAATTGCCGGATAACTTTGTCATATCTCCATGATCTCTGAAAAAAAACAAAACCTGGAAATCTAATTTGGTTCTTACAAGTCGATAGTGCTGCTGTTTAATGAGTTATAGCACTTGGTGGTCATGATCATAACTTGGAAGTCATCGACTTGAAATGGCGTTTTTATTGCAATTTGAAATTGTTGACCCGACCCCCCTGACATTCGAGCCCCCGACCGCTAAGAAGGGTGTTGGTGTGACACCCCAATGAGACATATGGTTGGATGCAGAATTGGAAAATGCACATTTTGGATTTGGTTTAAGTCGATACGACCATTTTAGCGGACGTTATTGCGAAAAAAGAATTTCGGTGACCTTGACCTTTGACCTAGATTACCAAAAACGACAAGTGTCTAAGTTGGACCATGGCCGACGTCTGTACCCAGTTTAGTCATGATCGCTGTGAAACGGTGTGGCTGCTACAGGGTAAACAAACACACGACAACAGACAGACAGACAGACACACAGAATGACACACAGACAGACACACAACAGAACACACGACAGACACACGGACGACACACGGACGACACACGGACAGAACACGACAGACACACGGACAGACACAGGACAACACACGGAAGACACACGGACAGACACCGGACAGACACACGGACAGACACACGACAACCACGACAGACACACGACAGACACACGGACAGACACACGGACGCACACGGACAGACACACGGCAGCACACGACAGAACGGACAGACACACGGACAGACACACGGACAGACACACGACGACACACGGCCAGACACACAGACAGACACACAGAAGGACACACAGACAGACACCAGACAGACACACAGACAGACACACAGACAGACACAGACAGACACACAGAATGACACACAGAATGACAACAGAAGACACACAGATACACACAGAATGACACACAGAATGACCACAGAATGACACCAGAATGACACACAGAATGACACACCAGAATGACACACAGAAGACACACAGAAGACACAAGATCAAACTAGAATACACACACAACTGCCGAAATCCGAAGGATTCGGCAAATTGACAATAAAGAAGACATCGTGCAGAGGATACTTGCAAAATCCATAAAACAAATTTGAACCTCAAAAATAATTGGTGGTCGAATTCAATGACCAAATATATGCAACTCCTCTTCAAATTTCATGTCAATGAGAAGAAAATTGAGGATTTTAGAAATTGGCCGAGGTTGACCTTGGCCTATGTTGACCTTTTGGTCCATGTTGATCTCAAAATTAATTGGCTGGTTGAATTCAGTGACCTGATTTTGAAATCTTCTTCAAATTTTCAAGTCAATGGGATGAAATTGAGGATTTTAGAAATCTTCACCAAAGTTGTTGCCTTTGGTCTATTTTGACCTTTGACTCAAAAATAATAGCTTCTTCCTTATGACAACCTCTACCATTGTAGATGAAGATCGGTTTAAAATTTTGACATGTCGCAATAGACAGACAGACAGAATAACAAAATCGATTGCCCAATATATTTGTAAAAATCTTCGATTTTGTAAGAAACAAATCGACAGAAAGGGGTGAAAACATAACTCCTTTCAACGTTGGTGGTGGAGGTAAAAAAAAGAGCAAAACACCAACATAAAATGGTCTGGGAATTACGGGTCTAGATAGACTGGAAGGAGAGTGCAGCTGACCAGTCATCCACATGTGCGCAATCGCCTGAACCAGAAGATCAACTTGCAGCGGAGCAGGAAGTGATGATGTGGCAGTGAAACAGGCAATGGTGAATGTGTGCAGTATGAGCAGGCAATAGTGGTGGTGCAGTGGGAGCAGGCAGTTGTGATGGTGATTGGGAGCAGCACGTGGTGATGTTGCAGTGGAGCAGGCAGTGGGTGATGGTGCAGCGGGAGCATGGCAATGGTAATTGCTGGCAGCAAGAAGCAAGTAAGTGGGAGGTGTTGCAGGCGGGAGAAGATGACAGTGGTGATTGGTGCAGCGGAGAAAGTAGTGGTGAGGGTGACGCGGGAGCAGACAGTGATGATGTGCAGTGGGAGCTAGGCAGTTTATTGGTGCAGCGGAGATGCTGACAATGATATGGTGCAGCGGGAGCTGATCTAATGATAATGGGCGGCTAGGGGAGCAGGTAGGGTGAGGGTTCAAGCCGGAGCAGGTACTGGTTACGGTTGGTAGTGCTTGTAGGAGAGATTGGTAGGAAGAGTATGGGAGACAGTCTTTGTAGATGATGAGACGCATTAAAATAGGACCACTGGACTGTAGCTGATGCTGGCCTGACCTATATGTTGTCACCCAAATTTGGTAGCATCGACTGTTGGGTCTGGAGAGGAGATTTTGTAAGAAATTTACTAAGTTGGCCATTTTGAACGATTAAAGTCAATGACCGGAATAGGGCTTTATCATCGCCATTACCCAGTCATGAGCAGACGTTGCTGCCAAATTTCAAACCGGATCAGCCAAGCAGTTTGGCCGGAGAAGTCGAAATGGGAGAGCGGATGTACGATGGATGGGTGCACAATGAGATATCCTATCTGGAAATTTCCAAATTCCATGAGCTAAAAGATGAAAAAAAAACTTATATCCGGATCTGGCTCTGGATCGTTCATCAAAATCAATCAATTTGGCCCTTTGCATACACCCACCCTGTCCACCAAGTTTTCATCTGATCTGTCAGTAATTTTTGAGATATCGTGCTTTATAACCGTTTTTTGGCCCTATGCTACATCAATGGTAAAAGAATGCCAATTCAAAATTGTCATATCTGGATCTGTTTTGGATCTTGCCATAATCTAATCAATTTCAATCCTTGTTATACACACACCTGTGTACCAAATTTTCGTCTGAATCCACCATAACGTTTTGAGATAACTTTGTTTTTTGTTTTGTGTGGTTTGCGTTTAAAGGGACGAATGGGTCTGCAGGTTTAGGTTCTTAGGGCTAGTAAATATATTATAAGGTCTCAGTATCCCAAAGAGTCGATATGGTCTATATGTGAAGATGGTCTAATGGGGTCTAAAGATCAAAAGTGTTAGTTTCCAACAGTCGTTTGGGTCTAAATGTCACAGGAGTTAAAGGGGGGCCTAGTGGACCTAAAGGGTCAAGATACGCTTGTGATCCAAACAGTCTATTGGGACGGTCGAAAGAGTCTTAAAAGGTCCAAAGGTGTTCTAGAATGGTCCCAAAAGTCAATTCTAAGGTTATGTTCCAAACAGCAGTTACAGGTCTTAAGGGTCGACAGGCTTTTAGGGTCTAAGGGTTCAAACATGGTCTTTCGGGTACTTATGTCAAAAGGTTAATGGAGTTCTATGGGTTAAATGGGTGTTCAAAGTGAGTCCATAGGTTCTCCAGGGTCTTAAAGATCTTGGGTTATAAAGGGTCTTCGGTGTCTGATGGGTCTTGGGAATATAGGTTATAAAGGGTCTATGGGGTCTCTAGGGTCCCTTAGAGGTCTAAGGGTTCTAACATAGTTTATGTAGGTCTGCAAGGTCTTGGAGTTATTTTATTGTCTAGAAGTTATAAATGGTTGTAAATGGGTCTTATAGTCCGGTATAAAGGCCTTATTTCTACTTGGATTAGGTGGTTTAGGGTCGAAGGGGTCTCAAAGTCTTGAAAGGTTTAAATGGTGTCGAACGAGTCAAGGCGTCAAGCTAGTTATAAGGTCAATGGATCTAGGTGGTCCTTAGAGGGGTTTATGAGGGTATGAAATGATTAAGGTCTTCGCGGTTCAAAGGTGCTACAGGGTATGTTTCAACAGTAGTTACACGTCAAGAGTCTACGGCAAGAAGATGGCAACACAAGAAGAGACATTTTTTCGAATTTGGTCAAAAACGCAAATATCGTAAGAGCAGCAATGCAATGTAACATGTAACTCTTATTTCAAAACTCCAGAATCCTGCTGACGTCCATATATTTTAATCCTCTTTTTCCCCCAGTGTGAATCAACTTCCACTTCTCTTGGAACCTCCTTTTCCGCTCCAGGTCTTCAAGACAGCTGTTCTCCAGCATCTGAGACAATCCCTACATCCAAAACCATGATTATTCCTATCTCGTTAACTCCCGCTCACCCCTTACCCCACAGCACACCTCTTTGCAAATTTCAGTTTTTCCTTCTTTGGACCAGTTTGCTTGTATCCAACTTAACACACAATGTGGGGTGTAAGGACCCGAAGGGGTCTCAAGCCCATCCTCCCCCATGGTACACTGAATCATGTGGTGAGACAGTGTCTTGAAAGAACTGGCCTTCTCTTCCCAGAAAGCAAATCCGACCAAAGGAAACCTCAGATCATTTCACAAAGTCCACAGACAGTGTGTCCACTCTTAGGGGAGCCAGAAAATGACACTGTCCAACCTTAAGACTGAACTTTCAAACTTGTCTCCTTCCTCTAAAACCCAGTGGTGCCTTGTAATCTGTCTCTGGAGTGTTCTCCTTCGGTCAATACAAATGGAACCATACCGACTCTGCTCACGAGAAGGCCGATAGCCTCAATTCTGTGTTTATTCTCATATTGCGATCCCGATATCGTCCGTCGCCCCAACTACCTTCGATACCTTCGACTATCTCTCACTCTTCACGTCGCACGATCACACCACAATGCGCGCTAACACTGCTGAACATGAAATTTTACATCTGACAAGTTGGATAAGTCACTGTCAACCCTTGGCTAATTCTGTAACTTCACCGGACGCATCGCTCACGTGTCCTAAACACCTGCTCCTGCACATCCTCTCTCTGCCCCTTCCCCTGTAATTTCTACAAGTTCATATTCCATCTGTGTTGGACATGTAGCCAACATCACCGTATTCATAAACAAGGTGCAAAATACGGATCCCTTAACTACAGACTTCTCAGCTTGCATCACATCATCAGCAAAGTCATGGAATCCATCAACGTAGTTGACATAAAATCCTTCTTTTTCTCTACTGACCTCATCTCAGATCATCAATTCAGTTTCAAACTAGCTCACTCCACCTTGGACATGCTGCTCTTCTCTCCCAACAATATATAAGGCCATCAATGTCAGACATGAGATCAGGGCCGTCTCTTTAGGTATCTCGAATCTCAATCTTTCAATACATGACTGGCATCCCACCTTCCTCTCCAAACTCTCTGTCAATGGCATCCAAGGCAAAGTCACACAATGGCTCATTGACCTCCTCTTTCTCATAGCCAATGTGTGGCTCCAATGGCATCCTCTCATTTTCCCCCTCCCACCACCTTTCATATTGGAGTGCCACAAGGCAGTGTTCTTGGCCCAGTCCGACACCTAATCTTCATTAACAATTTATCTGACTATCTGAAAAAATCCCATTTATCTATTTGCTGATGACAACAAACTTTGCCGTGACATCCCTCATCCTTCAGATTAAAAGGCCTCTACCATTACTTCAACCTTGATAAAATCACAAAACTGGTCAAACACTTATAATATGCCTTTCAATCCTGACAGATGTCACACTCATCTCTCTTTCTGAAAGGTCCATCTGGCAAACCCTCCCAGCTACCTTCTTAACAATCCTCTTGAAGAAGTTCAGTCATTCAAACTCCTGGGTCTCACTATTAGCCATTATTTTCTTTGGCAAACGACATATTAAAGTTGGTCTCCAAAGCCAGCTGCAACTGGGCATCCTCCATCGCACAAAGCCCTTTCTTGGCACACCTGAACGCGCGATCTACCTCAAGGCCTTCATCCGTAACTTGATGGAATACTGCTCTCACCTCCAGGCTGATACCCTGCCTCACACCTTGTTCAGCTTGCTGACATGGAACCAAGACTTCAATCACTGGAATCTCCCACGATGAAGCTGAGTCGATGGCCTTCCACAGCTGACAGGTCGGTGGTCTCTCGGTCTTCTACTGCCTCCTTTCTGGTTTTTCACCCTTTGCTTTTTCCGTGCTTTGTACCCCCCCCCCCCACCAAGTTTATGTATGGTTCATGCGGTCCACCACAACGAGACTGGTCGGATTTTGGAAATCGGACTTCAAGAGCATTTTGGGAAAGTGACAGACCACTTTTTTTAAATCATAATTTGGGTGTGCTGAGTCCATTTTTTCTGTCTGTCACCCTTCCTGTGACTCCAAATGCCTCAAAATGGCCAAAACAAAATGGCACCAAAACGTTATTTTAGCTATTATTCCGGTCTTCCTGAAGTCAAATGCACAGTTCAGAAGTGTCATCCATAGGCATAACGCATCACCATAATAAAACTCTTCTCCTATCAAAATGTAATGTTGTCTGCATTTTAATTAGTGGAATGCAGCCATCTTGTCAGATGGCTGCATGCCGAAATTTCTCCTAAATCGACTTCTAAGGTACATCCTGAGTAACTGTTCATAGTTTAAGGAATAAAGTATTTGATTTGCCCAAATATTTCCAATCGTAGTTTTATCAAGAAACACATATTTGCTCCATATAGTGTGACAAAATCTGAATCACTCTACGCTCAGAGATCACCATCACCAGAAAGCACTTATAGGGTTGAGTGATGAAATGCACCAACTCATTTTCTTTTGTTTTAGATGAAGGATGTGCTTCATGTGGAACATATGATGAATGTGCCACTACAAAAAATGAGAATATGGAGCCAATGCTGAATCTATTAAAGAGACAGATCCACTGATGTCACACAATTAATCATCTGCCAGGAGAAGAAAAGTGACAAACTGTTATGTGCTACAGAACAAGGACTAACCAAACTGAAGAGTCTGTGCAAATCGACAGAAACATAGAGACTGTCAAAACAGAATAGCAATAGATAGACTTGTTTTGATAGTTACTACCAACCCTGATTCCTTGGTATGGCACAAATCTTGCTATGCTAGTTTTACTAGCAAAACAAACATATCCAGATTACAAAATCGAAATTACTCTGAATCCTGTGAAGCTGGCACAAGTGCTTCAGCTGGTGATCTGCCCTCTAGGCTTCGAAGCTCCATACAGCCTGTTGATGGGAGGCCTGTATGTTCTGTCAGGATGGCAGCACTAAGGCCAAATTGTCATTCGTGACCACACTGAAGATGAGCCAGCAGATCCTTGAAGTTCTCATTTTGATCATCTTACCAGTATACGTTTATCTGGTGTGAATGATCTTTTAAGCTTCTGAAGGCAAATACCATGCTAACTGCTTCAAACAATTCCTCCGAAATACATCCAGAAGAAAGGAAAAACCAATGTGACATCCTTCTTCTCAGGCCCACACATCCACTGCATGGAAAGTCTTTACAGAGCATCATGGACTACTGCAAAATCTTGGAAATGGAGATCTTACAGAAGGAACTGCTAAAGATGTGGAGCTGTTTGGCTGCAAATTGTACAATATGCACAACGTTGACACAGTGGACAAGGCTCGACCAAGTACTGTTCATCAAGTCCCGCTCCAAGTCACTCCCCCCAACAAGTGATGCCACTTCCATGTGAAGCGTTCACATTATCAGGCATTAGTGTGGAGACACGCACATCTGAACTACCCAGATCTGCCTCCACCGAGTCCATGGGTTGGAAACAGAGCGAGGACAAACTGGTGCCCATTTTGAGTCATTGCCACCTGTACCCCAGTCATGTCTGGAACTGATTTCCTGTAACTGCAACACTGGCTGTATGAATACGGTGCAAGTGCAGAAAGTCTCGTATGTTGTGCACATCACAATGCAAATGCAAGGATAACGACAACTGTCGCAATGAGTAGAACTGTGAATGAATGACGTAGTGACACAATTGCAGAGATATCGATCATTTCCATATGAGACATTGTAGGGAGATGCATATTCCATTAAATTGTGGCACACAATTATTTGCACATTGCGAATGGATATTTTCGGGCAACGCTGTCCAGGATGAAAAGCTCAGTGTATGTGACAAGCGATGTGTTGCGGACAATACAGCAGTTATTCCAGACCTTCGTTTGGAGTTTATTTAGTGCGAGCGCTAAAAAATAACATCACATGTATTTATATGTGACTAAATATTTCTAAGATGGTATACAGGACAAAACAGTTAATACATATAAAGTAGCATTCTGTACTACCAATAGTCTTGAATTCAATGGAATGGTATATGTTATTATGGTGAATGTCGACAATTTTAGGATGTAATTACCTATTCAGCATGACTATTAAAGAACAGGTTTCAGTGTAAAATGCTTTGAATTTCTTACTGGCAATCATTAGCCCCGAGCACTGCTTAAATGCTTGTACCTAATCTAATTCACTGTTTATCGTCATATGAATGTGCCTACAAATATTTCCTATATAGGCAATAGACCGATTAACAATGACAGCCATCTTGAAATTCAATATGGACACCATAAACCTATGTTAAGAAACTAATAACAGTATTTTGCATATTTTGAGGATAATATGCTCCTTCGCTCCTTCGAGAACACGG
>CM068954.1:36830207-36845201 GCA_035128595.1 Eptatretus atami | reverse complement strand
TTATTAGTTTCTTAACATAGGTTTATGGTGTCCATATTGAATTTCAAGATGGCTGTCATTGTTAATCGGTCTATTGCCTATATAGGAAATATTTGTAGGCACATTCATATGACGATAAACAGTGAATTAGATTAGGTACAAGCATTTAAGCAGTGCTGGGGCTAATGATTGCCAGTAAGAAATTCAAAGCATTTTACACTGAAACCTGTTCTTTAATAGTCATGCTTGAATAGGTAAGTATAGCATTCCTAAAATTGTCGACATTCACACATAATAACATATACCATTCCATTGAATGTCAAGATATTGGTAGTACAGAATGCTACTTTATATGTATTAACTGTTTTGTCCTGTATACCATCTCTAGAAATATTTAGTCATATATAATACATGTGATGTTATTTTTTAGCGCTCGCACTAAATAAACTCCAAACGAAGGTTCTGGAATAACTGCCTGTATTGTCCGCAACACATCGCTTGTCACATACACTGAGCTTTTCATCCTGGACAGCGTTGCCCGAAAATATCCATTCGCAATGTGCAAATAATTGTGTGCCACAATTTAATGGAATATGCATCTCCCTACAATGTCTCATATGGAAATGATCGATATCTCTGCAATTGTGTCACTAGTCATTCATTCACAGTTCTACTCATTGCGACAGTTGTCGTTATCCTTGCATTTGCATTGTGATGTGCACAACATACGAGATCTTTCTGCACTTGCACCGTAATTCATACAGCCAGTGTTGCAGTTACAGGAAATCAGTTCCAGACATGACTGGGGTACAGGTGGCAATGACTCAAAATGGGCACCAGTTTGTCCTCGCTCTGTTTCCAACCCATGGACTCGGTGGAGGCAGATCTGGGTAGTTCAGATGTGCGTGTCTCCACACTAATGCCTGATAATGTGAACGCTTCACATGGAAGTGGCATCACTTGTTGGGGGGAGTGACTCTGGAGCGGGACTTGATGAACAGTACTGGTCGAGCCTTGTCCACTGTGTCAACGTTGTGCATATTGTACAATTTGCAGCCAAACAGCTCCACATCTTTAGCAGTTCCTTCTGTAAGATCTCCATTTCCAAGATTTTGCAGTAGTCCATGATGCTCTGTAAAGACTTTCCATGCAGTGGATTGTGTGGCCTGAGAAGAAGGATGTCACATTGGTTTTTCCTTTCTTCTGGATGTATTTCGGAGGAATTGTTTGAAGCAGTTAGCATGGTATTTGCCTTCAGAAGCTTAAAAGATCATTCACACCAGATAAACGTATACTGGTAAGATGATCAAAATGAGAACTTCAAGGATCTGCTGGCTCATCTTCAGTGTGGTCACGAATGACAATTTGGCCTTAGTGCTGCCATCCTGACAGAACATACAGGCCTCCCATCAACAGGCTGTATGGAGCTTCGAAGCCTAGAGGGCAGATCACCAGCTGAAGCACTTGTGCCAGCTTCACAGGATTCAGAGTAATTTCGATTTTGTAATCTGGATATGTTTGTTTTGCTAGTAAAACTAGCATAGCAAGATTTGTGCCATACCAAGGAATCAGGGTTGGTAGTAACTATCAAAACAAGTCTATCTATTGCTATTCTGTTTTGACAGTCTCTATGTTTCTGTCGATTTGCACAGACTCTTCAGTTTGGTTAGTCCTTGTTCTGTAGCACATAACAGTTTGTCACTTTTCTTCTCCTGGCAGATGATTAATTGTGTGACATCAGTGGATCTGTCTCTTTAATAGATTCAGCATTGGCTCCATATTCTCATTTTTTGTAGTGGCACATTCATCATATGATTCCACATGAAGCACATCCTTCATCTAAAACAAAAGAAAATGAGTTGGTGCATTTCATCACTCAACCCTATAAGTGCTTTCTGGTGATGGTGATCTCTGAGCGTAGAGTGATTCAGATTTTGTCACACTATATGGAGCAAATATGTGTTTCTTGATAAAACTACGATTGGAAATATTTGGGCAAATCAAATACTTTATTCCTTAAACTATGAACAGTTACTCAGGATGTACCTTAGAAGTCGATTTAGGAGAAATTTGGCATGCAGCCATCTGAAACAAGATGGCTGCATTCCACTAATTAAAATGCAGACAACATTACATTTTGATAGGAGAAGAGTTTTATTATGGTGATGCGTTATGCCTATGGATGACACTTCTGAACTGTGCATTTGACTTCAGGAAGACCGGAATAATAGCTAAAATAACGTTTTGGTGCCATTTTGTTTTGGCCATTTTGAGGCATTTGGAGTCACAGGAAGGGTGACAGACAGAAAAAATGGACTCAGCACACCCAAATTATGATTTAAAAAAAGTGGTCTGTCACTTTCCCAAAATGCTCTTGAAGTCCGATTTCCAAAATCCGACCAGTCTCGTTGTGGTGGACCGCATGAACCATACATAAACTTGGTGGGGGGGGGGGGTACAAAGCACGGAAAAAGCAAAGGGTGAAAAACCAGAAAGGAGGCAGTAGAAGACCGAGAGACCACCGACCTGTCAGCTGTGGAAGGCCATCGACTCAGCTTCATCGTGGGAGATTCCAGTGATTGAAGGTCTTGGTTTCCATGTCAGCAAGCTGAACAAGGTGTGAGGCAGGGTATCAGCCTGGAGGTGAGAGCAGTATTCCATCAAGTTACGGATGAAGGCCTTGAGGTAGATCGCGTTCAGGTGTGCCAAGAAAGGGCTTTGTGCGATGGAGGATGCCCAGTTGCAGCTGGCTTTGGAGACCAACTTTAATATGTCGTTTGCCAAAGAAAATAATGGCTAATAGTGAGACCCAGGAGTTTGAATGACTGAACTTCTTCAAGAGGATTGTTAAGAAGGTAGCTGGGAGGGTTTGCCAGATGGCCTTTCGAAAGAGAGAATGAGTGTGACATCTGTCAGGATTGAAAGGCATATTATAAGTGTTTGACCAGTTTGTGATTTTATCAAGGTTGAAGTAATGGTAGAGGCCTTTTAATCTGAAGGATGAGGGATGTCACGGCAAAGTTTGTTGTCATCAGCAAATAGATAAATGGGATTTTTTCAGATAGTCAGATAAATTGTTAATGAAGATTAGGTGTCGGACTGGGCCAAGAACACTGCCTTGTGGCACTCCAATATGAAAGGTGGTGGGAGGGGGAAAATGAGAGGATGCCATTGGAGCCACACATTGGCTATGAGAAAGAGGAGGTCAATGAGCCATTGTGTGACTTTGCCTTGGATGCCATTGACAGAGAGTTTGGAGAGGAAGGTGGGATGCCAATCTGTATTGAAAGATTGAGATTCGAGATACCTAAAGAGACGGCCCTGATCTCATGTCTGACATTGATGGCCTTATATATTGTTGGGAGAGAAGAGCAGCATGTCCAAGGTGGAGTGAGCTAGTTTGAAACTGAATTGATGATCTGAGATGAGGTCAGTAGAGAAAAAGAAGGATTTTATGTCAACTACGTTGATGGATTCCATGACTTTGCTGATGATGTGATGCAAGCTGAGAAGTCTGTAGTTAAGGGATCCGTATTTTGCACCTTGTTTATGAATACGGTGATGTTGGCTACATGTCCAACACAGATGGAATATGAACTTGTAGAAATTACAGGGGAAGGGGCAGAGAGAGGATGTGCAGGAGCAGGTGTTTAGGACACGTGAGCGATGCGTCCGGTGAAGTTACAGAATTAGCCAAGGGTTGACAGTGACTTATCCAACTTGTCAGATGTAAAATTCATGTTCAGCAGTGTTAGCGCGCATTGTGGTGTGATCGTGCGACGTGAAGAGTGAGAGATAGTCGAAGGTATCGAAGGTAGTTGGGGCGACGGACGATATCGGGATCGCAATATGAGAATAAACACAGAATTGAGGCTATCGGCCTTCTCGTGAGCAGAGTCGGTATGGTTCCATTTGTATTGACCGAAGGAGAACACTCCAGAGACAGATTACAAGGCACCACTGGGTTTTAGAGGAAGGAGACAAGTTTGAAAGTTCAGTCTTAAGGTTGGACAGTGTCATTTTCTGGCTCCCCTAAGAGTGGACACACTGTCTGTGGACTTTGTGAAATGATCTGAGGTTTCCTTTGGTCGGATTTGCTTTCTGGGAAGAGAAGGCCAGTTCTTTCAAGACACTGTCTCACCACATGATTCAGTGTACCATGGGGGAGGATGGGCTTTGAGACCCCTTCGGGTCCTTACACCCCACATTGTGTGTTAAGTTGGATACAAAGCAACTGTCAAAGAAGGAAAAGAACTGAAATTTGCAAGAGGTGTGGCTTGGGGTAAGGGGTGAGCGGGAGTTAACGAGGATGGAATAATCATGGTTTTGGATGTAGGGATTGTCTCAGATGCTGGAGAACAGCTGTCTTGAAGCCTGGAGCGGAAAGAGGAGGTTCCAGAAATGTGGAAGTTGATTCACACTGGGGGAAAAAGAGGATTAAAATGAATGGACGTCCAGCAGCGATTCTGGAGTTTTGAAAAAGAGTTACATGACATTGATTGCTGCCTCTACGATATGCGTTTTTGACCAAATTCGAAAAATGTCTCTCTTTGTTGCCATCTTCTGCCGCTAAGCTCTTTGACGGTAAACTACGTTGAAACATACCTGTAGCACCTTTGACCGCGAAGACCTTAATCATTTCATACCGCTCATAAACCCTCTAAGGACCACCCTAGATCCATTGACCTTTAACTAGCTTGACGCCTTGACTCGTTTCGACCATTTATACCTTTCAAGACTTTGAGACCGCCTTCGACCCTAAACACCTATGCCTGCCTAGAACCATAAGGCCTTTATACCCTGACTTGAGGACCATTTCAACGCATTTATAACTTCTAGACAATAAAACTTCCAAGACCGTTGCAGACCAATAAACTATGTTAGAACCACTTAGACCTCTAAGGACCCTAGAGCACCCTCATTAGACCTTTATAACTTTATATCCCTAAGACCCATCAGACACCGAAGGACCCTTTATAACCCACAGATCTTTAAGACCCTGGAGAACCCTATGGACTCCTTTGAACACCCATTTAACCATAGAACTCCATTAACCTTTTGACCATAAGACCCGAAAGACCATGTTTGAACCCTTAGACCCTAAAGCCTGTTCGACCCTTAAGACCTGTAACTGCTGTTTGGAACAAACCTTAGAATTGACCTTTTGGCAGACCATTTAGAACACCTTTGGACCTTTTAGACTCTTTCGACCGTCCCATAGACTGTTTGGATCACAAGCGTATCTTGACCCTTAGGCCACTAGGCCCCCTTTAACTCCTGTGCATTTAGACCCAAACGACTGTTGGAAAACTACACTTTTGATTTTAGACCCCATTAACTCATCTTCGACATATAGACCATATCGACTCTTTGGATCACTGAGACTTATATATATTTACAGCCCTAAGAACCTAAACCTGCAGACCCATTCGTCCCTTTAAACGAAACCACACAAACACAAAAACAAACAGTTATCTCAAAACGTTATGGGTGGATTCAGACGAAAATTTGGTTACACAGGTTGTGTATAAAAGGATGAATGATTAGATTATGGACAAGATCCAAAACGATCCAGATATGACAATTTTTGAATTCGCGATTTTTTACCATTGATTAGATAGGGCCAAAAAACGGTTATAAAGCCACGATATCTCAAAAAATTACTGACAGATCAGATGAAACTTGGTGGACAGGGTGGGGTATGCAAAGGGCAAATTGATTGATTTTGTTGCAAGATACCAGAGCCAGACCGGATATAAGTTTTTTTTCAATCTTTTAAGCTCATGGAATTGAATTTCCAGATAAGGTATTCTCATTGATGACCCATCCATCGTACATCCGTCTCCCATTTCGACTTCTCCGCCCAAACTGCTTGGTGATCACGGTTGAATTTGGCAGCAAACGTTCTGCTCATGACTGGGTAATGGCGATGATAAAGCCCATTCCGCGTCATGTGACTTTAAAATCGGTTCGAAATGGCCAACTTAGTAAATTTCTTACAAAATCTTCCTCTCCAGACCCACAGTCGAATGCTACCAAATTTGGGGTACACCATATAGGTTCAGGCCCAGCATCAGCTACAAGTCCAGTGGTCCTATTTTTAATGCGTGCTCCTCATTACAAAGACTGTCTCCCATACCTCTCTACCAATCTCTCCTACAATGCACTACCAACCGTACCAGTACCTGCTCGGCTTGAACCCTCACCACCCTACTGCTCCCAGCTCCCATTATCATTGATCAGCTCCCGCTGCACCATTATCATTGTAGCTCCCGCGCCACCATAAATCTTGCTAGCTCCCACTGCACATCATCACTGTCTGCTCCCGCGTCACCCTCACCACATACTTTCTCCCGCTGCAACATCACCACTGCTCTTCCCCGCCTGCAACCCTCACCACTTACTTGCTTTTGCTGCAGCAATTACCATTGCCATGCTCGCCGCTGCACCATCACCACTGCCTGCTCCACTGCACAATCACCACGTGCTGCTCCAATGCACCCATCACAAACTGCCTGCTCCCACTGCCCCACCCTATTGCCTGCTCATACTGCACACATTCACCATGCCTGTTTCCTGCCACATCATCACTTCCTGCTCCCGCTGCAAGTTGATCTTCTGGTTCAGGGATTGGCACAGTGGATGACTGGTCAGCTGCACTCTCCTTCCAGGTTATCTAGACCCTAATTCCCCAGACCTATTTTATGTTGTGTTTTGCTCTTTTGTTTTACCTCCACCACCAACGTGAAAGGAGTTATGTTTTCACCCCTTTCTGTCGATTTGTTTCTTACAAAATCGAAGATTTTTACAAATATATTGGGCAATCGATTTTGTTATTCTGTCTGTCTGTCTATTGCGACATGTCAAAATTTTAAACCGATCTTCATCTACAATGGTAGAGGTTGTCATAAGGAAGAAGCTATTATTTTTGAGTCAAAGGTCAAAATAGACCAAAGGCAACAACTTTGGTGAAGATTTCTAAAATCCTCAATTTCATCCCATTGACTTGAAAATTTGAAGAAGATTTCAAAATCAGGTCACTGAATTCAACCAGCCAATTAATTTTGAGATCAACATGGACCAAAAGGTCAACATAGGCCAAGGTCAACATCGGCCAATTTCTAAAATCCTCAATTTTCTTCTCATTGACATGAAATTTGAAGAGGAGTTGCATATATTTGGTCATTGAATTCGACCACCAATTATTTTTGAGGTTCAAATTTGTTTTATGGATTTTGCAAGTATCCTCTGCACGATGTCTTCTTTATTGTCAATTTGCCGAATCCTTCGGATTTCGGCAGTTGTGTGTGTATTCTAGTTTGATCTTGTGTCTTCTGTGTGTCTTCTGTGTGTCATTCTGGTGTGTCATTCTGTGTGTCATTCTGGTGTCATTCTGTGGTCATTCTGTGTGTCATTCTGTGTGTATCTGTGTGTCTTCTGTTGTCATTCTGTGTGTCATTCTGTGTGTCTGTCTGTGTCTGTCTGTGTGTCTGTCTGTGTGTCTGTCTGGTGTCTGTCTGTGTGTCCTTCTGTGTGTCTGTCTGTGTGTCTGGCCGTGTGTCGTCGTGTGTCTGTCCGTGTGTCTGTCCGTGTGTCTGTCCGTTCTGTCGTGTGCTGCCGTGTGTCTGTCCGTGTGCGTCCGTGTGTCTGTCCGTGTGTCTGTCGTGTGTCTGTCGTGGTTGTCGTGTGTCTGTCCGTGTGTCTGTCCGGTGTCTGTCCGTGTGTCTTCCGTGTGTTGTCCTGTGTCTGTCCGTGTGTCTGTCGTGTTCTGTCCGTGTGTCGTCCGTGTGTCGTCCGTGTGTCTGTCGTGTGTTCTGTTGTGTGTCTGTCTGTGTGTCATTCTGTGTGTCTGTCTGTCTGTCTGTTGTCGTGTGTTTGTTTACCCTGTAGCAGCCACACCGTTTCACAGCGATCATGACTAAACTGGGTACAGACGTCGGCCATGGTCCAACTTAGACACTTGTCGTTTTTGGTAATCTAGGTCAAAGGTCAAGGTCACCGAAATTCTTTTTTCGCAATAACGTCCGCTAAAATGGTCGTATCGACTTAAACCAAATCCAAAATGTGCATTTTCCAATTCTGCATCCAACCATATGTCTCATTGGGGTGTCACACCAACACCCTTCTTAGCGGTCGGGGGCTCGAATGTCAGGGGGGTCGGGTCAACAATTTCAAATTGCAATAAAAACGCCATTTCAAGTCGATGACTTCCAAGTTATGATCATGACCACCAAGTGCTATAACTCATTAAACAGCAGCACTATCGACTTGTAAGAACCAAATTAGATTTCCAGGTTTTGTTTTTTTTCAGAGATCATGGAGATATGACAAAGTTATCCGGCAATTCCTTGCATCACACGAACAATTTCATTTGTTTGTTTGTGTACAGGATATCTCACAAAGTTGTCGATGGATCCCGATGAAATTTGTGGACAGGTGGGTGTGTGACAACTTCGACTGATTAGATTTTGGTGAAGATTCGGATCCGGCTACTAAAATTTTATGATTCTTCACTATTGAGAGATAGAGCCAAAAACTGTATGTAGCACAAATATCTCAAAAAGTTTTTGACGGATTTGGATAAAACTTGCTGGACATGTTGGATGTGTGACAAGGAAGAAATGATTCTATTTTGGTGGAGATCCCGAATCTGGATCCGGATCTGACAATTTTTTTTAAAGTGATTCTTCACCATTGAGAAATTGGGCCAAAAATGATATAGTACTGTGTAGCATGATATTTCAAAAATGTATTAGGCCCGATGTGGTCCTCGTGATCAGGCATACATGGTGGAGGTAGCGCTCCATGGGGGCCCTTCTAGTTCCAGTTTTTGTTACTTCTGAAACCCTCACCTCAATCCCTTTTCCTCTCCTCCCTCACAAATTTAAACACAAAATATCTCTTCTCCTTCACCCAGAAAAAAAAACCCAATTACCAACCACAACAACTGTGAAGCGCGTCATTTCCAGTTGTTTTACCACGCGGCTGTTTAAGCTCCTCAGGCCAGAACAAGATAAGTGCTTTTTATGTGTTGTTTTGCATATTTTGTAATTAGTTTGTGTCATGGTTGTGGATTGTATTTACAAAGGTTGTATTTGTTTGCATAAACGGTTTAGCAAGTATTTGTGTTAGTTTATTGAAAGAGCAGGGGGAGGCTCGTGTTAAGTTCAGCATTTAAGTTAGTTTGGGGCCTGGGAATATGGTGGTGAAAAAGGATATAAAATAGGAGGCAAAGGAAGAGGAGTCCATAAAATATGATAGATGCTCAATGTGGGCCACATCAAGAATAGGGGAAGCAGAGGGTACTCACTGTTGTTGAAGTGTGAGGAAATAGCCCACTGAGGATAGTTATTACGAGGTTGAAGGAATGCATAGATAATTTGCAGGAAGTAGCAGAATGTGAGACATTGTAGATAATAGTGTGGTTACGATTGTAGAGTGAAATTGCTTGAGGATATTGGAAGTGGTGATGGTGCAGCAGGAGCAGGCAATGGTGATGGTGCAGACAGGAGCAGGCAGTGGTCATGGTGCAAGCAGGAGAAGGCAGTGGTCATGGTGCAGCGGAGAAGGCAGTGGTCATGGTTCAGTGGGAGCGAGGCTGGTGATGGTGCTGCGGGAACAGGAGCAGTGGTGACGGTGCAGCAATAGCCAGGCTGTGATAATGGTGCAGCAGGAGCAGGCAGTCGTGATGGTGCAGTGGGAGCAGGCTTTGATGAGGGTGCAATGGGATCAGGCAGTGATGAGGTGCAATGGGAGCAGGCAGTGGTAGAGGCAGCAGGAGCAGGCAGTGGTGAGGGGCAGCGAGTGCATGCAGTGGTGATGGCACAAGTGGCAGGCAGTGTGACGGTGCAGTGAGGGCAAGCAGTGGTGAAAGTGCAGTGAGTGCATGCAGTGGTCATGCTGCTGTGGGAGCAGGCTGGGTATTTTGCAGCAGGAGCAGACAGTGTTGTGGGTGCAGCAGGAGGGCAGCATGTTGTGGGTGCAGCAGGAGCCGGCAGTGTGAGGGTGCAGCAGGAGCAGGCATTGCGTGAGGATGCAGCGGTATCAGGCAGTAATTGTGCAAGCAGGAGCAGCAGTAGGTGAGGGTGCAGGCATGAGCTAGGCTTGGTGAGGGTGCAACCATTGAGCAGGCGATGCGTGAGGGGCAGCTAATGCAGGTAGTGGTGAGGGTGCAGTGATGAAAGTGCAGCGAGTTCAGGGCGTGTAGAATGCTGGCAGCATGGTGTATGGAAGAAGTTTTATATTTAAAAGAAGCAGTGGGATGCATTTCAGGACAAAGAGGAGTGTTTCCAGAATGATGGCATTCATTTGAATAGAAAGGGGGCAGCACAGGTTGCAGTGGGAATTGAGGAAGGCAATTCAGACTTTTTTTAGGTCAGTGGGAGGTGGGTAAGGTGTGTAAGGTAGATGGAACGGATGATTAATTGGACTAGTAAGTCAGGCAGAAAATAGAATTTCAGAGAAGGGAAAGTTAAACACATTAATATAGCAATGCCAGCAGTTCAAATAATAACATGAGAAGAGTTGAGGCCAAAGTAGATCACAGAAGATATGATATAGAAGCAACATAACATGTCCAAAGTAGGAGTGACCAGGTCTGAATCCAAATTGGTGTCTGAGATTGAGGGGCTATGGAGAAAAGGATAATTTTATGTCAACTGCGATGATCGGATTCCATGACCTTGCTGATGATCTAGAAGTACAGTAAGCTAATTGGGCTGTAGTTTAGGGGATTCTGTTTTGGCACCTTTTTTATGTAGTGCTGTGATGTTGGCTGATTTCCCTTCCCAAGTGGATATACGAGACCAAGGTCCAAGGTGTATTAAAAAACCTTAAATAGAAAAATATTAATTTTTTAAAGCTGTGATATGCGAAGCGCGAATGTGAAGAGCGTCACACTTTATGACCTGCAAACGCGGGGTCCGCGAATGGCGAATCGCGATTGGTGGGGTCGAACGCGAAAGCATCCAGCTCTGGGAAAAACGAGCCATTCGAATGTCCTGTGTTCGAGTGACGACTGTACAATATTGTGCCGTCACAATCAAACTCCTCGGCAGCCCGCATGCACACTGACTGCGCAAAATAAATATTGGGTATTACCACCCCGATGAGAAATATTGCTTGCTTTAGTGTATAAAGAATGTGCCATTGTGTTTTGTCCGTGTCGTGTACAAATGTAAAATTATACTGTGCTTGGTAATACTTAGGGGTTGAAGGCAAATACAATAAAATACAAGGTCTCTCACAAGGAACTTCGAACAGCAAAGAAGGAGCCATTAGATTGCATCAAGCCCGCTCAATCAGTTGTTTTTGTCCTGCTCTATCCTTTTCAGAATGATGAGATTCCAAGCAGAGATAACAGCATTGTACCATTTTTAGAAATGTTTTTGTTGATCCAGCCGGTTATTTGAAAACCGCTGACCTCCCGGACTCAAGAGCGGATGCTCTATTCCATCACGAAGTCTGGGATAATATGCACCGTGATGGTTTCTTTTTGGAACACAGAGCAATATGGAACAAATTAATGATTCCGAGCAGCTAACCCCCGACAGGAAATAACGGTCGACAGAAGAAAACACGCTCTCAGTGCTTTGAAATGATATCAAAGATGCCTCACCTAGTCCTGAATGCGTTTTTGGCATGCATCAGTATAATACAATTGTTTGTCAATATCAGTAATATTACAATCCTTAGGCTTGCCATGTGTTTTTATTGTTTCGTTAGAATTATGTTAATTGACAGGCTAGGTGTCGCTGTTGCTTGTATAAGGGAGAGGTGTTACCTGATGTTGATTATGGCCCGGCTAGATGTCCCCTGATTTGCTTTACTTGTTTTTGTCCGGTGAGTGAGGCGAGAGCAATGCGCTGGCGGAGGTCATGTCAATGCCCTGTTCTCTTGTGATATTTTGAGTTCTCGTTGATGTTTTGTCTCCTGACGTCTCCAATGTTGATATCATGAACACGTAACTTAGCACATCCGTGCTGCACTTGACTCTAACTGTGCCTGTACTTCACTCTTATAACCAGTGGGATTGGTCGTAACTCGGACTTGTCATTTCTTCCACATTTTCAATAAAGAAGAGAAAGAAAAAGTTGTTGTTACGATGGAGCTGACAGGTAAATTTCTTCGACGCATGTGACATCTGGTTAGCTTCATTTTTTGTGGCATGGTTCGTGCATTTCTGTCTATTTGTCGCTGTTCCTTTGCAGGAATTTCAATCTCATCTGCATTCTATCACTTTTGTGTTAAAACAGCCAATGGGATATTTCAAATGCACGTCGATTACGCAAAAAGCACGTAACATGTGCATAGCTGGGAAGTAGTTGGGTACAGTCAAGCCACTGCGGAATGTTACACCATATGCCGAATCATCATTAATGGTGTTCCCAAGCTGTACAACAATCACTGCTGCTTCCATTCCACGTTACGCGTTTTTTCTCAAAAAGGATAAGTGTTTGAGAGCTGTGGTTCAAAAAAATATCGAGGAATAGACTTTATTCCGGCAGTTACAACCATGTGGTGAACTCTTTTTGAGAATGGAAGTCCCAAAATTTCCCTCTGAAACTTGGGAAGTTAGTAACCCCAAGCCACCACGAAGAACAATCAAGTTCACTAAAGAAAATGGATTCTAATTGCAAAAGTTATTGAAAATTTCATGATAGATCAAGACATTCTTAAAAGATATAAATAATTTTAACTTAGTGCGTGTGCCGATTTCTTGGATATAACATTGAAATTTAGAGAAAGCATATCTTTTTAGTTTGTGAATTAAAAGTTGAGTTTTGACTCTTTTTATACATACATTTTTTTTTAATACCTTTGAAAATGCTTTGTTGCTTCAAAATTTATGAACTTAACCCTTTCTCTGCTTAAACTGGCAAGTGGTTTCCAATTTTAGGGAAATCCATGCATGTATTCCTCATCACCCAAAGGCTGGAAGGGGGTATATGTTTCACCCCGGGTGCTGTTGTTTGTTACATGACGAAAAAAAATTCGCCAAGTCATGTTATTCTGTGGCATTTGTTGTCTGCTAGTCTGTCTGTTGTTATTACACTTTTTTGGCCACATTTTCAAGCAATTGTTCTGAAATTTTGTGTGTATGGTAGGTGACCGGGCAAGAACAAACAACACTTAATTTTGTGATGCATCCGAATCCGAATCCGGACCTGATGAGAATTTTTTAAAGTGATTCTTCATCATTGAGACGATAGGGCCAAAAATGATATAGTGCCACAATATCTAAAAAGGTTATTGATGAATTTGAACGAACTGGTGGACAGGTGGAAATTCCACTTGAAGAACTGATTCAATTTTGTATGAAAATCTGGGATACTAGTATTATTTAATATGTTTTTATAGCTGATTCCTTCAAACATTGACGGAATGGGGGCTTAAAACGATATGCAATTATATCTTCACAACGTTATTGATGGCATTGGATGAAACTTTGGTGGACCAGGATGGCTTGTGGACAAGGACGAACTGATGAGATTTTTGTGATGATCCTGATCCAGATTCGGATCCGAAAATTTTAAGACTCCAATTATTCTGTACAGGGGTGTTTCATATAAAATGCAACCATCTGAAGTTATCGTGAAATTTTCACTTTTTTTAATGCAATTTTTTATATTAGCAGGTTTGGTATTGAAGACATTCTGGAGGAAAAATTGCAAACATCCAGATAGCCTTGCAATTGAACAAAGGATTTACTTGTGGTAGTCTTACTTTGGCCACAGTCATTTAAACGCTCAAGTGCTGATTCAGAAAGAAGTTCGAGACACCAGATAGCCCCAGATAAGTCTGGGCTATTTTTCGATGTACATAGAGGTTTACGTTACCCACACTGCGTTTTTTTTCCAAACATTCTCGTAATTGCTTCAAAGTGTGTGTCCCCCGAGAACTGAAAGATCACGAGAAAGCATTGAAGTAGGCAACTTTGAGGAGCCCAGAAATCGCTACGTCATTGATCCCTAAGAAGAACTTATCTTTATCAATTACACAAAGAATTTCTGAACCAGAACTAAAAATGTACCGTATTGCACGCAAGGGAAGGAAAAAACCACAGACAATGATAAACCAAGTCACCCGTAGGGTGATCCGTATCTTGCCAAACAGGTGCCACGTGTGACTCTTTTATAGGTCACACTGAGGTGACAGAGCTGCTATCCACAGGGAGCGACTCCTTGAGGAATACTGCCTACGAGAGATTCCGATGAGAATCGTTCTAACAGAGTAACATGAAAAATATGCGTTTGCCTCAAGAACTGCACCAGAATGACGTCAAACATGTCTCAAGCTTGATATATTAGAAAGCTCATCGAGGTGTCGATTTAAGGTACTACACGATATGTTCTAACAACTTTGAAAATTTGACCTTGGGGTCAAATATGTTGACCTTAGGCGTTAACCATCGAAGGTTCACAGGCCAATCGCTCACCAAATTAATCAGCTGATGCCAGACCATGAACTATTTCCATGAAAGTTTGAAGACGATCCGATCATAAATTACTCAAAAATAAGGTTTCGTCGACCTCCCTGATTTGCGACAAAAGTGCCCTGACCTTTGGACCTTGACCCTTTCAAAATTATGTGCTGAAAGGGACCTACTATAGGCTCTGATATTGCGAAGTTACAAAATTTTCCAAATGCATAACTGTGCTCTGCAAGTGGATTTATACGTGATTAAGAATAAATTTAATAAAAACAAACAAAACAAAAAACACAGAAAGTCAAGGCCATACGCCACCGCAAAATTAATTCAGACTGAGCGCCAGACATGAACTATATTCCATGAAGTTTGAAGCGATCCGATCAAATTACTTTCAAAAAAATAAGGGTTTTGTCATTCCCCCTGATTTGCGACAGTGACCTTGACCTTGACCTTCAAATTTTATGCCTGAGAGGGACCTCCATAGGCTCTGATTGCGAAGTACAAAAAATTTCAATGAAACTGTGGTTGCGAATTTTTTTTTCGTGATTCAGACAAACAAACAAACAAACAAAAAAAAAAAAACG
>CM068954.1:36784930-36824212 GCA_035128595.1 Eptatretus atami | reverse complement strand
TTGTCGGTTTTCTCTTCAGTACGTGTGATGTCGTGAAGTACAAAGAAACAGACCAACCACGATGCACTCACTTCACGAAGGTTTTATTCACAACACTCAGCTTCATTGCTCGTCCCGTGTGTCGCGCATGTGTACACGGCACTCATGTCGAACCTGAGGAAGGGCGATACATCACAATATCTCCCCCTTTAATTTCAAATCCAACTAGTTCCTGGCTCAAACAGAGATGGAAACTTATCCAACACTTGAGCACAACTGGAAGCTCCCACTGAGGACAGCTTTATGCTCTCAAGCCAGTTCTGACTGAGTAATGTAGGGCCATTGCCTGGTACAAACCCACATATGTAGTTCATAAGTCACACCATCATAAGACACACTGACATCTGTGCTGCCAATCAAGGAACAATTTCCTTGGTGTAGGTATGAAGTTTGGCCTTCACTGGACTCAATTTGGCCTTTCACAGCCTCATAGTCCACAATTTGTCAAATGTCTCCTGGCTCATAATTGACTCACTCGCCCCTGTGTCCACTTCCATTGACACTGCTTGCCATTCAGCTGAAGATCAACAGTTATCGGTGCGGTGCTGCCATGGATTGTATACATCTCATACTCCTCACCATGCAGTGATGACTCAGCAGCATGTTTGCCATCATCCACATGATGGGTGGTGCCAATACGATACCACTGCTGGATTGGAACACCTCTTTTTTAAGATGCCAATCTTGCCACATCCATTACACATGTACCGCTTCAAACAGAACTGGTGAGTCATATGATTTACACCACAACACCAACACAAGTTCTTGAGACTTCTCGCTCCTGATGAAGCAGGTTTCAAACACACAACCGGCTTAGGTGTAGCCTTCTACAAAGATTGAGCAATCTTATTTACAGTATCTTCACCTGAAGAGTTCTGGCTCTTCAACGAGATCTCCTTCAGGTTTTCAGCAGTTGTCATACACACTGTACAATCGTCACTGCTTTTCCTAGGTCAACGTCGCTTCTTGAGCAAGGAGTTTTGTAAGATGACATCATGATTTACCCCAATCAACAAAAAGCTTCGGAGCATCTCATCAAGCACAGGACCAAACTGACACGGTTCTACTAAATGGCGCAGATCAGCGACAAACGGGAAATGTCCTGACTTTCCTGGCGAGGTGTGTATAAAACTTGTGCCTCGATATGATTAGACCAGCTTTCGGCTTGAAGTGTGGCTTGACGAGCTCACAGAGTTCTTCGTACGACTTGACTTGTTGTTCGGTCACGTATTCATGGTGAATGCCGACAGTCGCCATCGAGACACGGATAGTTCTTGACCTCGTCACCACTTGTGATGTCATGAAGTACAAACAATCAGACCGACCACAATGCACTCAACTTCATGAAGGTTTACTCACAACACTCAGCTCCATTGCTCATCCCGTGTGTCGCGCATGCGTACACGGCATTCACGTCGAACCCGAGGATGGGCGATACATCACAGTATGAAAACAAAAAGCAACTATTAAAAGCATCATAGGTTGCTGCCCATCGGTGTCACAGGTGTATTGAGGCACACAGTTGGTGTAGGCCCAAGGCTTCAAGCCTTCCGGCCTATAGACTCATTCTTTCATAGCCCAGTGGTTTGGAATCTATCAAAGCCTATATAATCACGATGTTTTATATAAGGAGTAAAGTAACGGAATGCTTTTGAAATAAACAAACGAATCGGGTTACATGTAATAACACCTTAAAAATCATAAATAGTTAATCGAATGATTTGTTTATCGTCAGGCCTGGCCGCTTGGTGAAAGATTTGGGGTAAAAACGTTCCAGGCCGACTCTCGCGCAAAGAAGGTGGGAATAACAGGTGATGTTCAAACTTTAGCTGTATAGTAAAAATTATAAATAATAAAATGAATCCTTTGGTGTGAACCTTCTCTCAGGCTTTAGGTGAGCTGACATTGCACAGCCTAATTGGTGATGATATACAACTTACTGTATATGTGTTGAATGAATCACTGACAAGCTGTCTGTAAATTCACCCTTTAGCTGTTCGAGCTGTAATATGTTGCATTTTTCAAGGAGCACCCACAGGAAAAAACCGGGAACAAAAGACAAGGTTGAATTCATGGAAAGTTTGGAATCGCACCAAATCTCCTGTTAAAGCCACAACTATTTCCTTCGAGCTGTTCTCATGATATGCATGATGTTCTCATGACGTTCGTTGGCTGTGAAATGTTTTCAGCTCATTCCCTTTTTGTGTGTGTGGTCTCCACGTGAAAGTCTTCAAAATATTGTCCGAGTTTGAGGTTCGATGAAAGAGAAACATGCGCGACCTGCTGGGATTGAGAGAGACCATGTCTGCGCTCGACCAAAAAATAATAGTGCTGGAAGCGCACAAGACGAACAGCATTGTTTGCAATGGTAAAGATTCTGATGTTAAAGTGGACACGAGTATGACCATGACAATTAAGAGGACATTGTTAAAAGATAGATCACCCACCTCGGGCCAGATGCGAGGTTTTATCTTGCCCCTTATCCCACGTTTGGGATACTATTTATCTGATACTAGAACACCTGCGTTGCCTTTGGGAGGGGCAGGGAGCTGCTGGGGGGATGGGTGTGGGTTGTGTGTATGTGTCTGTGCGCACCATTCTAAATAGTTGAGTTCCATTTGTAATTAATTATTAAAGATGAGCACTCACTTTGAATTATCCAGTTTTGTGCAGAACACTATTTCAGACATTTGTTCTTTTCGCCTGAATTATACATTTTCACACTTGCTTAGCCTCTGGTGCTTTCGACTCGGCCATGCTATTATCCTTATGATTATTATCCGCGCAAGCGAAGCTAAAAGCGGGCTTAAGCAATTGCTTCAATTTGTCCGTCTGTCTGTCCACAACGTCAGTTTCTGATCGGAAACAACTTAATTTCAACACTAATCGGAAGATGAATCAGAAAGCAAACTTAGAGTTTAAACACTATTTGGCTGAATATTTCTCGATCACACATTCGCAGAGAGGAGCGGTTCATATTTTTACTCCGTCTGCCTTGTCTGGCAGTCAAACAAATTTAAAATCATTCCAAATGGGAAACCTCGTGTTTTTAAGGACGTTATAAAGGACACAAACAACAGGCACGAAGAACGAATGTAACATGTTTAATAAGGTGGTGTAACGGTGGTAAACTTCGAAATATTTTTTTTCTACAACTTTAAAATCTTTATTTCAATGAATCATATACTTGTCATTGATATTATCATATATGCCATTATAATCAGATGGAAATGACTGATTAAAATGTGGTTTGAATATATATTATATATATATGTATCTTCAATACTAATAAAAAGGTGTGCGTGCGTGCGTGCGTGCGTGCGTGCGTGCGTGCGTGCGTGCGTGCGTCGCGCGTCTCCTCCATAACTCCAAAACTATAAAACCTGAAACTTTGCATGCACACGAAGAAAACTCCAAGGAAGTGTAAGAGTGAAAATTGGGTGTTTTGATTAATTAATACAACTTTTTGAAGATAATTAACGCCTTATTTAATTATATCCTTCATCAGGCGATCCTCGGCCACCTCGCTATCTGGGGTCTTAAGGCGTTCCTTGGTAACCTTGCTGGGGTCTGAAGCCGCCATGTTTTTGGCCTGCTCAACCTTACCTTACCGATTGGAACAGGGGTCTTAAGGTGTTTCCTGGTAACGATTTCTTCACGGTAAAGTTGTTTTCACTTTCCTCACTCATATTTATCGAATGCCTGTTCATCATAGCTACAAATTGCTGGGTATATCGCAATACTGATAAACGTCAGGAGTTGTCAGCGTTCCTGGCTTGACATTTCGGGTGTCTCCGGAGGTGTATGTTTAATTGTTTGTTAATCGCGTGCCCAACTCGCCGTTTTTTACAACCGTTTGATTTCATTGGAGCGCTTGCTGAGTGCTTAAGCCGCTTGGCGAGCGCTCTCCAAGCTGCTTGGTTGTTCGTTTCGGTTAAGTATCCGTGCTCTCACATCAAGGGAACGTCGATTAAACAGATACGTGCGTTTCCGCCTGTGTCGGGTCATGCGGTGCTGTGCGGTCGGTGTCTCGGAAGCTGCAATTTTATTTTTACAGGATATCGCTGTTTAACCTTCTGTGCGATCTCCCAATATAATCCACCCCTCACTTCGACATCGATGCATATATAAAAACAACAAGGTCATCCGACAGGTGTGTGCCATCATCTGGTTGTGAAGGCAGAGAGCAGAGATCGACATTTTGTGTTCTGTGCTCTAATTTCCCACTTGAATTCCTCTTTCAATGCATCTGTTTAAGGTAAATCTTTGTTTGTCGTTTTTATGTTGATGTGTTGTGTGTGTGTGTGTGTGTGTGTGTGTGTGTGTTCCCTCTCTCATGCACCCTCACTCCCACAGTGAATAGCAACAATTGGTGAGGTGTCGCTCTCTCGCCTAACTCCCCTTCCCATCTCACCCGACACACATCTGTCTCTCTCTGTTCTCTCTCTCTGTCTCTCTCTGTCTCTCTCTCTGTCTCTGTCTCTCTCTCCTTCTCTCTCTGTCTCTTCTCTCTTGTCTCTCTCTCTGTCTCTGTCTCTCTCTCTCTCTCTCTTTGAAGCGATGGGTTGTGTGTGTGAATATATATATAGGATTGGGGCAAAGGCCTGTGATGGCGCATAGGGCAGCGGCTTGAGATCCAAAAGGTCCTGAGTTCAAGCCCCGTTGGGCCACTGAATTAGTACACCAGGGGTTGACTCAGCCTGTCATCCTTCCGAGGTCGGCGAAATGAGTACCAGTTTACTGGGCCGGTGTCGATCTAGCTTTTTTAACTTTGGTTGGAAGCACCTTCTTCTTCTTATATATATATATATATTGTTGCGGGCCGGAGGTCCGGTGGCGAAAATGACCACTAGGTGGGGAAAGTTACGTCGATTCCACCGGAGTCTCTGGAATTGTAGGCCGGCGCTCCGGATAATTCTGTGACGCGGCGGGTCGCTTAGCCGACCGTGGATGCCAATACCTCCACCACGTAGTGTAGGGTCTTTTTGTCTAGAACCAATTTACCTAATTACCACGCGGTGTCGTCTACCGGGGAACCACGCCCTCGTACGCCTTGCCCGAACCGGGTCACTCTACCAACTACGGTAGAGTACCAACTACCAACTCCGAATCGGATGCAGCCGAGCAGAACTGGCTAGAATGAACAGATTATCGGGGATAAGACCCGGCTAAACTTAGATCCGAACCATGCTGGACCAATGAAAGAAATATGAAACGAACTGGGAACATTTCTACAATAATTTATTTACATAAAGCGAGGAAAGTTATGTGGTACAGGTAACAGGTTTATTGGGTGTTATGCAAGGGAAGATGAGAGAGATGTCGTGCGACAATTTTACAGCAACTTATAAGAAGACACAGAGCGGACTTGTCGCGAGAATAATACAGGCAAGATTTACAAGGTTCAAATAACTTATACAGTTCTACTTAATGGACTGGCGCCACACACTCAGACACACACTCGGACAAAATAAACCCAGTTGAATGGCAAAGGACTTTTGCAGCCAGGGAGGGATGGAGTTGAGGTCACAGTTCTCGGTACCTGAGTTCTGGGGAAGGAATGCTCCATGGTGCGGCACATGTCAATGGTCGTGCGGCTCGGTCCACGGCCACCCACGTGGAGACTGTGTCGTCGAAGGAGCGAAGGAGCATATTATACTCAAATATGCAAAATACTGTTATTAGTTTCTTAACATAGGTTTATGGTGTCCATATTGAATTTCAAGATGGCTGTCATTGTTAATCGGTCTATTGCCTATATAGGAAATATTTGTAGGCACATTCATATGACGATAACACAGTGATTAGATTAGGTACAAGCATTAAGCAGTGCTGGGGCTAATGATTGCCAGTAAGAAATTCAAAGCATTTTACACTGAAACCTGTTCTTTAATAGTCATGCTTGAATAGGTAATTACATACTAAAATTGTCGACATTCACCATAATAACATATACCATTCCATTGAATGTCAAGAACTTATTGGTAGTACAGAATGCTACTTTATATGTATTTAACTGTTTTGTCCTGTATACCATCTCTGAAATATTTAGTCATATATACATGTGATGTTATTTTTAGCGCTCGCACTAAATAAACTCCAAACGAAGGTTCTGGAATAACTGACTGTATTGTCCGCAAACACATCGCTTGTCACATACACTGAGCTTTTCATCCTGGACAGCGTTGCCCGAAAATATCCATTCGCAATGTGCAAATAATTGTGTGCCACAATTTAATGGAATATGCATCTCCCTACAATGTCTCATATGGAAATGATCGATATCTCTGCAATTGTGTCACTCAGTCATTCATTCACAGTTCTACTCATTGCGACAGTTGTCGTTATCCTTGCTTTGCATTGTGATGTGCACAACATACGAGACTTTCTGCACTTGCACCGTAAATTCATACAGCCAGTGTTGCAGTTACAGGAAATCAGTTCCAGACATGACTGGGGTACAGGTGGCAATGACATCAAAATGGGCACCAGTTTGTCCTCGCTCTGTTTCCAACCCATGGACTCGGTGGAGCAGATCTGGGTAGTTCAGATGTGCGTGTCTCCACACTAATGCCTGATAATGTGAACGCTTCACATGGAAGAATAGTGCATCACTTGTTGGGGGGAGTGACTGGAGCTCGGGACTTGATGAACAGTACTGGTCGAGCCTTGTCACTGTGCAACGTTGTGCATATTGTACAATTTGCAGCCAAACAGCTCCACATCTTTAGCAGTTCCTTCTGTAAGATCTCCATTTCCAAGATTTTGCAGTAGTCCATGATGCTCTGTAAAGACTTTCCATGCAGTGGATTTGCTGTGGCCTGAGAAGAAGGATGTCACATTTGGCGTTTCCTTTCTTCTGGATGTATTTCGGAGGAATTGTTTGAAGCAGTTAGCATGGTATTTGCCTTCAGAAGCTATAAGATCATTCACACCAGATAAACGTATACTGGTAAGATGATCATAATGAGAAGCTTCAAGGATCTGCTGCTCATCTTCAGTGTGGTCACAGATGACAATTTGGCCTTAGTGCTGCCATCCTGACAGAACATACAGGCCTCCCAATCAACAGGCTGTATGGAGCTTCGAAGTCTAGAGGGCAGATCACCAGCTGAAGCACTTGTGCCAGCTTCACAGGATTCAGAGTAATTTCGATTTTGTAATCTGGATATGTTTGTTTTGCTAGTAAAACTAGCATAGCAAGATTTGTGCATACCAAGGAATCAGGGTTGGTAGTAAGTATCAAAACAAGTCTATCTATTGCTATTCTGTTTTGACAGTCTCTATGTTTCTGTCATATTTGCACAGACTCTTTCAGTTTGGTTAGTCCTTGTTCTGTAGCACATAACAGTTTGTCACTTTTCTTCTCCTGGCAGATGATTAATTGTGTGACATCAGTGGATCTGTCTCTTTTAAGATTCAGCATTGGCTCCATATTCTCATTTTTGTAGTGGCACATTCATCATATGAAATTCCACATGAAGCACATCCTTCATCTAAAACAAAAGAAAAATGAGTTGGTGCATTTCATCACTCAACCCTATAAGTGCTTTCTGGTGATGGTGATCTGAGCGTAGAGTGATTCAGATTTTTTTTGTCACACCTATATGGAGCAAATATGTGTTTCTTGATGAAACTACGATTGGAAATATTTGGGCCAAATCAAATACTTTATTCCTTAAACTATGAACAGTTAAACTCAGGATGTACCTTAGAAGTCGATTTAGGAGAAATAGTTGCTGGCCATGCAGCATCTTGAAATACAAGATGCTGCATTGCCAATATTAAATGCAGACAACATTACATTTGATAGGAGAAGAGTTTATATATGGTGATGCGTTATGCCTATGGATGACACTTCTGAACTGTGCATTTGACTTCAGGAAGACCGGAAATAATAGCTAAAATAACGTTTTGGTGGCCATTTTGTTTTTGGCCATTTTGAGGCATTTGGAGTCACAGGAGAGGTGACAGACAGAAAAAATGGACTCAGCACACCCAAATTATGATTAAAAAAAAGTGGTCTGTCAACTTTTCCCCAAAATGCCTCTTGAAGTCCGATTTCCCAAAAATCCGACAGTCTCGTTGGTGGTGGACCGCATGAACCATACATAAACTTGGTGGGGGGGGGGGGGGGGGTACAAAGCACGGAAAAAGCAAAGGTAAAATACTACCAGAAAGGAGGCAGTAGAAGACCGAGAGACCACCGACCTGTCAGCTGTGGCAAGGCCCATCGACTCAGCTTCATCGTGGGAGATTCCAGTGATCTTGAAGGTCTTGGTTTCCATGTCAGCAAGCTGAACAAGGTGTGAGGCAGGGGTATCAGCCTGGAGGTGAGAGCAGTATTCCATCAAGTTACGGATGAAGGCCTTGAAGGTAGATCGCAGTTCAGGTGTGCCAAGAAAGGGCTTTGTGCGATGGAGGATGCCCAGTTGGCGGCTGGCTTTGGAGACCAACTTTAATATGTCGTTTGCCAAAGAATGATCATGGCTAATAGTGAGACCCAGGAGTTTGAATGACTGAACTTCTTCAAGAGGATTGTTAAGAAGGTAGCTGGGAGGGTTTGCCAGATGGCCCTTTCAGAAAGAGAGAATGAGTGTGACATCTGTCAGGATTGAAAGGCATATTATAAGTGTTTGACCAGTTTGTGATTTTATCAAGGTCTGAAGTAATGGTAGAGGCCTTTTAATCTGAAGGATGAGGGATGTCACGGCAAAGTTTGTTGTCATCAGCAAATAGATAAATGGGATTTTTTCAGATAGTCAGATAAATTGTTAATGAAGATTAGGTGTCAGACTGGGCCAAGAACACTGCCTTGTGGCACTCCAATATGAAAGGTGGTGGGAGGGGGAAAATGAGAGGATGCCATTGAGAGCCACACATTGGCTATGAGAAAGAGGAGGTCAATGAGCCATTTGTGGACTTGGCCTTGGATGCCATTGACAGAGAGTTTGGAGAGGAAGGTGGGATGCCAATGCCAGACTGTATTGAAAGATTGAGATTCGAGATACCTAAAGAGACTGCCCTGATCTCATGTCTGACATTGATGGCCTTATATATTGTTGGGAGAGGAAGAGCAGCATGTCCAAGGTGGAGTGAGCTAGTTTGAAACTGAATTGATGATCTGAGATGAGGTCAATAGAGAAAATGAAGGATTTTATGTCAACTACGTTGATGGATTCCATGACTTTGCTGATGATGTGATGCAAGCTGAGAAGTCTGTAGTTAAAGGGATCCATTTTTGCACCTTGTTTATGAATACGGTGATGTTGGCTCATGTCCAAACAGATGGAATATGAACTTGTAGAAATTACAGGGGAAAGGGGCAGAGAGAGGATGTGCAGGAGCAGGTGTTTAGGACATGTGAGCAGATGCCATACGGTCAAGTTACAGAATTAGCCAAGGGTTGACAGTGACTTATCCAACTTGTCAGATGTAAAAGATTCAGTGTTCAGGAGCAGGAATGTGAAGGAGTTATGTTTTCACCCCTTTCTGTCGATTTGTTTCTTACAAAATCGAAGATTTTTCAAATATATTGGGCAATCGATTTTGTTATTCTGTCTGTCTGTCTATTGCCGACATGTCAAAATTTTAAACCGATCTTCACGAAACTTCACTACATGGTAGAGGTTGTCATAAGGAAGAAGCCTATTATTTTTTAGGTCAAAGGTCAAAATAGACCAAAGGTCAACAACTTTGGTGAGATTTCTAAAATCCTCAATTTTCATCCCATTGACTTGAAATTTGAGAGGATTTCAAAATCAGGTCACTGAATTCAACCAGCCAATTAATTTTGAGATCAACATGGACCAAAAGGTCAACATAGGCCCAAGGTCAACATCGGCCAAATTTCTAAAATCCTCAATTTTCTTCTCATTGACATGAAATTTGCAGAGGAGTTGCATATTTGGTCATTGAATTCGACCACCAATTATTTTTGAGGTCAAATTTGTTTTATGGATTTTGCAAGTATCCTCTGCACGATGTCTTCTTATTGTTAATTGCCGGAATCCTTCGGATTTCGGCAATTATGTTGGTCGGTTGTGTGTGTCATTCTGTGTGTCATTCTGTGTGTCATTCTGTGTGTCATTCTGTGTGTCATTCTGTGTGTCATTCGTGGTGTCATTCTGTGTGTCATTCTGTGTGTCATTCTGTGTGTCATTCTGTGTGTCATTCTGTGTGTCATTCTGTGTGTCTGTCTGTCTGTTTGTTTACCCTGTAGCAGCCACACCGTTTCGGCATCATGACCAAACTGGGTACAGACGTCGGCCATGGTCCAACTTAGACACTTGTCGTTTTTGGTGAATCTAGGTCAAAGGTCAAGGTCACCGAAATTCTTATTTTCGCAATAACGTCCGCTAAAATGGTCGTATCGACTTTAAACCAAATCCAAAATGTGCATTTTCCAATTCTGCATCCAACCATATGTCTCATTGGGGTGTCACACAACACCCTTCTTAGCGGTCGGGGTCGAATGTCAGGGGGGTCGGGTCAACAATTTCAAATTGCAATAAAAACGCCATTTCAAGTCCGATTGACTTCCAAGTTATGATCATGACCACACTAAGTGCTATAACTCATTAAACAGGAGCACTATTGACTTATAAGAACCAAATTGATTTCCAGGTTTTTTGTTTTTTCAGAGATCATGGAGATATGACAAAGTTATTCCGGCAATTCGTTGCTCAAGAGCAATTTCATTTGTTTGTTTGTGTACAGGATATCTCACAAAGTTGTCGATGGATCCCGATGAAATTTTGTGGACAGGTTGGGTGTGTGACAACTTCGAACTGATTAGATTTTGGTGAAGATCTGGATCCGGCTACTAAAATTTTTTAAATGATTCTTCACTATTGAGAGATAGAGCCAAAAACTATATGTAGCACAATATCTCAAAAAGTTTTTGACGGATTTGGATAAACTTGCTGGACATGTTGGATGTGTGACAAGGAAGAAATGATTCTATTTTGTGTGAAGATCCGAATCTGGATCCGGATCTGACAATTTTTTTTAAGTGATTCTTCACCATTGGAAAATTGGGCCAAAAATGATATAGTACTGTGTAGCATGATATTTCAAAAATGTATTGGCCCGATGTGTCCTCGTGGATCAGGCATCACATGGTGGAGGTAGGCGCTCCACTGGGTGCCCTTCTAGTTCAGTTTTTGTTACTTCTGAACCTCACCTCAATCCTTTTCCTCTCCTCCCTCACAAATTAAAACAAATATCTCTTCTCCTTCACCCAGAAAAAAAACCCAATTACCAACCACAACAACTGTGAAGGCGTCATTTCCAGTTGTTTACACGCGGCTGTTTAAGCTCCTCAGGCAGAACAAGATAAGTTTTTTTTTTTTGTGTTGTTTTGCATATTTTGTAATTTGTTTTGTGTCAGGGTTGTGGGATTGTATTTACAAAGGTTGTTTTTGTTTGCATAACGGTTTAGCAAGTATTTGTGTTAGTTTATTGAAAGAAGCAGGGGGAGGCCTCGTGTTAAGTTCAGCATTTAAGTTAGTTGGGGCCTTGGGAATATGGTGGTGAAAAAGGATATAAATAGAGAGCAAAGGAGAAGGAAGAGGAGTCCATAAAATATGATATATGCTCAATGTGGGCCACATCAAGAATAGGGAAGCAGAGGGTACTCACTGTTGTTGGAAGTGTGAGGAAATAGCCCACTTGAGGATAGTTATTACGAGGTTGAAGGAATGCATAGATAATTTGCAGGAAGTAGCAGAATGTAAGACATTTGTAGATAATAGTTTTACGATTGTAGAGTGAAATTGCTGAGGATATTGGAAGTGGTGATGGTGCAGCAGGAGCAGGCAATGGTGATGGTGCAACAGGAGCAGGCAGTGGTCATGGTGCAGCAGGAGAAGGCAGTGGTCATGGTGCAGCGGAGAGCAGTGGTCATGGTGCAGCGGAGAGGCAGTGGTCATGGTTCAGTGGAGCAGGCAGTGGTGATGGTGCTGCGGGAACAGGCAGTGGTGACGGTGCAGCAATAGCAGGCTGTGATAATGGTGCAGCAGGAGCAGGCAGTCGTGATGGTGCAGTGGGAGCAGGCTTTGATGAGGGTGCAATGGGATCAGGCAGTGATGAGGGTGCAATGGGAGCAGGCAGTGGTGAGAGGCAGCAGGAGCAGGCAGTGGTGATGGGCAGCAAGTGCATGCAGTGGTGATGGGCAGCAAGTGCAGGCATGGTGACGGTGCAGTGAGGGCAAGCAGTGGTGAAATGGCAGTGAGTGCAGGCAGTGGTCATGCTGCTGTGGGAGCAGGCTGTGGTAATTTTTGCAGCAGGAGCCGGCAGTGGTGAGGGTGCAGCAGGAGCAGGCATTGGTGAGGATGCAGCGGTATCAGGCAGTAATTGTGCAGCAGGAGCAGGCAGTGGTGAGGGTGCAGCATGAGCAGGCATTGGTGAGGGTGCAACATGAGCAGGCGATGGTGAGGGGCAGCTAATGCAGGTAGTGGTGAGGGTGCAGTGATGAAAGTGCAGCGAGTTCAGGCAGTGGTGAATGTGCAGCATGGTGTATGGAAGAAGGTTTTATATTTAAAGAAGCAGTGGGAATCATTTCAGGGACAAAGGAGTGTTTCCAGAATGATGGCCGTATATTGAATAGAAAGGGGGCAGCAAGGTTTGCAGTGGGAATTGAGGAAGGAATTCAGACTTTTTTTAGGTCAGTGGATGGTGGGGAAGGTATTAAGGAAGGAACGGATGATGTAATTGTGACTAGTAAGGTCAGGCAAGAAAATAGAATTTCAGGAAGGGAAAAGTTAAACACATTATATAGCAATGCCAGCAGTTCAAATAATAACATGGAAGAGCTTGAGGCCAAAGTAGATCACAAGAAGTATGATATAGAAGCAACATACATGTCCAAAGTAGAGTGACCAGGTCTGAATCCAAATTGGTGATCTGAGATGAGGCTATTGGAGAAAAGGAATAATTTTATGTCAACTGCGATGATGGATTCCATGACCTTGCTGATGATCAGAAGTACAGTAAGCTAATTGGGCTGTAGTTAAGGGGATCTGTTTTTGCACCTTTTTTATGTAGTGCTGTGATGTTGGCTGATTTCCCATTTCCCAAGTGGATATACGAGACCAGTCCTAAGGTGTATTAAAAAAAAACTTAAATAGAAAATATATTTTTTTTAAAGCTGTGAATATGCGAAGCGCGAATGTAGAAGCAGGTCACACTTTATGACCTGCGAATACGCGGGGTCCGCGAATGGCGAATCCGCGATTGGTGGGGTCCGAAGCGCGAAGCACCAGCTCTGGGAAAAACGAGCCATTCGAATGTCCTGTGTTCGAGTGACGACCTGTCCAAGATTGTGCCCCCTCAGCAATCAAACTTCCTCGGCAGCCCGATGCACCTGACTGCGCAAAATAAATATTGGGTTATATACCACCCCCATGAGAAATATGCTTGCTTTATGTATAAAGAATGTGCCATTGTGTTTTGTGCCGTGTCAGTGTACAAATGTAAAAATTAATACTGTGCTGGTAAATAGCTTAGGGGTTTGAAGGCAAATACAAAAAAATACAAGGTCTCTCACAAGGAACTTCAACACAAGAGGAAGCCATTAGATGCATCAAGCCCGCTCAACAGTTGTTTGTCCGTGCTCTATCCTTTTCAAATGATGAGATTCAAGCAAGATAACAGCATGTACCATTTTTAGAATGTTTTTGTATGATCCAGCCGGTATTTGAACCGCTGACCTCCCGGACTCAGAGCGGATGCTCTATTCCATCACCGAGTCTGGTAATATGCACGTGATGTCTTTTTTTGGAACACAGAGCAATATGGACAAATAAATTCCGAGCAGCTAACCCCGACAGGAAATAACGGTCGACAGAAGAAAACACGCTCTCAGTGCTTGAAATGATATCAAATGCAGTCACCAGTCCTGAATGCGTTTTTGCAGCATCATAAGTACAGTTGTTTGTCAATATCAGTAATATTACAATCCTTAGGCTTGCCATGTGTTTTTTGTTCGTTACATTATGTTATATTGACAGGCTAGGTGTCGCTGTTGGCTTGTATAAGGGAGAGGTGTTACCTGATGTTGTATGGCCCGGCTAGATGTCTCCCTGTTTGCTTTGACTGGTTTTGTCGGTGAGGAGGCGAGAGCACTGCGGCGAGTCATGTCAATGCCTGTTCTCTTGTATTTTGAGTTCATCGTGATGTTTTGTCTCTGACGTCTCCAATGTTGATCATGAACACGTAACTTAGCCATCCTGTGCTGCACTGACTCTAACTGTGCCTGTACTGTACTCTTATAACCAGTGGGATTGGTCGTAACTGCGACTTGTCATTTCTTCCACATTTTCAATAAAGGAGAAAAAAAGTTATTGTTACCGATGGAGCTGACAGGTAAATCTTCGACGCATTGTTGACAATTGCATCGGTTTTCAGGCATTCTATTATATTTTCGTGTTCCTTGCAGGAATTCAATCTCATGCATTCATCACTTTTGTGTAAAACCAGCAATGGGGGATATTCACAATGACGTCATTACCGCAAAAGCACGTAACATGTGCATGCTGGGAAGTAGTGTGATACAGTCAGCCACTGCGGAATGTACCACCATGCCGAATCATCATTAATGGTGTTCCAAGCTGTTACAACAATCACTGTGCTTCCATTCCACGTTACGCGTTTTCTCAAAAAGATAAGTGTTTGAGGAAGCTGTGGGTTCAAAAAATATCGAGGATAGACTTTATTCCCAGCAGTTACAACCATGTGGTGAACTCTTTTTGAGAATGGAAGTCCCAAAATTTCCTCTGAAACTTGGGAAGTTAGTAACCCCAAGCAAACCACCGAAGAACCAATCAAGGTTCACTAAAAGGAACAAGGAATTCTAATTGAAAAGTTATTTGAAAATTTCATGATAGACAAGACATTTTATAAAAGATATAAATATTTTAACTTAGTGGTGTGCCGATTTCTTGGATAAACATTGAAATTTAGAGAAACATTTATCTTTGTAGTTTGTGAATAAAAAGTGGGTTTTGAACTCTGTTTTATACATTTACATTTTTTTTGTAATACCTTTGAAAATGCTGTTGTTGTTCAAAATTTATGACTAACCCTTCCTCTTAAACTGCAAGTGGTTTCCAATTTTAGGTGAATCCATGCATTATTACCTCCATCACCAAAGGTGGAAGGGGGTTATGTTTTCACCCCGGTCTGTTTGTTTGTTACATGACGAAAAAAAAATTCGCCAAGTATGTTGATCTGTAGCATTTGTCTGTCTGTCTGTCTGTCTGTTTATTACACTATTTTTGGCCACAGTTTTCAAGCAATTGTTCTGAAATTTTGTGTGTATGTAGGTGACCGGCCAAGAACAACAACAACACTTAATTTTGGTGATGATCCGAATCCGAATCCGGACCTGAGAATTTTTAAAGTGATTCTTCATCATTGAGAGATAGGGCCAAAAATGATATAGTGCACAATATCTAAAAAGGTTATTGATGAATTTGAACGAAACTTGGTGGACAGGTTGGAAATTCCACTTGGAAGAACTGATTCAATTTTGATGAAAATCTGGATACTAGTATTATTTAATGTTTTTATACTGATTCTTCAACATTGACGGATGGGGGCTAAAAACGATATTGCATTATATCTCAAAACGTTATTGATGGATTTGGATGAAACTTGGTGGACAGGATGGCTGTGTGACAAGGACGAACTGATGAGATTTTTGTGATGATCCTGATCCAGATTCGGATCCGAAAATTTTTAAGAACTCCAATTATTCGTACAGGGTGTTTCATATAAAATGCAACCATCTGAAAGTTACGTGAAATTTTCATTTTTTTAATGCAATTTTTTTATATTGCAGGTTTGTATGAAGCATCATCTGGAGGAAAAATTGCAAACATCAGATAGCTTGGACAATTGAACAAAGGATCTTTATTGTGTAGTCTTACTTTGCCACAGTCATTTAAACAGACTCAAGCATGATTCAGAAAGAAGTTCGAGACCAGATTAGCCCCAGATAAGTCTGGGGCTATTTTTCGATGTACATAGAGGTTTACGTCCCACACTGCAGTCCAACATCTTAATTGCTCAAAGTGTTGTCACCCGAGAACTGAAAGATCACGAGAAAGCATTGAAGTAGCAACTTTGAGGAGCCCCAGGAAATCGCTACGTCATTGATCTCAAGAATTGAACTTATCTTTATCAAATACACAAAGAATTCTGAACCAAGAACTAAAAATGTACCAGTATTGCACGCAAGGGAAGGAAAAAACCAACAGACAATGATAAACCAATGTCACCCGTAGGGTGATCCGTATCTTGCCAAAAGGTGACCACGTGTGACTTCTTTAAGGTCACACTGAGGTGAACAGAGCTGCTATCCACCAGGAGCGACTCCTTGAGGAATATCTGCCTACGAGAGATTCCGATGAGAATCGTTCTACAGAGTAACCATGAAAAATATGCGTTTGCCTCAAAACGTCACCAAATGACGTCAAAATGTCTCAAGCTTGATATATCTAGAAAGCACTCATCGAGGTGTTCGATTTGAGGTACTACACGATATGGTTCCTAAAACTTGAAAATTTGACCTTGGGGTCAAATATGTTTGACCTTAGGCGTTAACCATGAAGGTCAAGGCCAATCGCCACCAAAAATTAATCAGCTGAATGCCAGACCATGAACTATATTCCCATGAAGTTTGAAGACGATCCGATCAAAATTACTCAAAAAATAAGGGTTTCGTCGACTCCCCTGATTTGCGACAAAGTGACCTTGACCTTTGACCTTGACCTTCAAAATTTTATGCGCTGAAAGGGACCTATATAGGCCTCTGATATGCGAAGTTACAAAAATTTCCAATGATAACTGTGCTCTGCAGAGTGATTTATACGTGATTAAGATAAATAAAAAAAAACAAACAACAACAAAAAAACACATGAAAGTCAAGGCCAATCGCACCAAAATTAATCAGCTGAGCGCCAGACCATGAACTATATTCCCATGAAGTTTGAAGACGATCCGATCAAAATTACTCAAAAAAATAAGGGTTTTGTCGATTCCTTGATTTGCGACAGTGACCTTGACCTTTGACCTTCAAAATTTTTATGGCCTGAAAGGGACCTCCATAGGCCTCTGATTTGCGAAGTTACAAAAATTCCAATGAAAACTGTGGTCTGCAGAATTTTTTTCGTGATTACAGACAAACAAACAAACAAACAAACAAAAAAAAAAATAAAAAACTACAGATCACTAACGATAATCTTGCAAAAACTTCGTTTTGGCAAGATAACAAACAATTTTGTGTGATGATGTGTGAATGGATTAAGAAATGAATGCGTAGGGAATCCAAATTTACTGAGTAATGTGTGGTTATCTGACGAGGCCCACTTTATTTTAAGTGGTCGTGTTAACTCTAAAAACAAACGTGTTTTGGGGTTCTAGTTCTCCTGTTGAAGTTCTTGAAAGGCCATTGCACAACCAGAAATGCACTGCATGGGTTTCCATGAGCAAATCTGGCATCATTGGGTCTCTGTCTTTTTAAATTATTATTATATTAATGATCTAGGCTCATAGAAGAGCTATGACACAGAACAAAATCAGAACACAACACAACAAAGGGAACAGCAGGAAAACACCTCCAGCAGGGCGGAGGGAGAAAGTAAATGGAGATGGACAAACAAAAGATGCCAGTCTGACTGGTGGGTCCGGAGAGGAAGATTTGTAAGAAATTTACTAAGTTGGCCATTTTGACCGACTTAAAGTCAAATGACCGAATGAGCTTTATCATGTAGATAGAATGCAAAGGGTGGACAATCGTGATACATAAGCAAAATGTTGGGAGGGGTGTAAGGTGGTTTAACGGGTGTACGAAATATCATGATTTTATACTAATAAAAGTGTGTGTGTGTGTGTGTGTGTGTGTGTGTGTGTGTGTGTGTGTGTGTGTGTGTGTGTTGTGTGTGTGTGTCCTCCATAACTCCAAAACTATAAAAACCTAGCATCCTGACACTTTGCATGCATACTAAGAAAACTCCAAGGAGGTGCAAGAGTGAAAATTGAGTGTTTGGGTTAATTAAAACACTCCATTTAAAGATAATTAACGGCCATATTTAATTATATCCTTCATCAGGCGATCCCGGCCGCCTCGATCTCTGGGTCTTAAAGTGTTTCCTGGGTAACCTCGCTGGGGTCTGAAGCCACCATGTTTTCTGGCCTGCTCAACCATGTCTTGGCTTGGAACAGGCCGCAATGATTTCTTCACGGCAAAGTTGTTGCTTTCACTTTCCTCACTCATATTATCGAATGCCTGTTCATCATTGTAATGACATTTTGAATAATATACTTGTTAGATTGGCTGTATTCCTCTGGCCTGTACGTGTGTGCACATGTGCCAATAAATCCGGCAGTTGGTCTATGGAAGGGGATCCTATTCATGTCCGTCATCATGATATGGTGTCAGAGATTCGGGATTTTCTTCATCAATGGTGATGGAATTTAAACCGCCTGTTTATCGCCAGCTAGATGGGAATGTAGCTGAGAACTGGTGATGCTGGAGTAAGGACCTTGACTGCTATCTTGAGGCTGCCAGCCTCGAGTCGACGAGCAACAGGTCACCATCTTGCTGAACTGTGCTGGGCCAGATGCTGTGGTCTGGTGATGTATATGAGAACCTCCCATTTGAGTTAGTGGCTGCTTTGAAGGTATTCAAAACTGTCAAAGAGGCATTCGACATACTGGAAACCAGCGGAAGAACCTTGTCCATGAGCGATTCAAGTTCTGGAAATTCGCCGAGTCTGAAGGTCAGTCATTCGAATTGTACTTGAACAATCTGCGCAACATGGCAAAGGCATGCATATTCACCGAAACTGATAACATGATCAGGGATAAAATCATTTTTTCCATGCGCAACCTCACCTTAAAAAAGCATCTTGCGTGAACTGAGACACAGTCTGGAGACAAACACCACCCGGAACACCACCAAGACACGTCCGGAGACAAACACTGCCCGGACATAACCACCATCCAGACACGTATGGAGATAACCACTATCTGGATAAGTCCAAAGAGATAATGAGAGAAGAGGTGTGGGAAGATGGTACTGCACTGTATTAGGAGGGGGTGGAGGTATGATTGTACAAAGAGAGAAAGGGGTGGGGGTAGGGAAGTTAGCAGAGAGTTATGCTTTATGAACACACACACACACACACACACACACACACACACACACACACACACACCTGTTCATAAGTATATATGAGCAAATACAACCCGTCGCTTTGCTGATGGGGCTATTAAGGAGGGTGGGGGAGAGTGACAAGGAGGGGAGAGGAGAAGCGAGAGGGAGGGATATCGAGGTGGGGTATGGAATTGAGGAAGGAGAGGGAGGGTGGAGGAGTGCAGAAGGGAAAGCAGTGTGAGGGGAGGGTCAAACTGGATATAACCACCATCTGGACAACGGGTAAACTAAGGGGGGGTGGAAGAGGGGAGAGAGAGGGGGTGGAGGAGCGAGGAAGTAGGGAGACCGAGGAGGGGTGGTGGAGCGATGAAGCAGGAGGAGTGAGGAGGGGGGGGTGGAATGAAGCAGGGGAAGTTGGAGGGGTGGGGGTGAGGAAGCAGGGGGGAGTGAGGAGGGGTAAAAAGCAGAAACAAGGCATAAATAAAACTACAACAAAATGAATTACTTTTTAATAAGTGTTTTCATGATTGGGTTGGATACAGTACATATTGCTTGAAGCAGACATACTCAGGTGTGGCAGGCTGACCAGTTGAGGTTGAAGGCTCAGAAGATGAAATGGAGGCTGATTCGCTTGGGTATTTGGAAAGAATTTCAAAATTGAGACCTGAGTGGCTGCCTTCATTTTCTGTTCATAGACCTTGAAACATTTCAGGACATTATCCATCTCCCGACGCACCTTGGAACTTCTCCTGCAGTCGGGATCGTACTTATTACAAACGACTCACTCAGAATAGAGAGCACGAACCGCTCACTGAGAATGACGGAGCACGAACCACTCACTAAGAATGACGGAGTATGAACCACTCGCTCAGAATGATGGGAGATGAACCTCTCACTAACAATGACGGAGCACGAACCCCTCGCTCAAAATGCATTATGAACGCCTGCTCGGATGACGAAGCATGAACCGCTCGCTCAGAATGATGGAGCACGAACTGCTCGCTCGGAATGACGAAGCATGAACGCTCGCTCAGAATCACGGAGCACGAACCGCTCGCTCAGAATCACGAGCACGAACCGCTCGCTCAGGATGACGGAGCACGATCCACTCGCTCAGAATGAAGAGCATGAACAACTTGCTCTGAATGACGAAGCAAGAACCGCTCACTCAGGATGAAGGACACGAACCACTTTCCCTGAATGACGGAGCACGAACCGCTCACTCAGGATGAAGGAGCAGAACCAACTTCCCTGAATGACGGAGCACGAACCGCTTTCTCAGGATGAAGGAGCATGAACAACTTGCTCTGATTGACAGAGCACAACCGCTCGCTCAGAATGTCATAGCACGACCCACTCGTCAGAATCACGGAGCACAAACTGCTCGCTCAGAATGTCGGAACACGAACCGCTCGCTCAGAATGACGAGGAGCACGATCCGCTCGCTCAGAATGACGGAGCACGATCTGCTCACTCAGAATGTCGGAGCACGATCCGCTCGCTCAGAATGACGGAGCACGAAGCCGCTCGCTGAGAATGTGGAGCACGAACCGCTCGCTCAGATGACGGAGCACGAACCGCTCGCTCAGAATGAGGGAGCATGAACCGCTCGCTCAGAATGATGGAGCACGACCGCTCGCTCAGATTCGGAGCACGAACCGCTCGCTCAGAATGACGGAGCACGAACCGCTCGCTCAGAATGCGGAGCACGAACAATCGCTCAGAATGACGGAGCACGAACCGCTGCCTCAGAATCACAGAGCACTAACCGCTCCGCTCAGATGACGGAGCACGAACCAGCTCGCCATAATGACGGAGCACGAACCGCTGGCTCAGAATCACGGAGCGACGAACACTGGCTCAGAATGACGGAGCACGAACCGCTGCTCAGAATGATGAGCACGAACGCTGCTAGAATGCGGAGCCGACCGCTGCTCAGAATGACGGAGCACGAACGCTCGCTCAATGTGGGAGACGACGCTCGCTCAGAATGATGCGAGCACGACCGCTCGCTCAGAATGAGGAGCAGCAATCCGCTCGCTCAGAATGATGGAGGCGACGAACCGCTCGCTCAGATGACGGAGCACGAACCGCTCGCTCAGAATGACGGAGCACGAACCGTCGCTCAGAATGACGGAGCACCAACCGCTCGCTCAGGAATGACGGAGCACGAACCGCTGCTCAGATGACGAGCACGAACCGCTAGCTCAGAATGATGGAGCACGAACCTCGCTCAGAATGTGGGAGCACGATCCGCTCGCTCAGAATGTGGAGCACGATCCGCTCGCTCAGAATGATGGAGCACGATCCGCTCGCTCAGAATGATGGAGCACAAATCCGCGTCGCTCAGAATGACGGAGCACGAACCGCTCGCTCAAGATGACGGAGCACGAACCGCTCACTCAAGATGACGGAGCACGAACCGCTCGCTCAGTATGACGGAGCACGAACGCTCGCTCAGAATGACGGAGCACAACCGCTCGCTCGGAATGACGGAGCACGAACTGCTCGCTCAGAATGACAGAGCACGAAACACTCACTCAGGATAACCGAGCGTGAACCACTCCCTCTGGTGACAGGGCACGAACCACTCCCTTTGAATGACGGGGCACGAACCACTCTCTCTGAATGAAAGGAGCGTGAACGACTCGCTCTGAATAACGTGGCACAGCAAAAGCGTTCACAGGGAGTGAACGATTCACTGAGAATGATGTCATTCGGTTGTTCTTTCGTTCTTTTGGGGTTTTCATGGCGATTTCAGAGCCGCAAAGCTCTATATACGCTGCACACCTAAACACCTCGGATATGGATCCTGGAGGCTTAAATTGCTACCCCCGTTTCTTTAATGAATTTTAATACTGATCAACAGAACCGGGGGTGCTTTTGTGGTGGATGGGAAAATGCATTTGGCAGACCTGACCACGTGATCCCCATGACACAGACCGAATGCAGTAGACACTATCTGGGCTCATCGTACCGGGAGCAGAGAGAGAAATTATGAACCAAACCTTCTGGAACTTTACACCGGTCGCACAACCCCATGGGATGACACCCTATCCTGTGAAGATAAGAGGTTGAGGGAACAATGCCCGCATGCTTGTTGTTGTTGTTGTTGTTGTTTAATTAAATCTGCGCTGTAGCGAAAATGCGTTATCAGAACATGCTTTACCTCGCAGCAACTGCGGACAGTCCATCCCGTCCATGACAGGAACTGCATCGCCATTCACTGTGGTTTGTTTGGTAAGCGGCTTAAGCACTCAAGCAAGCATTCCAATTAAATGGTTGATAAGCGTTAGCAATGTCCGAATGTCCAAACTATGTCTGAATTAAACAAGCAAACACTTTTTTAGCTGTCGGAACTGCTGCTAAGTTCACTTCTTGAGCTTAAATTTTGTAATTTGGCTTAGTTTAAGAGATTATCGAGGTAACGTCATCTGCGGAAATGAAATAATGCAACAAATGCCGGCGTCTTTGGGCATTTATAAATATTGCAATGTACCCAGCGATTCGTAGCTATGATGAACAGGCATTCGATAATATGAGTGAGGAATGTGGAAAAAAAAAAATATCGTTGAAATACAGCCTGTTCAAAGTCAAGCATGGTCGAGCAGGCCAAAAAACATGGCGCTTCAGACCCCAGTGAGGTAACCCAGGATACGCCTGAAGACCCCATAGAGAGCGAGGTGGCCGAGGATGCGCCTGATGAAGGAAGTAATTAAATAAGGCCATTAATGATCTTCGAAATGGGTATTTTAATTAACTCAAACACCCAATTTTCACTCTTGTGCTTCCTTGGAGTTCCCTTAAGTTTCAGGCTGCTAGGTTTTCTAGTTTTGGAGTTATGGAGGACACACGCACACACATTTATTAGCAGCGATTATCGATGGCCCTCACAGCCCATATAGTTCTCAACCTTCCCCCTCCAACCGACATCCCAGCATGATTAATAGTAAATCCCATCATTTTAAATTTACCCTTTACATGCACAAGCTCCAGATCCATTCTTCCCATCAGTATTCAGAAGAACCTAATCCAGATATGCAGTCCATTTCCTGGTAGTGATCCGTCGGGTGTTTGTGTAGCACAATGTGTATGCTGTCCTTCGGATGGACGTTAAATGGGTGTCCCATCTATCAGCATTATAGTCGGTAGACCGACGTTGAAGACCCCACGGTGCCCTGTTGCGACAGTAGGTGACCGGGCACCGACACCAAATTCTGCCACAACTATTTGGTCGAGCGTTATGCCTGGCCAGCAAGTTAATGAAAGACTTGGGCCAAAAACTTCCCCCCACCGCCAACCCCACCCACAAGTGGGAATAATTGTACCGGTTAAAGAAGAAGAAGATTGTGAACCATTATAAGTTGTACATCAATTGTCGAGACTAAGCCACTGATGGGGTCAAATACAATTTTCCGGTCATACCCAGCAGACAAAGCTCGGGTATAATTGAGTTTACAGGTACGACACCAAGCAGTTAGGGCTCAGGTCTGCTGCACATTCAGTCCCCACTTTTTACACTCACAACCAACTACGTCCCGCCCTAACACCCTCTCTGGAATGTAAGGGTGAGTATCCTTGGAACAGGTGGGATGTTCCAAGTGGTATTGCCACGTTTCATTGGAAGCAACGTTCAGCCAATGACAGGTTCGCATTCGCACCTCATTCCTGCGCAACGTTGATCAGCTGTGCAAGCGGAGGGGCGTCGTGACAACCGCAGTGAGACGCGACAGCGCATTGCAGGCGTGCGCACCACTCACTGGGTGCGTCGTCATACCGACATGAAGAACCACAGACGAGCGGCCTACGACATCCACCATGCGAGCCGTAATGGCAAGGACACGATGCCTCTACCTGGCTGCACGGCTTCCCGGGAAAAAGGAGCCGACGCGGCCACCCTGGACCCTGCCGGGGGTACCAATGGAGAGCGGGTGGTATTGAAAAAGAAGATCACGCTATTTCGCGGAATCTCCATCATCATCGGCACCATCGTTGGTAGTGGAATCTTCATATCTCCAAAAGGAATCCTGGCCAACACTGGCAGCGTGGGAATGTCCCTGATAGTATGGGCGGCCTGCGGGATCCTTTCCCTTTTCGGTGAGATGGTGTGACCGTGCTCGATGTGGATGAGCTAACTTTTGCTCACTATTGCATCATGTTGGTAATCCGACCTCACGGGCCGTGAACATCTCTTTGGTGGCGCACGTTCATGACCGCTTGACCGCAAATGACCGCTTTGAGAAATGACCAAACGAGCCTGTGACGGGGACCCGGATCTCTGCTCGTTCGTCACACTTTCTCCGTCGTCATCATAATCATGGATCCATGGTCGTATGACGTCCACAAGAGTGGATGTGAATTTTGTGGAGAATAAAAAAAATAATCTTTTCTAATGCTCAATGTCTCTTCCGGCGCATACTCCAGGACGAAAGGACAGCCGAGTTTCTGGAAATAGCAAATTAATGTATGGGGAATTGGATGGTGTCTTGCAACTTAAAAAATGTAAGCATGAATGTTCAATTTTTGTTACCTGTGGCCGAAGGTGTGATTTGATGTCCAATATCCCACGATCATCGCCCCGACATGCTCCGCAGCGTTGGTTCCGATGAAGCTGCGTGGGGTTTCCCCTGTCTTCGCAGCAGTAGTAGGAAGTGGAATTTGGCCAGATCACTCTCTCACAGTGACGAACTAGTTTCCAAATGTAGCATGGCATCTTTAACAGAGAGGGGATGGCCGGCTTAATGTACCATCCGAAGCATTACGCAATGCCCTCCATGCGAAGCACCAAGATGATTCAACAAAACCCAGTCAAGACTACTCAAAAGCTACAAGGGATCCTTTCCCTTTTCGGTGTTGGTGGTAGTTCATATAAAATGGTGGTAATTCATATAAAATGACGTTTCATTCATTCGAAAAAAAAGGCGCCAAAGCATTTTCTGAAACATGATACCCGACTGAGTGGGTCGGAATTTCGAATTTGTTCAGGGTGTCTGTGATGACTCACTTGCTCTTCACGAAGGACACCATGGGGTATTTAACATCCACAAACCAATGCCCTCACACCGACATGCAAAGCCTGGTTTAATGCATATCTGAGGGACGGTACACACATTGATGAATCGCCCTGCGTGTGAAACACCGGGATGACATTTTATAGCTGGGTCGAGATTCGAACCCAGGCCAAACAGCTTCGAGGCGAGTGCATATATCTCTCGGTCTAGTCCACCATGCCAGCACTAATTACAATTGCACTGAATATTATTGAGATGTTCATCCCAGCTGGTTTAGAAATGGAAACGAAGTAACGACTAGAAACAGCATTCGGTAGAGCGCATACCTCCACCAGGCTGATTAGTTTACGTTTCCCACTGATAGGCCGGATCTGGATTCGAACCTCAACCAAAATCTAATCCGCTTGTTCTTGTCACCTAACCAACTCATCCGCCGAGTTTTGTTATAACCTGTGCACAACTTTTTGAAATATCCTGCAATGCATTTCTAATTGGTAAAGAATTACTTGTAAATTCATTTTTTTATTATTATATACTCATCCGGATTTGGATCTTCACCGAAATCTAATAAATTAATTGTTCTCACATACCCAACTTGTCCACCAAGTTTGGTCCAAATCTGTCCATAACCTTTTGTGCTATCCTTTTAGACAAACTAGAAATCACTCAAAGAACGACACTTGGCAAAACAGAACAAATCAAACGCTGCTGTGGTGTATCATCTACTGTCACAGCTAGGAGGGAGGGAAAGAAAAAAACAGAAAGAAAGAAAGAAAACGAACAAAAACTGGTTTTCATTAGCAGAAATACATTAACAGAAAGAAAGTCACGGCTGGGAGAGAAAGAAGTGATTTGTAAGTTGGATATAACTTGATTTCTTCCATTTCCATTGACCCTATCTTCCAATGTTAAAGGATCATTAAAAAAAACATTCCAGGATCCGGTTCCGCATCCTGACCAAAAATGCGCAATGCTGTTGTTGGCTGTCCACCTACGTACACAAAAATTTTCAGAATGATTGTTTCAAAACTGTGGACAAAAATTATGCAACAAACACAGACGGACAAACAGGCGCGACGGAGTAACATACTTGGCGAAATATTTTCGCCAAGTAACAAACAAACGGGAGTGAAAACATAACATCCGTCCACCTTTGGTGGTGGAGGTAATCAAGCTGTTTAAACAACAGAACAGACTACGCTCAGTAGAAAAGACAACTACACCAATCCCAATTCCACTGATTTGATTTGATTTCATGAAATTCCACTTAATTTTGGTTAATAAGAAACATTCCACTTTCAATAATTGTACCAAAGCATACTTACCCCTTCCTTGTGTGACTGAACCAGGTAAGATTGGAATCCGAATGTTTCCGCAATTTTTTTTTCTCACCTTTATGCGGTGATTGAGCTTCAAGGTAGTTTGAGCTGTCTCGCCTGGATTTGAACCTCGACCTGACTTTAAACCGTAAACCAGGTGTTTTGCACGCAGGGCTAGGCGTTATGGTGTGCGGCATCCATCAGAAGGACGTTCAAGATGGAGGGCCTGTCGACCAGCGGTGATTGTTGGTGGATAATGGAGATTCCACTGACACTGTGTCTTTCGTGAAGATTAGGCTTGTTGTGGCTGGCACCCTGTCCAAATCCCTGCAATTATGCCAACAGTGCAAACTCGAGTTAAGGGATGCCTTCGTCCTGCAACTGACTGTAAACAGGCTGATGATTCACGTGGCTCCTTGTATTTTAAGATTCCAAAAAACAAATCGCATATGCTCAATATATGTATAAAAATGTTTGTAGATGTAAGGAAGTGTCTTATAGGGTTCAGATGTAAAGATAAAGGTGTTCGAGGATGTTCCACAAATACAAATGCAATTTTTTTTTTAAACCGTCCAGTGGGAATGAAACTTCAAACTGTGATTATTAACTCTGTTGGTGATAAAATAATTCTCGATGGAGTATTCTTCTCCTTTGTTCGAATGCAGCACAAAGTTGCAGGATCACATCATTGGCTGGGGGCATGGATGTGCCACCGATGCAATGCCCTCTGCTGGTTAGGGCAGGAACTTGGAATTTGGTGCCGGCGATGGCTCACCTACTCTTCGCAAAGTACACCATGGGATCTTTAACATCCACCGACGAATGCTGGCAGACGTCCATCTGATGGGCGGCGCACGCATTGATGAATCACCTATAGATCGAGTGATTGACGACGTTATTTCAATGCACTCTGGTTGTACAAACTGTTCGCTCACAAAGCAAGAGCATAATTATGGGAGTACTTGAGGTCGGGACAAATACTGATGACCACCTTTGCAAGTCAGACTTGTGTTAGACAAAGTCAGTGAATTTCCACTTGCATGATTGTTTTGGGATGAAGTGGAGTGTCGTAAGGAAGCAGCATTCATAACCGACGTGAATCGCAGTGTTGCTCCCTACCAGGTGCACTTTGCTATGCTGAGCTGGGAACATGCATCAAAAAGTCTGGAGGACACTATACGTACATAAAGGAAGCGTTTGGACCTCTTCCTGCATTCGTTCAACTCTGGGTCGATTTGATCATCATCCGGTGAGCTTGAAAGTTTTTTTGGGGGGAGATTGGTTGGGTGTTGGAGGTAACACACACTTGGAAGCACAGATTATATAAATGGAGGACAGCAGTTGATCGGATAGAAATAAATGTTTATAGTTTACCAGGGAATCGCATGATTTTTCTTATTTATATTGACCTTAAACCTCAGGCCCGCTGCCAATGCTCTAATCTCTCTGGCGTTTGGTCGGTACATCCTTGAACCCATCTTCATCCCGTGCGAATCCCCAAAGCTGGCGGTCAAGTGTCTTGCTGCCCTTGGAACAAGTAAGTAAATCTTGAATGCTGCAGGAAGGTGTGCACATTTAGAGTCGAATGACCATTGCAGTGGTCTTGAAGAATGGGAAGGGAAAGAAAAAAAAAAACAGCTCAGAAGTTGCGAAAGAAAGAAAACCAGGAGACTTGGACTTAGACATCCAAAGAAGGAAAATCGTATCTGGAGAAGTGGAAGTAGGGAGGGATCGGAAGTTCAATAAAATTCGCTGTGTTTCTGTTTGGCATTCTCATCTGAGTAAACATGTTGTCTCTTACGTCGTTCTCATCCATGTAAAATAACAATGATGTCACCAAATGTGCTTATCCGACATGTGACGCATGCACAAGCTTTTCCTTGTGAGTCTATAAATAAAAAGAGAGGCGCCCGTTTGTCCGTGTGTCGTGCCTCATTCTAAAGGGTTCCTGCTGGACTCTTAGAAATGGAACCGTTGGAAAGCTAATGATCGACTTACTTGATTTACTTGGAACAAAAATTAATATCTGTTTAACCTTGAAGATGCTTGTTTTGAAAGCCCCTTTTTCTGGGATTTCAGAGGGGGGAGCGGCATTGGGAGCTTAATGCAGTGGTTCCTATGGTAACATTTATTATTCTACAAGCAAATATACCCGGCATTGCCTGGCAATGCTGGGTCCCTCCTCCCATCCCACCGCCACCCCTCCCTCCAGACTCCTACCCACCCATTCCCATCTGTCTCCACTAAACCTCCATCCCTTCCCCTGCTCCTCCCAACCCACCCTCCCTCCAGACTCCTACTCACCCCTTTCCCTCTCTCCTCCACCATCCTTCACCCCACCAGTGATGGGAAATGTGAATTGGCATTTCAAGTCCCATCACTACCAACAGCCTTCCTTCCACTTCCACTGACTTTCAAGGCTTGTTCTGGACCTGCTCATGATCGAGATCGAAAGAGGATTGAGGAGGAGGAAGAAGGAAGAGTAGTGAAATGGATCAAAAGAGTGGTGAGATGAGATTGAAAGAGGATTGAGAAGCAAGAAGAAGGAAGAGTGGTGAAATGAAAATGATGAGATCAAAGGAGGATTGAGGAGGAGGAAGAAGGAAGAGTGTTGAAATGGGATTTAAAGAGTGGTGAGATGAGATTGAGGAGGAAGAAGTAAGAGTGGTGAAATGAGATTGAAAGAGGATTGAGAAGCAAGAAGAAGTAAGGGTGGTGAAATGAGATTGAAAGAGGATTGAGGAGGAGGAAGAAGTAAGAGTGGTGAGATGAGATTGAAAGAGGATTGAGGAAGAGGAAGAAGGTAGAGTGGTGAAATGAGATTGAAAGAGGATTGAGGAGGAGGAAGAAGTAAGAGTGGTGAAAATGAGATGAAAGAGGATTGAGGGGAGAAGAAGTAAGAGTGGTGAGATGAGATTGAAAGAGGATTGAGGAGGAGGAAGAAGTAAGAGTGGTGAGATGAGATTGAAAGAGGATTGAGAGGAAGAAGAAGTAAGAGTGGTGAAATGAGATTGAAAGAGGATTGAGGAGGAGGAGAAGTAAGAGTGGTGGAATGAGATTGAAAGAGGATTGAGGAGGAAGGAAGAAGTAAGAGTGGTGAGATGAGATTGAAAGAGGATTGAGGGGGAGGAAGAAGTAAGAGTGTGGAGATGAATTGAAAGAGGATTGAGGAGGAGGAAGAAGTAAGAGTGGTGAAATGAGATTGAAAGAGGATTGAGGAGGAAGAAGAAGTAAGAGTGGTGAAATGAGATTGAAAGAGGATTGAGGAAGGAAGAAGTAAGAGTGGTGAGATGAGATTGAAAGAGGATTGAGGAGGAAGAAGAAGTAAGAGTGGTGAGATGAGATTGAAAGAGGATTGAGGAGGGGAAGAAGTAAGAGTGGTGAAATGAGATTGAAAGAGGATTGAGGAGGAAGAAGAAGTAAGAGTGGTGAAATGAGATTGAAAGAGGATTGAGGAGGAAGAAGAAGGAAGAGTGGTGAAATGGGATCAAAGAGTGGTGAGATGAGATTGAAAGAGGATTGAGAAGCAGAAGAAGGAAGAGTGGTGAAATGAGATTGATGACATAAAGAGGATTGAGGAGGAAGAGAAGTAAGAGTGGTGAGATGAGATTGAAAGAGGATTGAGAAGGAAGAAAGAGTAGAAGTGGTGAGATGAGATTGAAAGAGGATTGAGGAGGAAGAAGAGAGTAAGAGTGGTGAGATGAGATTGAGGAGGAAGAAGAAGTAAGAGTGGTGAAATGAGATTGAGGAGGAGGAGAAGGAAGAGTGGTGAAATGAGATTGAAAGAGGATTGAGGGAGGAAGAATTAAGAGTGGTGAGATGAGATTGAAAGAGGATTGAGGAGGAGGAAGAAGTAAGAGTGGTGAGATGAGATTGAAAGAGGATTGAGGAGGAGGAAGAAGTAAGAGTGGTGAGATGAGATTGAAGAGGATTGAGGAGGAGGAAGAAGTAAGAGTGGTGAGATGAGATTGAAAGAGGATTGAGGGGGAGGAAGAAGTAAGAGTGGTGAGATGAGATTGAAAGAGGATTGAGGAGGAGGAAGAAGTAAGAGTGGTGAGATGAGATTGAAAGAGGATTGAGGGGGAGGAAGAAGTAAGAGTGGTGAGATGAGATTGAAAGAGGATTGAGGAGGAGAAAGAAGTAAGGTGGTGAAATGAGATTGAAAGAGGATTGAGGGGAGGAAGAAGTAAGAGTGGTGAGATGAAGTGAAAGAGGATTGAGGGGGAGGAAGAAGTAAGAGTGGTGAAATGAGATTGAAAGAGGATTGAGGAGGAAGAAGAAGTAAGAGTGGTGAAATGAGATTGAAGAGGATTGAGGAGGAGGAAGAAAAGGTGGTGAGATGAGATTGAAAGAGGATTGAGGGAGGAAGAAGTAAGAGTGGTGAATGAGATTGAAAGAGGATTGAGGAGGAGGAAGAAGTAAGAGTGGTGAGATGAGATTGAAAGAGGATTGGAGGAGGAGGAAGAAGTAAGAGTGGTGAGATGAGATTGAGGAGGAGGAAGAAGTAAGAGTGGTGAAATGAGATTGAAGAGGATTGAGGAGGAGGAAGAAGTAAGAGTGGTGAGATGAGATTGAAAGAGGATTGAGGAGGAGGAAGAAGTAAGAGTGGTGAGATGAGATTGAAAGAGGATTGAGGAGGAGGAAGAAGTAAGAGTGGTGAAATGAGATTGAAAGAGGATTGAGAAGCAAGAAGAAGGAAGAGTGGTGAAATGAGATTGAAAGAGGATTGAGGAGGAAGAAGAAGTAAGAGTGGTGAAATGAGATTGAAAGAGGATTGAGGAGGAGGAAGAAGGAAGAGTGGGTGAAATGAGATTGAAAGAGGATTGAAGGAGGAAGAAGAAGGAAGAGCGATGGAATGAGATTGAAGGAGTGGTTAAATGAGATTGATCATCGACGACATTGAAAGAGGATTGAGGAGGAAGAAGAAGGAAGAGTGGTGAAAATAATTTTTGAAATTTCCCATCACTAATAGTTTCTTCACTCGGAGCTTTGAATGGAATAAGTAACCATGGCAACGGTTTTTTCCAACCAAGTAAATCATGATCACCTTTCCAACGGCAGATAATTGAGTGAAGGTGCAGGGCAGCGGGTAGAGTTCAAAACCATGAGCAGACATTTTTTGCGGAGCGAAATACGTTGCCAGTGAAAGAAAAAGATGACGTGGTATACCGATACATACAGATATATTTTTTTCCAATTTCACCGTAGATTTCGACAAAATTATTTAGGTATTGAGTTACAATTGTCAACTGCGGAATCAGATTTCGAATATCAGCCTTTTATAAGCATATACGATACATTTTTCAATCTTGCCAGGAGCCAATAACATTACACCAAGCCTGAAACAGCCAATCAGCGTCAACCGCAAACAGACGAATGGACAATCATCTCTGTTTTGTGTGTTTGTTGGGTGGTCACGAGACTACCATTATTCTCAGGTTTTCCGTCGGTATGTTTGTATGTAACGAACAGCTCTGGAGGCCAGAGGAGTCAACCGATTTTGATGAAACTTGACTGGTAGGTTCATACCAGGATCTAGTTGTATTCTTTTGAGCACCGTTGCTATGGACCCCACCGTTGCCCAGCAACGGGACTGAATTTTTTGAAAAAATCTGAAAAATATTTTTATATATTTTTTTTTCGAAAATCAAAAATCGGCTTCCATGCTTTTATGCGCACTATAATCATCCTCTTTGTCAAAAAATTTCAGCCCGATCCGTAAAAAAACTGTATGACTAGTATGCAATTATATAGCGACCACCCATGTCACCTACCGGCTTATCTACATAGATGACAACAGGAATTCTTTCGATTTTAGAATAATATGGAAGGAACACACAAACTTATACACACATGCAGTGCTATTTATCGAAGCATTAGAAAAATATGTAAAACTACATGGAAGGAACACACAAACAACTCCAGCCACGACACCAACAACTACGTGTTATAAAATATCTCTTTTTTTCGCATTTCACTTCATTGTACATCCTCATTGAGATTCACAGATAGACATGCAATATGTTTGTGAAGTACATTTGTAAAGTCTTCAGATTGAACCCATCAGCGAAGGGACGGGTAGGCGCGTTGAGTTTGTACAAACAAGATTTGTTTGTTAAGAAAATGTGATTTGCCTCATTTCTGCCCCCCCCCCCCCCTCCGGCAGCCTTTCTTATGTTTGTGAACAGCATGAGTGTTTCATGGACTGCCAAACTTCAGAACTTCCTCACTTGCTGTAAGCTGGTGGCGCTGTCAATTGTCATCATACCTGGAGTGATACACCTTGGATTTGGTGAGCTCGTGTCTGCATTGGCACATTCCTCAGACTCCAACTTTTTTTAACAACTACTGTATGACATCAAAATATTTGTTTCTATACATTTCATTCAATTTTGTACACTATAAATATATTTTAGTTAACGTGTACAAAGAGTAGTGCATCATCTGAATTACACGACCTTAACAAACTGCATACACAATGATATCAAAATTCACAGGATGCAAAGGAAATAATTGATTTTTCACAGGACTTGGTGTATGGACATTTAATATCTTGAAGAACCACACTGAAGCCTAATAACAGCTCGGATACTAAGGCCCATTAATAATACCCATAACAATAAAAAAAAAAGTTGCAAATATGTCAACAAGAAGGGAGCAGCAAACAAAACATTTAACAAAGTTGAGTGTGCAATCAATAACTTCAACAAAACACTTATGAGATACACATGAATTGATGGATTGATGAATGGATGGATGGTGGAGGGTCTAGTGGGGGATCATATATTGTTGGTTGTGCTGTTCATTTCGGTGTGATGATGTTTGTTCTCTTTGTAAATTAGTATCAGTTAATCTTTAGTAATTTAATTTGTGATCATAAAATATTGCTTCTGTGAACAGGGCACACGGAAAACTTCCAAGAAGCATTTGTAGGCCGGGACGTGGATGTCATGGGCCTCCCATTGGCTTTCTATGCTGGGATGTATGCTTACGCTGGATGGTAAGATGAAGCGCAAGTTTTTCGCAACATTTCCTCTTGAGCCGGCAGCGGCGGAGGTTGGGAGGTGGGGTCAAGGAATTGATGGTTCCACCACTCCCTTGAAATCTGATAGACCAAGCAGGCACACTGTATATAACTATCACATTGGTTAGCTGAGTTTCTTTAACGATCTCAATCACCATAATAAGCTCACAGTGCTTCAAGATGTGTTCATTATCCATTACATGCAAAATTTATGTTAATTAACAATGTGGGTGTTGAGCCATTTCCGCAAAAGATAAAAATCCCATGTTCATTGTTCGACTAAATTTATATCTCAGACAATTAGGAAACACATATATTGTCGCAGATCCAGGGTTCGAGACTCATCACAAGGGGAAGCACTCGGGTCCTTCCCGAACGTCCGGTCCTGAGGCTGCCGGGCACAGATAACTCTGCGCACCGGCAGGTTGCTCGACAACCATGAACGTCGATTGGCATGGCCAACCCGGGCAGGGTTACACTACTTTGCGTGATACCTTACTGTGGACGGCCGGTCAATTAGGGTCACGTGCCCTCAGTGCACACTCGGATTACTGTCGAGCATTACAGTGAGTGTGTGCTGGCTACCAAAGCAAATTATTGGGGTAGAACTTCCCGTCTAACTATACTTGTGCACTGTGTCGGACTAATAAAGGAAAAGACAACCGAGACTGATTAGAAATAACAACAAACAAATTATTTATTACACACACACAAGCAAGCAATCATTTAAAAGCAAGTATTTACAAGCAAGAAAGCAAAAGGCACATAAGAGCAGATTTAACCAAAACATGTATTCTTCAATCTTACTTACACAAAAGACTTGGCCATCATTTGTTCAGGTGAGAAGGATAAAACAAGAAGAACTTTAAAATAATACAAAAGTAAAATATGAAGAAAAGAAAATAATAGACTTTTCCTTTCTCCCTCACCGCACACAGCCTAAATATATGAGAATGCAGAAGAAAATCGGTGGGGAAGATAGGTAGTGGCGATGTGGCGTGATGGCAACACGCAGCCACATCCCTGAGGTGCCCAGACATGCCAGCTAGATATGCGACTCACCCTCCTCTGCCTCAGCTTCTGGGGCCCAGACCCAGTAGGCGAGTTATCTTGGGTGTCCCAGATATGCGAGCTCGTTGTACGACTCGCCCTCCTCTGCCTCAGATTCTCCATCCTCAGGCCCCCGTCAATGAGGTGCTGCTGTTCACCCTCCTCATCCTTCGTGGCTGACAGGATCGAGAGGGCAGGACGACGTCCGTGGAAGAAGTGTTCTTTTCCCCCACAGAAGCTTGACACTAACTGCTCATAAAACCTTCCTTTCTTCACCCTCACACTCTTTTTCTCCTTCTCTCACGAGCCTTCTCCGTCCCTCAACCTTCTCTGTCTGTCTTTCTCTGCGCCTCCTGCTCGTGAGCTTTTTCCCTTCCTCTTGTGAACTTTCTTTTTCTCCCTCGAGCCTTCTGCGTCTCTGAGCCATCTGTTCAGGAGCTCTTTTCATCCCAGCTCGTGCGAGTGTGTCCCGTGCACTTCTGCTTTTTGCTTCTTCTCTCAGCCTTCTCTGTCTGCTTTCTGCCTTCTCTTCTCCTTCACTCAAGAGCTCTTTTCGACCCGGCTCGTGCGAGCCTGTCCCATTTGCTTCCGCCTTTCTCTTCTCCTTCACACTGCCCTTTCTTCCCTCCTTCCACGAGTCTTTCCCTCTCCCTCTCCCTCTCTCTCGCTCTCTCAGTCTCATTGGCCTGCAGCCAATGGGGCGGGTCCATGACGTCACTTGTGGAAAATGCCACGCCATTCTGGGGGAACTTTCAAACGCAGCCCCGCCCCTCCCCCCACGTGCCCAACGCCGTGATGAGAGCCCCCACCCTCTACCCCGCACGTGAAAAATGTCCACTCGCACAGTTCTGAACTGTACTATGCCTGCGAGAAGTGCCATCCCTCGCAGGCCACAAACATGCATGTGAGAATGGTCATAGTCCCATGCAGTGAAGGTAATCCGATCGGCCCGATTGATTAACGACCACAGACGGATCGAACGTGCCGAATTAAGCAATGTGCCAATGGAGAGGGATTCCACCAGACTGAGGGACGACCAATCAGCCACGGGGCCGAAGGTTGACCGATGAGATGAAGGAGGGATTGTTGAAATGACTATTGGTGGAGGGGAGGTAATTGGTGGATTGAGAAAGGCACAGTAGGGGAATGGACGGATGGTGTGAATAAGGAATGATTGAAAGTAACAGAGGGGGAAGGGGGAGGACATTACACTGGAAAAAATACAGCCTAGCCAATACGTGTCCCCTGAACAGCCCCTTGACAAGGGACCAACGACTATCTATACAACACCATAACATAACATAAGTTTTCTAAAACCATAACAATACATTTATATATGTATACATATATAATATGTATTATTTTTTTTATTTTATTTTACTTTTTAAAGAAGAAGAAGGCGCTTCCAACGAAAAGTAAAAATGAGATCGACTCCGCTAATTTGAGCAAAAAAGCAAGAGCAGACCCGGTCTCAGGCGACGTTTCACCAGCCTCACAGCCGGCTTCCTCAAGCACAATAGACTCCGAATCTCAGCATGTGTCCCGTTTTTATTTTGATACGACCGCTCATTTCTGGTCACGTGCTGGTGCTCGAGGTCAAATGGAGGAGAGCTTTTTACCTTTGCCACTGAAGGTGAAGGAGGTTATGTTTTCACCCCTTTCTGTCTGTCTGTTTGTCTGATTGCTTGTTTGTCTGTTTGCTCTGAAAAAGTTGTGGACGGAACTTGGTGGACAGGTTGGGTGTCTGGCAAGGACAAATTAATTCGATTTTGGTGAATATCCAAATCTGGATCTGAATATGAGAATTATTTAATTTTAAAAGTGATTCTTCACCATTGAGAGATTAGGGCCAAAAAAGATATAGTACTGTATAGCATGATATTTCAAAAATGTATTGGGCCCGATGTGTTCTCGTGGATCAGGCATTACGTGGCGTAGGTATGCGCTCTACCGAGTGCCCTTCTAGTTTATTATTATTTTATTTTACAAAAGCAAAATAAACATCAAATCACATCATTGAAGGGGTGCTCTGCTCTTTTTTTTGTTTTTACTTGCACGTGATCTGGTGTTGTATGTGTGTGGATGAGCACATGTGTGTGCTTGTTGTTGTTTTTGTGTTTCTGGGACACAAACATGGCTGGTTTCGTGTCTGGGTTGTGTGAGTGTTGGGGTTCTCATTGGGTGTTGTACATAATATGCGGATGTGGTGTTTGGGATCGAGTGGTGTTTGTTGCTCACTTTAGCCAGCTGCTTGCACCGTCCAGTTTTTGCCAATTGCATCAAAGGTGTGTATTGTGTGGGTATGTCCATCCTCTCCCCAGTTAGACCAGGTAGTCAAACTGGGGAGAAGGTGGACATAACCACACAATACCCAGGTGGTCTATGACGGTGGATATACCCCTGGGGAGACAATGGACATACCCGCACGTACCCATATACATACATGCAGCACATGAGACACATTTGTATGGCGAGTAAAAGCACACTGAGCCAAAAAGCATAATAAAATTCTGTGTTAAAATCCTGACGTTTCAGAAGAACACGATCTTCCATCCTCAGAGGTAACAATAAAACACCAGATGGATAGCTGCAGAGGCATTAGCTGTACTTATTATGTCTGATAGGAATGGCTACGCATCATGATTGGGCTGCCAGGGACCAATCAGCATGAGGTTTGGGACAGATTTAATAGAGAGAGTGGGTTGTATTTGCTTTCGGTCCGGATGTTTGGGTCACCAATTTGGTGTCGTGTTTCATTTCTGCCTCGGGTTTGTGTGTCGGGACTGACCTTCACACCTGCAGGTGGGGGCTGTGGGCGATTGCGTAATCCTCGATAGACAGCACGCAGGTCGACATGACAGTTGATCAACTTCGACCATGTGCCCGAAAGCCATGTTTCGAGAATTTCCCGGCTGGCCCGGCTAGGTGCCAAAGCTTTAACTGCCATGTTTTCCCACACGAAGGTGTGATGTAGGTTGGGCAATGTGCCACCACCGGCGAAAGCTTATCTCCGCATGCTACAGCTTGCTGGTGCTGCATTAACCATGCCGTGAGTCGCTTGGACATCTGGCCCACATAGTTGGAATCACAGTCTTGACAGGGGATTTCATAGACCACGTTCATCTTGTTGAGTCTATTCACCCTGTCTTTGGCCCTAAACAGCTGCGCAAGGAGTGTTGTCCAATGTTTGTATGCGACATGGATTCCGAAAGATTGCAGCAAATGGTTGGCATCTCCAAAGTATTGCCACCAGTTCCTCAGGTCGCGGTGTGTTTACCTTCCTCCCGTGGCAAGACCGAATGAATGCTGCCGCGTAGTCATTGTGAATCGATAATTCTCACCTTGTGCTCAAGTATCATCCCGAACATAGATCCTTTAAGGAAAAGGGTAGAGAATGTCCAATTCCCCTCTCTGACTGTTTTATAATATCTAATTTAATTTCCAACGTAAGGGTTTTACGTTTCTTCGATGCATGAGCATCACTTGCTCATATTAATGGTGTCTTCGGCTTTAATGACATTCCGAGGGTCACAAAAACGTGAGCACAGAGGGTACGGTGCAGTTTATTTCTGGGGAGAAGTTCAAAAAAATTTCGCCCCCATGAAAAAGAGTTTACACGAACATGATGAAACGTTCACTGAAAATTGGTGCAAGTTCTTAAAAAGCTTAAGGTGAATGAGCGTATAAAGAGGACTCCCTGTGAGCACAATATCTCAAAAAGTTGTTTACAGATTCAGACGAAATTTAGTGGGCAGGTTCGGTGTGTGACACGGACAAAATTATTGAATGTTGGTGAAGATCCGGATCCGGATCCGAGATTTTTTTAGATCCTCGTGGAGGATCTCTAAGTCTTACTCACGTTGTTGTTCTTGTGGACTTTTTTGTCCCGGAGATAATGGTATAGGCGATTTCCATTAGCGGAGATATTATGACGTCAAACTTTTTTTCGAGGAAGAATTTCCAAAATCGGAGATGGTTACTGCCTGCGCGTGGGCTTTCTGCATATACATGGCAAGTTTCACGAAGATCCGATGAAAACTCTGGGTTGTAAACAAAAAATGTCAAAAAATAGGAATGACATCATAAAAAATTGATATGACGTCATAGTGATGTATCATATGTGCGGTAATTCATCTCTGCTAATGCCCTGTTCGATTCCCGCAAACAGAGTTCAAAAAGCTTGCCTAGTTTGAGATAATTTTTTAGGCGATTTCCATTAGCAGAGATATTTTGACATCATAACTTTTTTTCTAGAGGGAATTTTCAAAATCGGAGATCGTTACTGTCTGCGCAGGGTATTTTAACATATATATGCCAAGTTTCAGGAAGTTTCGATGAAAACTGTAGGCTGTGAAACAAATGAAACAAAAAACAAAAAATGTCAAAAAATAGGGATGACGTCATAAAAATTGATATGACGTCATAGTGATGTATCATATGTGCGGTAATTCATCTCTGCTAATGCCCTGTTCGATTCCCGCAAACAGAATTCAAAAAGCTTGCCTAGTTCGGAGATATTTTTTTTAGGCGATTTTCATTAGCGGAGATATTTTGACGTCATAACTTTTTTCTCGGAGGAATTTTCAAAATCGAGATGGTTCCTGTCTGCGCAGGGTATTTTTACATATATACCGCCAAGTTTCAGGAAGTTTCGATTGAAAAACTGTAGGCTGTGAA
>CM068954.1:36767219-36781062 GCA_035128595.1 Eptatretus atami | reverse complement strand
ATCGCTTGGGCACCCCTACGAATGTGGACGATCCTCCGAGAGGGCATCCTGATTCACTGAAATCGTACGCTTTACAGAGATCAACATAGGCTGCAAGCAGCCCCTGCGAAACTCTCGTCTGCGTTCGGTGAGGACCCGAAGAGCAAGGATACGGTCAATCGTTGACCTCTTTGGTGTAAAGCTGACTGCTCTGGACACTGGTGCTCAAGCAGATGGTGGCGAACCCTATCAAGAATATCTGAGCGAAGACCTTGCCCGCACTGAGAGCAGCGTCAACCGCTCGGTAGTTGTTGCAGTCTTGGCGATCACCCTTCCCTTTCAGAGAGGGACAACAAGGCTGCTCTTCCAATCAGTTGGGATGATGCCTGTGTTCCAGGCAGAGTAAAAAAACTGCATGCAACGACACGAGTGCAGCATTTCCACCAGCCCTGAGAGTTTAGCATGGATGCCACAGATCCCTGGAGCTTTAACCCGTTTCAACCGGTTACCACAGCCTGTGTTTCCACCAAGTGAAGGTGGACCACAGTTGATTGGAGGGTCAGCAACAGGGATTGTAACACCTTGACTCCAACTCGACAGCTGTTGGTTCAGCCTGGTACAACCAGCTCAAAGTAACGGCCCAGCGGGGCTTCACTTTGGACTCCTCTGTCAAGAGTCTACACTCTCTGCTCTAACTGCAATGCTCCGAGGGATGGGCTTGGATGAACACCATTGGCGAATTCCCCTGTAAGTGGGACGAGAATCACCTGTTCACAGTGATGCTCTACCCCTCACAGATTCTCGCACATGTCCCCTTGTCCACCCTTGGTGGCACGTACAGTTTTACGCTCATCTCCCTGAACAGCTCAGCTCTGCATTCAGCCTGGCCCTGCGACTCTGGTCAATGGTATCCAGTGTCCTTGAGAGACAAAATTCTTCTTTTCCCTCCGGTGAGTTCAAAGACATCCACCAGCATCATCAAGGACGGTGGTCTTGAAGGCACTCCACAACTCTTCAGGACCTCCCAAAGCCACCCAGACTCCTCAAATCTCCACTCAGCTTGTTCGCAACTCCTCAGCTACCCTCTCATTCCTTGAGCTTGCCAACATCCAGCCTAGGCTGGGGCTGGGATGGTAAATTCTCCTGGATTTAAGTGCAGCTTTAGAGTTGCTTCAACAAGCCTGTGCTCAGTATTGAGGAACTGAGCACTCCTGTAGACCCTGCAGTTCTGGATCATCCTCCAGCAACCATCAACAGGACATGGTCAATCTCCTTTGCACACCGCCAGCGTTGGAATACCAAGTCCAGCGATGAGCTTGTGGGCACTGAAACCATGAACCAGCCACCCTAAGTCCATGATTCTTGCAAAGTCAAGGAATTTAGTGCTATTCTGGTTCATAGTTCCTGACCCATGGGGACCAACACACGTCTTCATAACCATCCTATCAGTTCCAGTCGATGCATTGAAATCCCCCAAGACTGAAGTGTATCTCGTCTGGGGCACTGATCAACCACAGACTCGAGCGTGGCGTAGAATGTGTCCTTCACGGTGAGATCACTCGCCTCAGTCGGAGCATATTCAGAGACCAGGGAAATGACACCTAAGGAGTGACGAATCCTTAGTCTCATAATACGCTCGTGACCGGTGTTACCTCAATTATCATTGGGTCAGCTTATTGGACACAGCTACAGCAACTCCTTGGGAATGGTAACCATCATAGCGACCAGACCAATAGTAGGTGTAACCACCACCATTATCTCGCCGCAATCCGGTCTCCGAACCTCAGAGAGTGCTGCAATACCGATGTCCAAACCGCTTGAGCTCAGATGATAACAGAGACAGGTGATCATCCTCTCTTAGGGATAGGACATTCCAGGCACCCACCCGAAGGGTGGGTTAACCCAAGGAGACCAAGGTTAACTCAGGTTACCCAAGGAGGACTGCCGTCTGTTGGACGACACCTCAGCACCACTCCGACACACTCTCCCGAATCTGACCCGGGAATGTTACCCGCGGTTTCCCTCCTATCATCAAAGATTGGGGGCCCGAAGGCTTTGCCCCAATCCCGTCATCGGTGAGCTGCCCTGCGAAGGGAAGCTGCACAGGAGTACTCCCATGGAGTGGGTTTTCAGATTTTTTTGCGTTTTGTGTTTTGCGGAATGAAGGGTTTTACGGTGGCCGGAGTTCAAATCCTGCCACCAACCTCCTTAATAAAAAGTAACCCAACTGCAGAAGGACGTCCGCAGACACAGTTGGGCACTAGATATGGATGGTCGTTGGCTCACAAGGAGCTCCTCCGCCGGTTATTTGTGCCTGTTGTACATATCCATTATGACGCCCTTAAAAACAGTAAGTTTCCTGTTTTTGAATGATTTTCAACTTTGTTTGATTGTGCCAGGCAGGCAAAGAGTAAAAAATATTATCTCATTTCTCTCTACACATGTGATTGCGATGAGTTCAAAGAAAAAATACGTTAAAACTAAAGACTTGTCTTCACATTGATGCTCCGATTCATGTTCAAAATATAACATTCGATAATTTTCTAAATTATTCCTTGATCATAAACTGATGAGACGGATGGACGGGCGAACGGGCAAACAGACATGAACCTATTGCTTAATCCCGCTTTTTGCTTCGCATGCATGGGGTAAAGATTTAAAACTGAAGTCTAGATCATTTGAAAAGATGTTTTGGACACTTATGGAGAAACAAAAGTATCCCCTTTTGAAAGAACCATGTCTTTGCATGAGTGCTTTCTTTGGATCGACAGTGCATTCCTGTGTGAGATGGCGTTTCCTGCAATGAAATATCTGAAGTCAAAGTACAGGACATGCTAGACGGATGCTTAATGATGACATGAAGGTGGCAGTTAATTATCGGTGCAGCCCAGACTTTGAGAAGCCAGCAGACTATATGCAGTGTTTGGTTTCACACTCGAGTTAAATATTCAACAATTTTCTTTTTAAAGTACATGCTTTTAATGGAGTATTATGTTATTCTCTTAAGGGTGTTTTAAAAGCACTGTTTTTAGGCTATCTAAGTGGTTCTAATGCAATGAATTAATCAGAGCTATAATTAATAATATTTTCATACTCACCTGTTTACATTTTTCTCAGGTACTGCATTGTAAGCAATTCTTTATTTCTTGTTTCATTATATACTGCACAAGCTGAAGTACCCGGCGTTGCCTGGGGAAATTCAATGAAATGTGTATTTAAATATTTCCTGCTTGACGAATTCACAATTTTGGCCTTATGGTTTCGTATGAATTACCATTCTTGGGAGTCACCAAATGCACTTGGACTGCTTTCCCTTCTTTTAACTTATTTTTGTTAATTTTTTTTTTTAATACAACAAATCACCACAACCTCAACATACGATCTTCACAAAACGTATTACTAAATCGATCGCAAAAAAATTTCCGTGATTCCGTGAGTACCAAACCATTTCTGCTGGTACTCATTGGAGAACCCAATAAAAAATATCGTGTGAACTCCTGGTTATAATAAACCAATGTAAAGCAATCTTTTTAATAACAGGCACACATATAAGCACTATAATATTAATTAAATTTGTGTTGTTGACAACAAATCACTAAATACAACCTCAACATCAGATCTTCACAAAACATATTACACGATCGCTCCTGGAAAAAAAAAATGCAGGCAATGTATAAGCACAAGACCTATTCGAGGCCTGAAGACTAATTATATGATTTTAATTGTTTTTTATTTTTCAATTTTTGTTTTTTAATCCAAACATAGCCTTCAACCTTCTTTTGGATGAAAGAGGAGGCCGTGCAAAGTTTGGTTGCACTGGTTCCTGCAGGGTTGTAATGCACAAATGAACAAACAAACAAACACACACACACGCACACAAACAAACTTTTGTCTGTATACATAATATATACATAAATATATACATATATATATATTATATATATATAATATATATATATATATATATATATATATATATTATATGATTGTGGCAGTTGGGATTTACTTTTGAAATTAATAAGGTGTATCCAACCAAAAAGTAACGAGATCTACTCTGTAATCAAGTAATAAACAAGTTGAGCAGTTCCGGTCTCAGGCGATGTTTACCTGCTTCCTTGCGAGCTTCCTCAGGTCAATAGACCTGAGGAAGCTTGCCTGTGAGTCTATTGGCCTGAGTACTTTTTGGTTGGGTGCACCTTTCTTCCTTTGAAGAATATATAATATATATATATATATATATATGTATATATATACAACTACATTACACACACAGATTGAACCCCCTAACTGGACGAGTCATGTGGTCAGTGTGCCAGTGGCACTCCTTTTGTCATATATATATACTGTATATATACCTATAAAAGGAAAAAAATCTCTCTTTCTCTTTCTCTTTCTCCTTCTCCTTGTTTTAAAAAAACTTTTTTCGTACTGTGCACATTCCACCAGTGTAAAACACTCCTCCTCCCACACATTTTTTCATTTTGATTTTTTTTATTATTATTCATCTTCCTTTGAATAGGTTCTACATGAACTTTGTGACGGAAGAAGTAGACAATCCAGAAAGGTAACTACAGCTCAGCATCTGTACTTTTGCAACCTCATCACTTATTGCCTTTCTCGAGTTCTGATTGTTGTGATATTGAGTAATGAGACATTCATTGTTATTATGGTTTATGTTTACAGATACAGTAATAAAATAATTACTTCTCATTTTATCTTGAATATTACAGAAACATCCCTCTGGCCATCTCCATCTCCATGAGCATTGTAACGGTGGCATACACTCTCGCAAACGTGGCCTATTTCGCGGTTATGACTCCGGCAGAAATCCTGGCCTCAGATGCCGTGGCTGTGGTAAGGATCTTATGTAGCTGCTTAATTTGTGGTTATGTTTATTTTGTACGTTTGGGATAGTAATGGACAGTATTTTTAGCCAGAAGTGTCTGGGCCTGCCTTATTATAGAAGCCTGGGTTAATTTACAGTTTGGAAACCACAGGAATTCAAAAGAACAGATAATGAGACTAAATCTGGACTGACCTTTGAGTAAATGAAGGTGTTGTTGTTTGATGTGAACATTTAGGAAGGGACAACACCACACAATCTAACTGTACTTGTACAAAAGTCTGGTGTTGGCTTAGTAGTTAGAGTGGTGGGTTTGGGATCTTGGGGTCCTGAGTTCGAGCCTTGTTGGCTGCTGAGTTAACACCAGGTGGGGTTGACTCAGCTTGTCATCCTTCTGAGGTTGGTGAAATGAGTACCAGTGTACTGATATAGGGGCACAGTATCAGCAGTGCCCCCATACTTGGTAGCAGTGGTGATGCACTGTTGTTCATAGCCAGTTGAAAGCATGAAATCATGCCACCACAATGGTGGAAGTATTAAAAAAAAATAATAATAAACAAAAAAACTTGTACAAAGCAATGCTTAGAAATTGCATCAATTTGTAGCTTTGTAATTTTTAGGCATCTGAAGTTAAAATGGATACAAGATTATCTTCTTCGGTTATAATCTGTTATTTATACCAAAGATCGGGGTCTTTTTTAGCCTTTCACTTTTTGTGTGTGCCATTTTCTTCTCTGTTACAGACCTTTGCGGAGAGGTTGTTGGGAAAATTCTCAATCACCATTCCAATATTCGTTGCACTGTCCTGCTTTGGCTCGTTGAATGGGGGACTTTTTGCTGTGTCACGGTATGAGTAATGAAAAATATAATTTTAAATATATGTTTTTTAATCTATGTAAACAAATTATCACCAGTTGTTACAAGGCCGAATGCGCCACTTGGAAATGGTGTCACCACATTGAGTGGCCCATATTTATATCTTAATTAATAAGCAATTGCTCTGATGGGCAAGTACCAGCAATTTAAAGTCATGCATTTTCAGCTGAAATTATTTAAAGGAAACTCATCTTTTCAGTTCATGTCCAACAGTAGAAAATGTCAGAAAACAAAAGGCCTGCACACACACATATTGTTACAGACACGGGTTTTGGGTCTACTACGAGGGGGTATCTATCCTCGGTTCCCCTCGGACTTTATTTCTATAATAATAAGCATAGCAATATTAACTAGAGTGAAAACTATGGCGTGCCATTGCAAATCCCTGTGCTTCCCACCAAAAGCAGTTGAAATATGGCAATAAATTCCATCAGGAATTACCTAATATTAAATTTTGAGTTAAAAAAAAAAGTTCTGTTTTGACTCCTGTGATCTCACGTCCCCACCCAATGGGGCATGATCCAGAGGTAAAAACCAAAAAAAATTGTTACATTTTTCATGCATCTTCCAATGTTGAGCCAAAATTATTCTGCTTTTGCACCTTTGTGCCATGTGGTGATAATAACTAAGTTTGGTGAATTTCGGTCCAATTGTTTAGGAGGAGGTAGTATGACGGCAGACAGGATACTCAGTTTTGATGAATCACCCTGCCTGAGAAACACCGATATGACAGTTTATAGCTGAGTTGGGATTCAAACCTAGACTAGACAGTTTACAGGTGAATGTGCCTACCTCTAGGCCATCCTGCCAGCCCAAGAGTACACTAGCTTCTTATATAGTTTATTTTTTTCCACAAATGCCCAAGTTCCTCCATAATCCATATATTTTGGCTTCAGATGTGATGCAGGTAGCCTTCATCGGCCATGGTTTTACTTTGCTTATAATCACACTTGACTACTTAAACTTGACTTGTTGGCATGTTTGGTCACATCACCTTGTTTACGGAAACAGAAATCACCATATTGGCCTTTCAGTTGGGGCTTGCACCTCTACATCACATTGCAAAGAGGGGGGATTATTTTTAAATCCTCAATTTTTTACAAACAAAAGTGTTGGAGTTGAGCTATTTTGGAGAAAATGTAGTTTTGTCTTCTTTCCGACTCAATTGAATTAAATTATTCATTTCCTTGGATCCCTTGATCCAGATCACCTCAGCTATTTGTTGCAATGATTCACTGGAGCTTTATCGGCGCAGGAAAGGCCAAAATGTGTAGCTTGATCCCAGTAGTTCGAGAATCAATGTAGAATATCATCAATTGGTTATACAGAGCATAAAGACTGTAATTTGATGCTTCGGAATGATTTGTATGTGCAGTACAGCTAAACGCTGCCACTTGTGACAGACTTTGACTTTTGAGTTTGCAGGGTGTTCTTCGTTGCTTCACGGGATCGCCACCTACCTGAAATACTCTCGATGATTCATGTGACAAAGCACACGCCATTGCCTGCTGTCATTGTCATGGTGAGGAAAAGTCAAATTGCCATGAAATAGGCCTCCATATTTTGGGAGCTGGTATTCCTGTCATAATGGGGATCTGTAAAATGTAAGCTGATATATATATGTGTGTGTACTACAGGACAGAGAATTTCAAGGGTAATGCTGCAGATTGGTTTTTCGTTAAAATACCCCCACATTTAGAGGTTTTTCGGCCGTTGCTAGGCAACGCAGGGTCCATAGCAACGGTTTCTCATTGCCACTCGCGTCATGTATGAACCTACCCACCAAGTTTCATCAAAATCGCCATTGTATTAACGGAGCACTGGACTGAACAGAGGGACAGAGAGACAGAGGACAGAGAGACAGACAAACTATCAACGGAAATTACTGATAAGGGTAGAAAAAAAAAATCTCAAATATATTTTTTTTCGACTAGATCGACTACCCCAACACAGACAAACATATCGACGGAAATACTGATAATAAGCGGTAGAAAAAAAAATCTCAAAAAATATATATTTTTTCGACTCGATCTACTGATTACCCAACAGACAGACAAAGCCGGTAGGCGGAACTGGGTAGTCGCCTACCCAATATACCTGACGCGATGGGCCCGTTCAAGGGGGATGACCTGAGGATTAAGCACAAGAATTCATGATTCTAGCTTCAAGGGTTAATGCTGCAGATTGTTTTTTCGTTAAATACCCCCACATTTAGAGGTTTTTCGGCCGTTGCTAAGCAACGGAGGGGTCCATGACAACGGTTCTTTCTCCACATAACTAGGGCATACCAATGAACCTACCATACCAGTTTCATGTATATCTGACTCATAGTCTCTAAGATATAACGAACTTTCGTTTTTTATTGTTTCGACCAGGCGTTCATTCAAAGTCTATCTTCTCCGACAGTTTTCATAGGTCCGGCTGGACATTTTTGACAATATAGCTGAATGTACTGGCCACAGTCGCTCGTGGCACGTCGCTAGTCTTGTGGACTTCCTGATTCTGATTTGAAAATATATTTTCGTTTATAAATGATTATTAATCAATAAATTTTCTATAAGATCCTCGATTGTGTTGCAAACAATATTCGGATTAGAGTGTCCCATTGCTACAACGAGGGGTCCATAGCAACGGTTCTCATTTTGCACACAACTAGGTTCATGGTATGAACCTACCCACCAGGTTTCATCGAAAATCGCCATTGTATTAACGGAGCACTGGACCGAACAGACAGACATACAGACATACAGCAGACATACAGACAAACATAATCGGGAAAAAGTGATAATAAGGGTAGATCAAAAAAAAATTTTTTTTTCGACTTTATCGACTACCCAACAAACAAGCCGGTAGGCGGACTGGGTAGTCGCCTACCAATAGAACCTGACGCGATGGGCCGTTCGATGGGATGACCTGAGGATTAAGCACAAAAAAATTCATGATTCTGCTTCAAGGGTTAATGCGCAGATTGTTTTTTTGTTAAAAATACCCCCACATTTAGGTTTTTCGGGCGTTGCTAGGCAACGGAGGGGTCCATAGCAACGGTTTTCTCACACATAACTAGACATACCATGAACCTACCATACCAGTTTCATGTATATCTGACTCATAGTCTCTGAGATATAACAACTTCGTTTTTTTATTGTTTTTCGACCAGGGTTCATCAAAGTCTATCTTCTCCGACAGTTTTCATAGGATTCGGCTGGATTTTTGACAATATGGCTGAATGTACTGCCCAAGTCGCCTTCGGCCCGATTTTTTATTTTCGAAAAAATAATTTTTTATTATTTTTCAAAAAATTTCAAAGTCCCGTTACTAGGCACGGTGGTCTCCATAGCAACGGTTCTCATTTGCCACACAACTAGGTCATGGTATGAACCTACCCACCAAGTTTCATCGAAATCGCCATTGTATTAACGGAGCACTGGACGACACAGACAACAGACATACAGACATACATACATACATACATAGACATACAGACAAACATATCGACGGAAAGTTGATAAGGGTAGATCAAAAAAAAAAAATTGTTTTTTTTCGACTTATCGACTACCCAACAAACCGACGGAAAAAGTGATAATAAGGGTAGATCAAAAAAAAAAAATTTTTTTTTTCGACTTTATCGACTACCCAACATATCGACGGAAAAACTGATAATAAGGGTTAGAACAAATTTTCAAAATTTAAAAAAAATTTTTTTCGACTGGGTCGACTACCCACAGACAAGCCGGTAGGCGACATGGGTAGTCGACTACCCAATAGAACCTGATGCGATGGGCCTGTTCGATGGGAATGACCTGAGGATTAAGACAAGACAATTCATATCGAGCTTCAAGGGTTAATGCTGCAGATTGTTTTCGTTAAAAACCCCCACATGAGGTTTTTGGCCGTTGCTAGGCAACGGAGGGATCCATAGCAACGGTTCTTTCTCACACATAACTAGGACATACCATGAACCTACCATACCAGTTTCATGGTTATATCTGACTCATAGTCTCTGAGATATAACGAACTTCGTTTTTTTTATTGTTTTCGACCAGGTTCATTCAAAGTCTATCTTCTTCGACAGTTTTCATAGGGATCCGGCTGGAAATTTCTGACAATATGGCTGAATGTACTGCCCACAGTCGCTCATGCCCGATTTTTGAAAAAAATTATTATTTTATGATTTTCAAAAAAATTTCCAAAGTCCCGTTGCTAGGCAACGGTGGTGTCCCATAGCAACGGTTCTCATTTGCACACAACTAGGTCATGGTATGAACCTACCAACCAAGTTTCATCGAAATCGCCATTGTATTAACCGGAGCACTGGACCGAACAGAGGGACAGACAGACAGATCGACGGAAAAACTGATAATAAGGGCAGAACAAATTTTCAAAAAAAAAATTTTGAATTTTTTTTTTCGACTAGATCGACTACGCCAACAGCCGGTAGGCGGACATGGGTAGTCGGCCGTTGCTAGGCAACGGAGGGGTCCATAGAAACGGTTCTTTCTTACACATAACTAGGACATACCATGAACCTACATACCAGTTTCATGTATATCTGACTCATAGTCTCTGAGATATAACGAAACTTCGTTTTTATTGTTTTCGACCAGGGTTCATTCAAAGTCTATCTTCCGACAGTTTTCATAGGATCCGGCTGGAAATTTTTACAATATGCTGAATGTTACTGCCCACAGTCGCTCGTGCCCGATTTTTGATTTTCAAAATAAATTTTTTTATGATTTTTCAAAAATTGCAAAGTCCCGTTGCCTAGGGCAACCGGTGGTATCCATAGCAACGGTTCTCATTTGCACACAACTAGGTCATGGTATGAACCTACCAACCAAGTTTCATCGAAATCGCCATTGTATTAACGGAGCACTGGACCGAACAGAACATACAGATACAAGCGGTACAGGATCGACTGAATAAACTCTGAGCAATAGGGCCCGTTCGAGGGGAATGACCTGAGGATTGCACAAAAAATATATGATTCTCTTAAAATCTGCAGGTTGTTTTTTTCGTTAAAACCCCCACATTTGAGGTTTTCGGCCGTTGCTAGGCAACGGAGGGTCCATAGCAACGGTTCTTTCTACACATAACTAGGACATACCATGAACCTACCATACCAGTTTCATGTATATCTGACTCATAGTCTCTGAGATATAACGAACTTCGTTTTTTTTATTGTTTTTCGACCAGGGTTCATTTCAAAGTCTATCTTCTCCGACAGTTTTCATAGGATCCTGCTGGAAATTTTGAGAATATGGCTGAATGTACTGCCACAGTCGCTCGTGGCCGATTTTTGATTTTTCAAAAATTTTTTTTAATGATTTTTCAAAAATTTCAAAGTCCCGTTGCTAGGCAACGGTGGTGTCCATAGCAACGGTTCTCATTTGCACACAACGAGGTCATGGTATGAACCTACCAACCAAGTTTCATCGAAATTGCCATTGTATTAACGGAGCAACTGAGACGACAGAGACAGAGGGACAGACAGACAAACATATCGACGGAAATACTGTAAATAAGGGAGAAAAAAAATTCTCAATTATTTTTTTTCGACTAGATCGACTACCGAACAGACAGACAGACAAGCCGGTAGCCGACATGGGAGTCGCCTACCCAATAGAACCTGATGCCATGGGCCCGTTCGATTGGGAATGACCTGAGGATTAAGCCACAAGAAAATTCATGATTCTCGCTTCAAGGGTTATGCGGCAGAGTTGTTTTTTCGTTAAAATACCCCCACATTTAGAGGTTTTTCAGCCGTTGCTGGGCAACAGAGGGTCCATAGCAACGGTTCTTCTCACACATAACTAGGATATACCATGAACCTACCATACCAGTTTCATGTATATCTGACTCATAGTCTCTGAGATATAACGAACTTCGTTTTTTTTATTGTTTTCGGCCAGGTTCTTCAAAGTCTATCTTCTCCGACAGTTTTCATTGGATCCGGCTGGAAATTTTTGACAATATGGCTGAATGTACTGCCCACAGTGGCTCGTGGCCCGATTTTTGATTTTCGAAAAAAATAAATTTTTTATGATTTTTCAAAAAATTCAGTCCCGTTGCTAGGCAACGGTGGTGTCCATAGCAACGGTTCTCATTTGCACACAACTAGGTCATTGGTATGAATCGAAATCGCCACTGTATTAACTGAGCACTGGACTGAACAGTGGGACAGACAGACAGACAGACAGACAGACAGACAAGCCGGGAGGCGGACATGGGTAGTCGCCTACCCAATAGAACCTGACGCGATGGGCCCGTTCGATGGCGAATGACCTGAGGATTAAGCACAAGAAAATTCATGATTCTAGCTTCAAGGTTAATGCTGCAGATTGTTTTTTTGTTGAAATACCCCCACATTCAGAGGTTTTTCGGCCGTTGCTTGGCAACGGAGGGGTCCATAGCAACGGTTCTTTCGCACACAAACTAGGACATACCATGAACCTACCAACTCAGTTTCATGTATATCTGACTCAGTCTCTGAGATATAACGAACTTCGTTTTTTTATTGTTTTCGACCAGGGTTCATTCAAAGTCTATCTTTCTCGACAGTTTTCATAGGATTCGGGGTGGAATTTTTTGACAATATGGCTGAATGTACTGCCCACAGTCGCTCGTGGCCCGATTTTTAATTTTCGAAAAAACAATTTTTTTATGATTTTTCAAAATTTCAAAGTCCCGTTGCTAGGCAACGGTGGTCTCCATAGCAACGGTTCTCATTTGCACACAACTAGGTCATGGTATGAACCTACCCACCAAGTTTCATCAAAATCGCCATTGTATTAACGCGAGCACTGGACCGAACAGACAGACATACATACAGACATACAGACATACAGACAAACATATCGACGGAAAAAGTGATAAGGGTAGATCAAAAAAAAAAATTTTTTTTTCGACTTTATCGACTACCCACCCAACAGACAAACATATCGACGGAAATACTGATAATAAGGGTAGAACAAATTTTCCAAAAAAAAAAATTTTTGAAATTTCTTTTTTTCGACGAGATCGACTACCCAACAGATACACAGACATAACGAATATAGTGGTCACTCTGGTGCGCCGCTCGTGAACAATCAGGCTCCGGTCCAGATATATGAACCGAGAGTGTTGAGCGAGGTGGCTGAGCAGGTAAGTGAGATATTAACGGATACTTTCAATAGTTCCCTGAAGTCAGGACAGGTACCAGAGATTGGAGAGTAGCAAATGTAATACCAATATTAAGAAAGGATCCAGTGAAGAATTGGGAAACAATAGATCCGTTAGTTTGACTTCAGTTGTGGGGAAGGTGTTGGAGACATTAATTAAGGACCGGATGAGGAACCATTTAAATAAATACAAACGAATTAAAGGTAGTTCCTGTTTAACAAATCTTTTGAGTTCTATGAAGCAGTGTCTAATTGGATGGATGAGGGAAAGGTAGTGGACATAGTATATCTGACTTTAAAAAGGCATTTTATAAGGTACCACATCGGAGGTTGTAGCCGAAGTGAGGGTTGTAGGAGTGGTTGGTCAGGTAAGCTAATTGGATTGCAAATTGGCTTGGTGATAGGAAGCAAAGAGTGGGTGTGAGTGGGAGGATGTCTTGCTGGGAGGATGTAAGTAGCGGGGGTACCTCAGGGATCAAGTACTCGCGACCATTACTATTCAATATTTACATCAACAATTTGGATAATAGTTGTAAAGAGTAAGTTTTCTAAATTTGCAGGTGACACAAGCTTGGAGGTGAGGTGGATAGCAGAGGGGGTGGTGATCAGATTCAGGAAAGTATTGATACTTGTGTTGATTGAGCAAAAGATTGGCAGATGGAATTTAACCTGAGCAAGTGAAAGGTGTTGGGGATGGGAAAGAACAATGAAAATAGAGATTACAGGATGCAAGGGGTAATTTTGGAGCGTGTCACACAGGAGAAGGATCTGGGGTGGTAATAGATATGGGAGGTAAGGCAGCAGCACAGTGCCAGTCAGCCATAGGTCCTCCCCATTTCTTCTTCAGGTGCTCAACTCCCCTCCTCCCCCAACCATAAGTCTGCAAGCTCCCTCTGACAACCCAAGTCCTCAACACCCCCCCCCCAATGCCTCAACCACCCTTTCCCAACTCTGTCCTTCTCTGCCTCCCCCCCACCCCAATCCAATG
>CM068954.1:36719144-36754420 GCA_035128595.1 Eptatretus atami | reverse complement strand
AAGAGGAGAGATGCAACGGCCGAAACTCTGAATGTGGGGTATTTAACAAAAAAACAATCTGCAGCATTAACCCTTGAAGCTAGAATCATGAATTTTCTGTGCTTAATCCTCAGGTCATTCGCCATCGAACGGGCCCATCGCGTCAGGTTCTATTGGGTAGGCGACTACCCATGTCGCGCCTCCCGGCTTGTCTGTCTGTCTGTCTGTCTGTCTGTCTGTCCCACTGTTCAGTCCAGTGCTCAGTTAATACAGTGGCGATTTCGATTCATACCATGACCTAGTTGTGTGCAAATGAGAACCGTTGCTATGGACACCACCGTTGCCTAGCAACGGGACTGAAATTTTTGAAAAATCATAAAAAATTTATTTTTTCGAAAATCAAAAATCGGGCCACGAGCCACTGTGGGCAGTACATTCAGCCATATTGTCAAAAATTTCCAGCCGGATCCAATGAAAACTGTCGGAGAAGATAGACTTTGAATGAACCCTGGTCGAAAACAATAAAAAACGAAGTTCGTTATATCTCAGAGACTATGAGTCAGATATACATGAAACTGGTATGGTAGGTTCATGGTATATCCTAGTTATGTGTGAGAAAGAACCGTTGCTATGGACCCCTCTGTTGCCCAGCAACGGCTGAAAACCCTTAAATGTGGGGGTATTTTAACGAAAAAAACAATCTGCCGCATTAACCCTTGAAGCGAGAATCATGAATTTTCTTTGTGCTTAATCCTCAGGTCATTCCCCATCGAACGGGCCCATGGCATCAGGTTCTATTGGGTAGGCGACTACCCATGTCGGCCTACCGGCTTGTCTGTCTGTCTGTTCGGTAGTCGATCTAGTCGAAAAAAAAAAATTGAGAATTTTTTTTCTACCCTTATTATCAGTATTTCCGTCGATATGTTTGTCTGTCTGTCCCTCTGTTCGGTCCAGTGCTCCGTTAATACAATGGCAATTTCGATGAAACTTGGTTGGTAGGTTCATACCATGACCTCGTTGTGTGCAAATGAGAACCGTTGCTATGGACACCACCGTTGCCTAGCAACGGGACTTTGAAATTTTTGAAAAATCATTAAAAAAAAAATTTTGAAAATCAAAAATCGGGCCACGAGCGACTGTGGGCAGTACATTCAGCCATATTCTCAAAATTTTCCAGCAGGATCCTATGAAAACTGTCGGAGAAGATAGACTTTGAATGAACCCTGGTCGAAAACAATAAAAAAACGAAGTTCGTTATATCTCAGAGACTATGAGTCAGATATACATGAAACTGGTATGGTAGGTTCATGGTATGTCCTAGTTATGTGTAAGAAAGAACCGTTTCTATGGACCCCTCCGTTGCCTAGCAACGGCCGACTACCCATGTCGCCTACCGGCTGTTGGGTAGTCGATCTAGTCGAAAAAAAAAAATTAAAAATTTTTTTTTTGAATTTGTTCTGCCCTATTAATTCAGTTTTTCCGTCGATCTGTCTGTCTGTCCTCTGTTCGGTCCAGTGCTCCGTTAATACAATGGCGATTTCGATGAAAACTTGGTTGGTAGGTTCATACCATGACCTAGTTGTGTGCAAATGAGAACCGTTGCTATGGACACCACCGTTGCCTAGCAACGGGACTTTGAAATTTTTGAAAAATCATTAAAAAAAAAATTTTGAAAATCAAAAATCGGGCACGAGCGACTGTGGGCAGTACATTCAGCCATATTCTCAAAAATTTCCAGCAGGATCCTATGAAAACTGTCGGAGAAGATAGACTTTGAATGAACCCTGGTCGAAAACATTAAAAAAACGAAGTTCGTTATATCTCAGAGACTATGAGTCAGATATACATGAAACTGGTATGGTAGGTTCATGGTATGTCCTAGTTATGTGTAAGAAAGAACCGTTTCTATGGACCCCTCCGTTGCCTAGCAACGGCCGACTACCCATGTCCGCCTACCGGCTGTTGGGTAGTCGATCTAGTCGAAAAAAAAATTCAAAATTTTTTTTTGAAATTTGTTCTGCCCTTATTATCAGTTTTTCCGTCGATCTGTCTGTCTGTCCCTCTGTTCGGTCCAGTGCTCCGTTAATACAATGGCGATTTCGATGAAACTTGGTTGGTAGGTTCATACCATGACCTAGTTGTGTGCAAATGAGAACCGTTGCTATGGACACCACCGTTGCCTAGCAACGGGACTTTGAAATTTTTGAAAAATCATAAAAATAATTTTTTTCAAAATCGGGCCATGAGCGACTGTGGGCAGTACATTCAGCCATATTGTCAGAAATTTCCAGCCGGATCCTATGAAAACTGTCGAAGAAGATAGACTTTGAATGAACCCTGGTCGAAACAAATAAAAAACGAAGTTCGTTATATCTCAGAGACTATGAGTCAGATATACATGAAACTGGTATGGTAGGTTCATGGTATGTCCTAGTTATGTGTGAGAAAGAACCGTTGCTATGGATCCCTCCGTTGCCTAGCAACGGCCGAAAAACCTCAATGTGGGGGTATTTTAACGAAAAAACAATCTGCAGCATTAACCCTTGAAGCTCGAATCATGAATTGTCTTGTGCTTAATCCTCAGGTCATTCCCCATCGAACAGGCCATCGCATCAGGTTCTATTGGAGTCGACTACCCATGTCCGCCTACCGGCTTGTCTGTTGGGTAGTCGACCCAGTCGAAAAAAAAATTTTTTTTTTTAATTTTGAAATTTGTTCTACCCTTATCAGTTTTCCGTCGATATGTTGGGTAGTCGATAAAGTCGAAAAAAAAATTTTTTTTTTTTTGATCTACCCTTATTATCACTTTTTCCGTCGGTTTGTTGGGTAGTCGATAAGTCGAAAAAAAATTTTTTTTTTTTTGATCTACCCTTATCACTTTCCGTCGATATTTTTGTCTGTATGTCTATGTATGTATGTATGTATCTGTATGTCTGTATGTCTGTCTGTTCGGTCCAGTGCTCCGTTAATACAATGGCGATTTCGATGAAACTTGGTGGGTAGGTTCATACCATGACCTAGTTGTGTGCAAATGAGAACCGTTGCTATGGAGACCACCGTTGCCTAGTAACGGGACTTTGAAATTTTGAAAAATCATAAAAAAATTATTTTTTCGAAAATAAAAAATCGGGCCACGGGCGACTGTGGGCAGTACATTCAGCCATATTGTCAAAAAATTCCAGCCGAATCCTATGAAAACTGTCGGAGAAGATAAACTTTGAATGAACCCTGGTCGAAAACAATAAAAAAACGAAGTTCGTTATATCTCAGAGACTATGAGTCAGATATACATGAAACTGGTATGGTAGGTTCATGGTATGTCCTAGTTAGTGTGAGAAAGAACCGTTGCTATGGACCCCTCCGTTGCCTAGCAACGCCCGAAAAACCTAAATGTGGGGGTATTTTAACGAAAAAACAATCTGCAGCATTAACCCTTGAAGCTAGAATCATGATTTTTTTGTGCTTAATCCTCAGGTCACTCCCCATCGAACGGGCCCATCGCGTCAGGTTCTATTGGTAGGCGACTACCCATGTCCGCCTACCGGCTGTTTGTTGGGTAGTCGATAAAGTCGAAAAAAAAATTTTTTTTTTGATCTACCCTTATTATCACTTTTTCCGTCGATATGTTTGTCTGTATGTCTGTCTGTATGTCTGTATGTCTGTCTGTTCGGTCCAGTGCTCCGTTAATACAATGGCGATTTTGATGAAACTTGGTGGTAGGTTCATACCATAGACCTAGTTGTGTGCAAATGAGAACCGTTGCTATGGACCCCTGCGTTGCCTAGCAACGGCCGAAAACCTCTAAATGTGGGGCATTTTAACGAAAAAACAATCTGCAGCATTAACCCTTGAAGTAGAATCATGATTTTTTGTGCTTAATCCTCAGGTCATTCCCCATCGAACAGGCCATCGTGTCAGGTTCTATTGGGTAGGCGACTACCCATGTCCGCTACCGGCTTGTCTGTCTGTCTGTCCCTCTGTTAGGTCAGTGCTCCGTTAATACATGCGATTTCGATGAAACCTGGTTGGTGGGTTCATACTGACCTAGTTGTGTGCAATGAGAACCGTTGCTATGACACCACCGTTGCCTAGCAACGGGACTTTGAAATTTTTGAAAAATCATAAAAAAAAGTATTTTTTCGAAAATCAAAAATCGGCCACGAGCGACTGTGGGCAGTACATTCAGCCATATTGTCAAATGTCCAGCCGGATCTATGAACAACTGTCGGAGAAGATAGACTTTGAATGAACCCTGGTCGAAAACAATAAAAAAACGAAGTTCGTTATATCTTAGAGACTATGAGTCAGATATACATGAAACTGGTATGGTAGGTTCATGGTATGCCCTAGTTATGTGTGAGAAAGAACCGTTGTCATGGACCCCTCCGTTGCTTAGCAACGGCCGAAAAACCTCTAAATGTGGGGGTATTTTAACGAAAAAACAATCTGCAGCATTAACCCTTGAAGCTAGAATCATGAATTTTCTGTGCTTAATCCTCAGGTCATTCCCCTTGAACGGGCCCATCGTGTCAGGTTATATTGGGTAGGCGACTACCCATGTCCGCCTACCGGCTTGTCTGTCTGTTGGGTAGTCAGTAGATCGAGTCGAAAAAAAAATATTTTTGAGATTTTTTTTCTACCCTTATTATCAGTATTTCCGTCGATATGTTTGTCTCTGTGTTGGGTAGTCGACTATAGTCGAAAAAAAAAATATTTTTTGAGATTTTTTTTCTACCCTTACGTATTCCGTTGATATGTTGTCTGTCTGTCTGTCCCTCTGTCTCTCTGTCCCTCTGTCGGTCAGTGCTCACGTAATACAATGGCGATTTTGATGAAACTTGGTGGGTAGGTTCATACCATGACCTAGTTGTGTGCAAATGAGAACCGTTGCTATGGACCCCTGCGTTGCCTAGCAACGGCCGAAAACCTCTAAATGTGGGGGTATTTTAACGAAAAAACAATCTGCAGCATTAACCCTTGAAGCTAGAATCATGAATTTTTTTGTGCTTAATCCTCAGGTCATTCGCCATCGAACAGGCCCATCGTGTCAGGTTCTATTGGGTAGGCGACTACCCATGTCCGCCTACCGGCTTGTCTTCTGTCTGTCCCTCTGTTCGGTCCAGTGCTCCGTTAATACAATGGCGATTTCGATGAAACCTGGTTGGTAGGTTCATACCATGACCTAGTTGTGTGCAAATGAAAACCGTTGCTATGGACACCACCGTTGCCTAGCAACGGGACTTTGAAATTTTTGAAAAATCATAAAAAATTTATTTTTTCAAAAATCGGGCCACGAGCAACTGTGGGCAGTACATTCGGCCATATTGTCAATATTTCCAGCCGGATCCTATGAATACTGTCGGAGAAGATAGACTTGAATGAACCCTGGTCGAAAACAATAAAAAAACGAAGTTCGTTATATCTCAGAGACTATGAGTCAGATATACATGAAACTGGTATGGTAGGTTCATGGTATGTACTAGTTATGTGTGAGAATGAACAGTTGCCATGGACCCCTCCGTTGCCTAGCAACGGCCGAAAAACCTCTAAATGTGGGGGTATTTTAACGAAAAAACAATCTGCAGCATTAACCTTGAAGCTAGAATCATGAATTTTCTTGTGCTTAATCCTCAGGTCATTCCCCATCGAACGGGCCCATCGTCAGGTTATATTGGGTAGGCGACTACCCATGTCCGCTACCGGCTTGTCTATTGGGTAGTCGATCTCGTCGAAAAAAAAATTCCCCAAATTTTTTTTGAAATTTGTTCTACCTTATTATCACTTTTTCCGTCGATATGTTTGTCTGTCCCTCTGTTCGATCCAGTGCTCCTTTAATACAATGGCGATTTCGATGAAACTTCGTTGGTAGGTTCATACCATGACCTAGTTGTGTGCAAATGACACCGTTGCTATGGACACCACCGTTGTCAAGCAACGGGACTTTCAATTTTTTGAAAAATCATTAAAAAAATTTTTTTTCGAAAATCAAAAATCCGGCCACGAGCGACTGTGGGCAGTACATTCAGCCATATTGTCAAAAATTTCCAGCCGGATCCTATGAAAACTGTCGGAGAAGATAGACTTTGAATGAACCCTGGTCGAAAACAATAAAAAAACGAAGTTCGTTATATCTCAGAGACTATGAGTCAGATATACATGAAACTGGTATGGTAGGTTCATGGTATGTCCTAGTTATGTGTGAGAAAGAACCGTTCTTATGGACCCTCCGTTGCCTAGCAACGGCCGACTATCCATGTCCGCCTACCGCTTGTTGGGTCTCGATCCAGTCGAAAAAAAAAAATTTGAAATTTGTTCTACCCTTATTATCACTTTCTCCGTCGATATGTTTGTCTGTCTCTCTGTCTGTCCTCTGTTCGGTCCAGTGCTCCGTTAATACAATGGCGATTTTGATGAAACTTGGCTGGTAGGTTCATCCCATGACCTAGTTGTGTGCAAATGAGAACCGTTGCTATGGACCCCACGTTGCCTAGCAACGGGACTTTGAAATTTTAGAAAAATCATAAAAAATTTGTTTTTTTCAAAAATCGGGCCACGAGCGACTGTGGGCAGTACATTCAGCCATATTGTCAAAATTTCCAGCCGGATCTAATGAAACTGTCGGAGAAGATAGACTTTGAATGAACCCTGGTCGAAAACAATAAAAAAACGAAGTTCGTTATATCTCAGAGACTTTGAGTCAGATATACATGAAACTGGTATGGTAGGTTCATGGTATGTCCTAGTTATGTGTGAGAAAGAACCGTTGCTATGGACCCCTCCGTTGCCTAGCAACGGCCGAAAAACCTAATGTGGGGGTATTTTAACGAAAAAACAATCTGCAGCATTAACCCTTGAAGCTAGAATAATGAATTTTTTTGTGCTTAATCCTCAGGTCATTCCCCATCGAAGGGCCCATCGCGTCAGGTTCTATTGGGTAGGCGACTACCCATGTCCGCCTACCGGCTTGTTGTTGGTAGTCGATAAGTCGAAAAAAAATTTTTTTTTTGATCTACCTTATTATCATTTTTCCGTCGATATGTCTGTATGTCTGTCTGTTCGGTCCAGTGCTCCGTTAATACAATGGCGATTTCGATGAAACTTGTGGGTAGGTTCATACCATGACCTAGTTGTGTGCAAATGAGAACCGTTGCTATGGAGACCACCGTTGCCTAGCAACGGAACTTTGAAATTTTTGAAAAATCATAAAAAAATTATTTTTTCGAAAATCAAAATCGAGCCACGAGCGACTGTGGGCAGTACATTCAGCCATATTGTCAAAAATTTCCAGCAGAAACCTATGAAAACTGTCGGAGAAGATAGACTTTGAATGAACCCTGGTCGAAAACAATAAAAAACGAAGTTCGTTATATCTCAGAGACTATGAGTCAGATATACATGAACTGGTATGGTAGGTTCATGGTATGTCTAGTTATGTGTGAGAGAACCGTTGCTATGGACCCCTGCGTTGCCTAGCAACGGCGAAAAACCTCAATGTGGGGGTATTTTAACGAAAAAACAATCTGCATCATTAACCCTTGAAGCTAGAATCATGATTTTTTTTGTGCTTAATCCTCAGGTCATTCCCCATCGAACGGGCCCATCGCGTCAGGTTATATTGGGTAGGCGACTACCCATGTCCGCCTACCGGCTTGTCTGTCTGTCTGTCCCTCTGTTCGGTCCAGTGCTCCGTTAATACAATGGTGATTTTGATGAAACCTGGTTGGTAGGTTCATACCATGACCTGTTGTGTGCAAATGAGAACCGTTGCTAGTACACCACCGTTGCCTAGCAACGGGACTTTGAAATTTTTGAAAAATCATTAAAAAAAAAATTTTTCGAAATAAAAAAATCGGGCCACGAGCGACTGTGGCAGTACATTCAGCCATATTGTCAAAAATTTCCAGCCGGATCCTATGAAAACTATCGGAGAAGATAGACTTTGAATGAACCCTGGTCGAAAACAATAAAAAAACGAAGTTCGTTATATCTCAGAGACTATGAGTCAGATAACATGAAACTGGTATGGTAGTTCATGGTATATCCTAGTTATGTGTGAGAAAGAACCGTTGCTATGGACCCCTCTGTTGCCCAGCAACGGCTGAAAAACCTCAATGTGGGGGTATTTTAACAAAAAAACAATCTGCCGCATTAACCCTTGTAGCGAGAATCACGAATTTTTCTGTGCTTAATCCTCAGGTCATTCCCATCGAACGGCCCCATCGCGTCAGGTTATATTGGGTAGTCGACTACCCATGTCCGCCTACCGGCTTGTCTGTTTGTGTGTCTGTCTGTCAGAGCATAACTCCGTGCACTTTGATCCGATCTTGATGAAACTTGGTTATGTGTTCGATATCAATGTCTAGTTGTGTTTTCCTGGATGACGGCGTGCTACGCCCATTGTGGGCGTAGCCACGCCCAAATATAGCTATTTTTAGGGGTAGTCGGATTAAAAATCTATCTTCTCTGAGGTAGTTGACTGAATGGAATGGGTTCTTCGGTATTTGAATAGCAAAATAATTATCTAAAACTTGTCGTTGTCCAATTTTTCATTTTCGTCCAAAGGTCAAGGTCACAAGGTCAAAAACTTAGAAAATTGCGAATTTTGACATAAAAATCATACGACCGCCCAAACTTTGAGAGCTAGGATGACATATTTTTTATGAGTAATCTTGAGGTCATTCCCCACCTAAGTCTCGAAACCATTTGGCTCTATCTCGAACACCTTGCCCGTGGCGCCCCCTTCAAGTTTGTTTTTACGCTGATTTCATCAAAGTATGGATAATCCGAGGAGTGCGAAATGCCATATAGCCTATAATGTTATATTGTTCTGGAATGTTCCAGAGGAAGTTTTGCACCAAAGGTCATAATCCTTGACCTTTGACCTTAAAGTTCAAAAGGTCAAATTTTCAAAGTTGTGGGAATCGAACCGGGTTTTCGACCTTCTTCGACGAACTAACTCCAATAAGCTATAGCACGTATCCTGTTTCCTTATTTTAATGTCCACAACATTGTTTTGTGACCTTTAAAGGTTATGCAAAGGTCAAATTTTGAAAGTGTTTGAACGAAACCAGGTTTTCGACATTTTGCAGCTAATAACCCGTCACCCTACCACATCATGTTGATAATTTTATAACTTGGTCAAACATTATCGCATTGTCTCATCCTTGACTTCTGAAACAATCTACATCGTCAAATACCCTCGTGAACCATCGTCGTCTTCAGACTTATCTTCTCTTAGATTACCTAGCTTTCCTTTACTTCCTCCACTCCAACCTAGATCTTCTATAAAAGCCTTTCTCACCTCCTTGATGGATACTCTCAGCTCTTGGCAATTCTCCTGACTGTTCTTGTGTAAAAGTTGAAGAAAAATACCTGTTTAATAAGCCTGCCATCTCACTTTCATCACTAACCACTCTTCTAGTGCTATTCCTCAATGGGCCCACACTGGTCCTAACCTGTTCTTTTACCCTGATATACTTAAAGAATGCCTTGATATTATGTTTAATATCCTTAGCCATGTCCTTCTCATACTCTCTTTTGGCTTGCCGAGTTATTTTCTTAACTTGCCTCTGTATACTCCGATCGTGATGTTGCTGATGATTGGCCAACAAGTGATGAAACTGGTATGGCAGCTTAGGGGAGTGAGTAGCATTGGGTTTCTCATGTATACACTGGTGTCGTGAGGGGTGGGTGAACTGGGCAGCCGTCCCGAGCGGCACTGTTGTGAGGGGCAGTGAATTCGTTTTGTTGCATCTCTCCATCTATCACTCTCGACACTTCTGAGGACAATTTTCCTGTGGCGTGTGAAAACGCAAGCACAGGGAGGGGTTCAACTGTGCAAAGGGATCCGCCCTCCATTTGCTTTCCAAAGGTTGTAGCCAATGATGTCTCAAAGACAGGGGTGGGCAAAAATGAGCGTGGCGTGCTGGGAAACTAAACTCGAAGACGAGGCAGTGAGGTGTTTACGTCTCATTCCAGTTCACCGTTCCTGTCTCATCAGAGGTGTACCGAGAGACTGGAGTATTTGGTACCCGGGGCAGACCCTTCCTTCGGCACCCACCCACAAGATGAATTATTTTAAAAATCAAATACACAGAAAACATGTGTGCAAGTAAATTTTCAAGTACTGTCCCTGTAGTAAGCAAATTGGAAAAAAAGAAATTAGATTTTAATTGGTGCAAACCACTTCAATATACTTCATGTCCTTCCTTCCATCCATCTGTCAAACGTGAAGAAGAAGGACCCTTCAAACGCACCGTGTTTCATTCAATAATAGTTTGTTGTTGTTTAGTTTTTCTTGTGGTGGTGTTTTGTTTTTTGTGTTATTATTTATTTGCATCAGGACAGTAAGGTCACCCCGCCTGTTGGGGAAGTAACCGTCAGTCCCCCATGGGGCCACTTTTTAAGCGGTGTCGCTGCTTCACTGCACAACTTCCTTCCGACACGGTGCGATTTTTGTTTTTTCTGGGATGTTTGACAAAATAACAAATAATAAAAAAGGAGGCGGGTACAAAAAAAGAAAGCGAGCGGGGACGATCAACTGGTGTTTTTTTTTTTATCTGGCTAGCCGTTATCAACTGGCCCTTCTCGTTCGGGAACTTAGACTCGATTATTTTGGACTAAATTAACTTTATTACTGAGTTACCATCTTTATTATATAGTAAACAATAATATTATAATTTCACTTGCAACGAAAACCATAGTCGTATTATCGTGCTGGTATTTCAACTCTCCCAAATGCACCACCCCTCCCTTCCCCCCGGCTATCACCCGGGGTGGACCGCCCTCTCCGCACCTCCCTAAATGCGCCATTGCATCTCATTCCTGTGTTCGCGAGACAAGTTTGCTTCACTGAAGGCGAGGAAAATAGGAACCACACAGTCACAACAACTGAATGCTTAGTAGGCCGATGACGATTTTGAAAGGTGGAAAACAAAGGTGTAACCGTTTACTTGCAAATGCACTGTACTTGATTTGATTTGCAATAACATTATTTAATTAGGCTTTTTTGTTTAATTCAGCATATGAGTTAAGAGGGGGCGGCAATTTGACATTTCGCCCCGAATGGCATTTTTCCTCGATATGCCACTGCATGTATGTACTACTTGTGAATGTCTGCAACTGTAGAGGAACCTAGATAGGGTTTGAAACAGCAAAGGACATAACTTGTGTAGCTCTTCCTGGTTGCTTGATGCCGCTTTCTTAATTTATTTGTTAATCCTCGCCACCTCGGTTAATTGATTCAGTGAGAGCTAAGTGGTTATTCCCTCCAGTTACGGGTGATGAGAGATGTGATTGGGTCTTGTTAAATATATATATATATATATGCCCCCCAAAAAATAAAACTTCTGAACCAAATCCAACCAAACTTGGCATGTTGACAAATTTTACCCAAAGTATGGTTTCTGTCTGGGTAGCATATCTAGGGGGTTGAGTTCAGGGTGGCAAGAAGACCCCAATTCTCTCTTTGTAAATGTGTATCGCCGTGCCACCTGGTAGAAGCCTGAATTGCAAATCATTTTCTTACACTGCACTATTGTGGAATATTGTAGTACTCCATTTAGAGGGATGATACGGGGAAAAAATGGCCGCCCATTCAAATGTGTACACAATGATATGCTTCTAAACTACTATAGAATGAAGTCATGAGCATTTAAAAGCCATAACTTTTATTTCCGAGCGTTTTCTGAACGACCCAGACTTTAAAAAATATTCCGAATACATCACTAAAGTGGCACAATGAAAGATCGCTAAATAGCCAATTTGTACTTCTTCTTCTGCTTCTTCCCCTCTCAAAACAATGTAAAACTGTTGCCAAATCTAACTTAATAACTGCTGAAGCCATGATGGTGATGCCAATGCAAGGAAGTTACTTTGTCTCTGGGCTAGTGCACGTAACCTAAAGTTTCAAAATATATAAAACATTAATAGTTTTATTACGAAAAGAAATTAAACGTATATGTGGACTCAACCAAACCAGGCCAGGATTGTGGGAGGTGGGAAAATTTACAGAACAATTCCAAAAGTGATACATATCCAAACCATCACCCAAATCAACTGAAACGAATATTAAAACAATTTAATAACATAAATTTATTTAATCCATACCAATATAACAATATATAAAACATTGTGCATTTTATTGTTTTTAAAATGAGAATCGCGTTGACATTTCTGCGCATGTGGTAATCCACATTGTGGACTGAACCAACAGCCATGAGTGAGGGGAGGGGGGGGGTTGGGGGAGGGGGGGGATTGAATGTACCATAAGCCAAATTTAACAACATAGATGAATTTACTCCATGTCAAAATAACAAAATACTGTATATAAATCATGAAGCATTTTATGACTAAATTTTTTTGCAGAAACAAGAAAAAAAAACATTTAAAAAAATGTAACAACACTGAGTGATGAAATCTCAAACAAACAACCAAACGAGGTAGGAATGACACCACATTACGATTCCACAATACGGGGACGATTCTACAATACGACACCACAATCCTCTTATGGATTAGCATCACGACATCTGTATAAATGACCTCATGTTGATTGGGTTTCCCAACTTGTAACTAAGTGTTATTTGCACAGGGTTTGCTTCATTTTGGCCTCGATTGAAACTTGAATTGGCAGTGTATGAAACATTTGAGTATGCTATTTTTTTGATGAACGACTTGAGCTCTAACTTTCATTTTCACTCATTGAGTGTTCTAATGACGTCCCCCATTACTGTCGGTGCTCTCTGCTCTCCCAACCTTCCGCTACCTCTGTTCAGTGTCCTCTCATTATACTCATGATTTTCTGCGGAGACATCTACAGCCTGCTCAGTTTCTTCAGCTTCGTGCGTTGGTTGTTCATAGGCTTGTCCGTCAGTGGCCTAGTGTACATGCGCTTCACACGTCCAGACATGCGGAGACCATTCAAGGTGAGAATGAGGTGGACGAAAGTTTGCAAGGATGAGTGTTTAAAAAAATAATAATAACTACTTTGGGAAGTAGTTATTTTACTTGAGATTCCAAAGATTATGGGTTGATGTTCCCTAATTATTTTTAAAAGTACAATGGTCCATTTATTTAAATGAAACTGGGCTATAAATTCAGTTATATGTATAATATTTGGTTTTAATAGTAATATAATCAATTGATTTGAGGCTGAGGTATTGGTTTCCATTAAACCCCAATTACACAACACCAGGGCAATCTACTCTTGACTCTGTGGTGGTTTGTCCTAGGAAATGTAAATATCTGCATTGAGGCAATTTAGTTGGCCTTTGAGACGATCTGTCTGTCGAGAAGCTCTTGATTTCTGTTTGCAACTAGCTTACCATGCCTGGTGTTGGCTTAATGGTTCAGGTGGTGGGCTTGGGATCCCAGGATCCTGATTTCAAATCCCCCTTTGCTGTTGAATTGATACTAGGCAGAGTTGACCATGCCTGTCATCCTTCTGAGGTCGGCAAAATGAGCACCAGCTTGCTGGTATCCTGTGTCGGATTGGTGACCCGTCCAGGATTGTGTCCAATAGCCAAGGAGACTGTTTAGACAGCACCAGCGCTTTGCACAGAGTATGGTCCCAATGGATGGAACTTGTTTACTTGCATTATAGGGTATTGAAAAAATGGAAGTTTGTTTTGTTACCTAAAAGTAGAAATATGCTTACTTACAACAGCAGTTAAATATTTACACTTACAACACTTACTTACAACACTTAGAACGAATGCCCACTTACAACAGCTAACTTACTTACTTTGTTGTGTTGTTACAATCTTTATCTGAAACGGTTTCGCGAGAAATATGTAGGTCAAAAGACGGGGTGATAAGAAAATGAAAAGCCTGTATTTGCAGTCTTGTAGTTGTTGAAACAATATAGTCAAAATATATAACTAATACTGTATTTATAAAATATCGAGGCAGCAGATGAGAGCACGGACAAACAGCCACAGATTGGCAACCATTGTGGAGGCTTGATGGACCTAATGGCCTCCACCTGCATTGAAGTTCCTTGCAATGGAACTCAAAATCATTATTTTTTTTATTATTATTATTATTACTAGCTGAAGTGTCCATCTATGATGGGGAGTAAAGAACAGAAAAACACCATAAATATTCTCTTTCAGCTCATATAACCATGTTTTGTGATAGTTGCATTATTTAATTAGTTTCAAATTAAATTACTTTGTGTGCACATACACTGTATCTATAATTTAATTCTAGCTTCAGTTTCCCAACAAAATGCATGTACTCATTTTAATTTATGAAAAAGTTTGGCTACATACATACATACGTACAACACGACACACCAACACACACCACCACACACACACAACACAACACTCCATTATAATATGAGTACCCTTGCCAGAGGATATGGTATTGCATTTGGGTTTGTTTGTTACTTACGAAATCTAAAGATTTCGTAAGTATATTGATCACTTCCGGACTCTGTTTGTTACTTACGAAAGCTAAAGATTTCGTAAGTATATTGATGACTTCCGTCCTCTGTTTGTGTGTTTGTTTGTTATCTGCGCAAAACGAAGTTTTTGCAAGATATGTTAGTCAGCTTGTATGTTTTTTTTTTGTTTGTCTGTAATCACGTATAAAAAATTCTGCAGAGCACAGTTATCATTGGAATTTTTGTAACTGCATATCAGAGGCCTATAGAGGTCCCTTTCAGTGCATAAAATTTTGAAGGTCAAGGTCAAAGGTCAAGGTCACTTTGTCGAAATCAGGGGAGTCGACGAAACCCTTATTTTTTGAGTAATTTTGATCGGATCGTCTTCAAACTTCATGGGAATATAGTTCATGGTCTGGCGCTCAGCTGATTAATTTTGGTGGCGATTGGCCTTGACCTTCATGTTAGCGCTAAGGTCAAACATATTTGACCCCAAGGTCAAATTTTCAAGTTTTAGGAACCATATCGTGTAGTACCTCAATTGAACACCTCGATGAGTGCTTTCTAGATATATCAAGCTTGAGACATTATGACGTCATTTGGTGACGTTATGAGGCAAACACATATTTTTCATGGTTACTCTTGTAGAAGATTCTCATCGGAATCTCTCGTAGGCAGTATTCCTCAAGGAGTCGCTCCTGGTGGATAGCAGCTCTGTTCACCTCAGTGTGACCTTAAAGAAGTCACACGTGGTCACATTTGGCAAGATACGGGTCACCCTGCGGGTGACATTGGTTTATTGTGTGTTTGTTTTGTGTTTGTGTGTTTGTTTGTAGGCACGATAACTCGAGAACGGAAGAAGCTACCAATGTCAAATTACACCACGTGATTCAGGAGGGTGATGTAGCGCTGATTAGATTTTGGTCAAAATCGGTCAAAGGTCAAGGTCACAGTGAGGTCAAACATAATTCCGTAATTCATGTGGAGAAATGGAGTATTTTTGTTCGCTCGACGTTACGAGTTCGTTTTAACTTCGATTTTAATTTTGTCTTCAGTTTTTGCGATCGCTTAGGACGCTTAAAACTCGGTTGTCGAATTTCTGGTAAAAATCGATGTTTTGGAGCGTTTTATATTGTATAAAAAATATTTCACTCGTGCATCACGGGTCGTCCCATGATGCAGTGCGCTCGAGCAGACGCGTCGTTGAGTCACGTATGGTTTGCGTGTGCGCGCTGACGGTGTTTTCGATAAAGATGGTGTTTAAAAGTCATTTTTTTATCCAATAAAGGTTATCGTCGCATGCCTGACTCGCTGAGCCGTCGGATTATGTAAAGATTGTTGGTGGATGGCTGAATATTACGGTTTTGGTACTTTGATAAAATAATATAAATAATTGCGTGGAGAAATGGAGATTTTTGCTTCGCTCGACGTTACGAGTTCGTTTTAACTTCGATTTTAATTTTGTCTTCGGTTTTTGCGATCGCTTAGGACGCTTAAAACTCGGTTGTCAAAATTCTGGTAAAAATCGGATGTTTTGAGACGTTTTAGATTGTATAGAAAATATTTCACTCGCCGCGTCACGGGTCGTCACGTGGTGCAGTGCACTTGAGCAGAGGCGGCGTTGATCATGTAATGGTTTTCCGTGTGCGCGCGTGATGGTGTTTTCGATATAGATGGTGTTTAAAAGTAATTTTTTTATCCCAATAAAGGTTATCGTCGCATGCCTGACTCGCTAAGCCGTCAGATTATGTAAAGATTGTGGTGGATGGCGAATATTACGGTTTTGTGACTTTGATAAAATAATATAAAATAATTGCGTGGAGAAATGGAGATTTTGCTTCGGTCGACGTTACGATTTTTGATGGTTTGGTACAGAATCATCGTAGAAACTTCTGGTTTGCGTCGCTACCTTCTATAGAGACAGCTTTTATTAGACAAGGTCAGAGGTCAAGTTGACGATTTCGTAAGTACAGTCTGATGCGTTGTTTTGGTGTTGTGTGTTTGTAGGCACGATAACTCGAGAGCGGAAGAAGCTACCGATGTCAAATTAAACCACGCGATTCAGGAGGGTGATGGCTAGCGCTGATTAGATTTTGGTCAAAATCGGTCAAAGGTCAAGGTCACAGTGAGGTCAAACATTCGATTTTTGATGGTTTGGTACAGATAACTCGAACGGAAGAAGCTACCAATGTCAAATTACACCACATGATTTGGAGGGTGTGGCTAGCGCTGATTAGATGTTGGTCAAACGGTCAAAGGTCAAGGTCACAGTGAGGTCAAACATTCGATTTTTGATGGTTTGGTACAGAATATCGTAGAAATTCTGGTTTGCGTCGCTACCTTCTCTAGAGACAGCTTTTATTAGACAGGTCAGAGGTCAAGTTGACGATTTCGTAAGTACCAGTCTATGACTGCTTGTTTTGTTTGTTTTTCTGTTTGTTACTTACGAACTTTTAGATTTCGTAAGTATATTGATGCCTTCCGTTTCTGTTTGTTTGTTTGTTTGTTTGTTTGTTTGTAGCACGATAACTCGAGAAGGAAGAAGCTACCATGTCAAATTACACACGTGATTCAGGAGGGTGGTGGCTAGCGCTGATTAGATTTTGGTCAAAATCGGTCAAAGGTCAAGGTCACAGTGAGGTCAAACATAATTCCTTAAATTAACATGGAGAAATGTGAGTATTTTTGCTTCGCTCGACGTTACGAGTTCGTTTTAACTTCGATTTTATTTTGTCTTCGGTTTTTGCGATCGCTTCGGATGCTTAAAACTCGGTTGTCGAAATTCTGGTAAAAATCGGATGTTTTGGAGATGTTTTAAGATTGTATAAAAAAATATTTCACTCGAAGCGTCAAGGGTCGTCCCATGATGCATTGCACTCGAGCAGACGTCACGGGTCGTCCCATGATGCATTGCGCTCGAGCAGACGTCACGGGTCGTCCCTTGATGCAGTGGCTCGAGCAGACCCGTCGTTGATTCACGTTAAGGTATAATTGCGTGGAGAAATGCCGATTTTTGCTTTGCTCGACGTTACGAGTTCATTTTAACTTCGATTTTAATTTTGTCTTCGGTTTTTGCGATCGCTTAGGACGCTTAAAATCGGTTGTCGAAATCTGGTAAAAATCGGATGTTTTATGAGATTTATGTCGGGTGTCGTATCTGAGGTATTATGCACTGAAGATTATGCTAATGAGGGGATTGTAAGACACAGCATTACGCGCTCGTTTGCGTCGCTACCTTCTCTCGAGACAGCTTTTATTAGACAAGGTCAGAGGTCAAGTTGACGATTTCGTAAGTACCACTCTATGACTGTTGTTTGTTTGTTTTTTGCTTGTTTTTCTGTTTGTCCATACAGAATGTGAATATGTCTTAACAGTCTATTGAAACTATAATGGGTCTTAATAACATTCTATTTATAATGGGTCTTAATAACATTCTATTGAAACTATAATGGGTCTAAATAACATTCTATTTATAATGGGTCTTAATTATAATGGGTCTTAATAAAGCTGCGTCTTAATAACATTCTATTGAAATTATAATGGTAATGGTAATGACACTGATAATGATAATGGTATGTCATGATGATGAGAATAATAATGATAATGGTACATAATGATCATGAAGCATCATGATAATGATAATAATAATGGTAATAATAATGGTACATAATGATAGTTATGATGATAATGATAATAATGACAATGATAATGCTGGTTAATTATAGTGATACGTAATTATTATCATAACAATGGTAATAATAATGATAATGATAATAATGATGATGATATTGAAACATGGTAATAATGGTGCAGGAGTACATCTATTAATTACATACTATTGTAAGTGAGTACATCCATTAATTACGTAGCATTGGAACATGAGTACAATCCGTCTATTAATTACATACTATTGGAACGTCCATTCATTATGTACTGATGCAATGTGAGTACGTCTATTAGTTACGGACTAATGAAATGTGTGTACTACGTCCATTAATTATGGTTCATTGGAACGTGAGCATGTTTATTAATTACGCACTATTGAAATGTGAGTACGTCGACCAAGTATGTACTGTTTGAACATGGGTTGGATCGTATGTCTATTAGTTACATATTATTGACTTACATAATAGACTGCGTCTATTCATTACGTCCATTAATTGCGTACAGTTGGAATGTACCTTTTAGACCTCCAGACCTTCACGCCTTTCACTCTTGTCGAGAGGAAAATTAAATTTTGAATGAAGTGTCAGAGCAATGCTTGTTGGTAAAGGCAAACCAACACCTTATTCGAGATTTATTTATTTTGCAATAATTACCCTGGATATTTCTCAACGACCAAAATAATTTTGGTAAAATAGTGTCTTTCCCGATTGATCTTCTCTTTGATAGTTATGAGAGTGTCGCCAACCAAACAATATAACCTCAAGATTAAAAATGGTAATAATCTCATGTAATCACAATTTGGAGCTTCAGCTTTCATAGAACATCACAAACAGCTGCATCATAGAGGATGGAGGTCCAAATGAGCTGACAAGGGAAATTCCATGACTGACCCATCCAAGGAATTTACCTACCGAGTGAAATACCTACTTTTGTAATGGAAGCAATTGGATCTTCAACATGAAAATTAAGATGAGATGGTTGATTTAACATTCCCCCCTGAAGAACAGCTGACTCCATGAGGCAGGTATTGCCAGCAGTAAATCACATGAAAATTTTCATCTAATCTGAAGTCGCTGGAAATTGAATCTAGGGGCAAATTAGTTACCAGTTAGTGAACCAACAACCGCTTGAACGACGGCTCTTATCTGCACAGAGGAAACTTAAATGACAATGTTTAAGGTAATTGGTGGTGTACTGAAATGAGGATGTACATGAATATCCACTCTGAGTCTGAGAAGTCGGTGGTTCGAACTCTGACGGAGTCACACTAAAAAATTTTTTTTTAATGTTACATAATGTTTCCTTGCTTGAAACTCAGCACTTAAAAATGATAGATGAGCCTAATGGCTTCCTCCTGTGTTGAAGGTCCTTATAAGGAAACTTTTCCTCCTGTGTTGAAGGTCCTAGTACTCCTTGCAATTGTTGTATGGAAAACAAAACGCATGATAATCTTGTTTATTTTCTGCCAATATGCCATGGGATCTCAGAATTGCAATGTTTGTGTTCACAACAGGTGCCCCTGTTCATGCCAGTACTCTTCTCGCTGTCCTGTTTTGTCATTGTCTTCCTGTCACTCTATTCTGATCCTGTCAATGCCGGCATCGGTTGTGTTATCATGCTGACAGGCATCCCTGCCTACTATGTTCTGCACATCTGGCAGTGCAAGCCACGGCTCACCAATGAGATTACAGGTATGTTTACAACATGGTTTGTGCCAGCTTTGTGCTTCTGTTGCAGTGGTTGATTGGAAAGAAGAGTTGCATGATGTACATTCAAGAAGAAAAAATAAAAGCAAGCCTTCAGCTTGGTATAAGTCTGGTAGGACAGCCTGTAGGTATGTGCACACTGTCAAGCCTGGGTTTGAACCTCAACACAGCAAAACTGTGAGCATGATATTTCACATGAAGTGCCATTCATCAATTAAGAGCTAGTAGGTTGATAGACTTTAAAGATCCCATGCTTTACTTCTCAAAGAGGAAGCGACATAAAAATGTTCCAAATTCCTGCTTTAAACTACAGGGGGTATTGCATCCACAGCAGAGCTGCATTTCCAGCATGGAATGGACCTGGTGCAAGCCTTCAGCCATGTGCTGCAAATTAAACAAGAAAAAGAGCAATCAGAGATTGCAGACCCTCGTCAGGACTTGTGTTGTGTGGTGTTTGTGTATTAGTGTGTTATGTAATTAATAAGAGACATAATTAGAACTGCCACTTTATAACTGCTGGCAGTGATGACCGGGTACCAAGATGTCCCACTTTGATGCAACCCCGCTTTGATTGGACACGTGACCCTGACCCTGACCCTGACCCATGACGTTGTTTATCATTCAATTGGATTTAGAATGGGATTCAAATAAATTCAATTCAAATCAAATGGAAGACCAAATAGGTACAGTCCTGCATTGGAGTCAACAGAAAGAACCCGAACAAACAAAACGCAAAGATGAAGTCATCAGGAGGAACCTGGATAGGATTCACATTTCAGCTGCTGCCCCTCTACCGTAAAACCCATCCAGGCACAGCCAAATGAGCCTTATTCAAAAAAAAAATCAAAAAGAACCCAGATCAAAAAAATTGAATACGTCTGGCTGCCAGACCATGTGTCCGATGAAGTTGAAATTTAAAGCATGTATTCCCCCATCATTACTAGATCATAATTGTGAAGTTTCATGTCGATTGATTAAGTGGTTCCAGGGAAACCATTATTTAATATTTTTCTTCAATCCAATATGGCTGCCAAACCATGTGACCTATGATGTCAAATGTATGAACCTTTTGTTCCTCATGGATCGGTGCTAATATGTGTAATGTTTTGCCTCGATCTGTTCAGCCACTTCAGAGAAGATTGTTTGTTTTTTTAACAATATGGCTGCCGAAACACGTGACCGATGACATCATGAATTTTTTTTTCTGTAGACCATTTTATCCCTAGATGACCCTCAAAATTTTTCATAATGATCAGATGTCGTGTTCTGCAAACGCAATTATGACGTCATAACGAAGGCATCTATGATGTCGTAAAAAAAAAAAATCACACATTCCCCATGAGGAGCACTTGCTACGTGCCAAGTTTCAGTTTTTTTTCCTTGGTGCGGTTTCAGAGATAGAGGTCCAAAGTTTTTCCATTTTTTTCCAACATGGCTGCCACACCACGTGGCCTATGACGTCATAATTATGATTAAAACATTCTACATAAGTCGTCGCACCTTTGGTGAAAATTTTGTTTTTCGCAGTTTACCCCGCGAAAATTTGGATTCCTACTTGTTCTTTATTTACCAACTGATTGCTCTGAAACCCGATACAGCCCTTCTACTCTATGGTTCGCAGGACCGCTCGGACTTGGTGCTTTCGATTTTGGATCAGGGGGCTCCCGGGGGCGTTCCCCCAGATTGGCTCCAGTCTAACGAATGCCCATGACATTCCCAAGATTTTGGATTCAGCAGAGGTCTGAACTACAACCTCAAGAGATGACCGTCAGCAAAATCGGGGTTATTTATCAATCTTCTTTGACTGCCTGGCAGGCAGAGTAAAAATATTATCTCACTCCTATCCGTGCATGTGCAATCGGGACAAATTCAGAGCAAATGTACTGTTAAACGGGTAACTTGTCTTCCGATTCATGTTCCGATTTGTGTTCAAAATATCACATTGAATTTAAATAAGTTGTTCCCCGATCATCAACTGACGATCTTAAACTGATAAGACAGACGGACAGATGGATAGACGGATCTGAAGCAATTGCTAAAACCCTGCTTTTTAGTCTACGTGTGAGGGGTAATAATGATGAGTTTGGCATCGGATATTTTACCGATGAAGATTCCCAACATTGCTTAATGTACTGTTGATGAGGGGAAAATTAAATTGCATGACTGACACCAGTGATGGTTGTCAGATACAGTAGTATATGGTTGTTGGGTGGTGTACCATCATATTCAGTTATCATTTTATCGGAAAAAGGCATCGCCAGTAGTCACAGCATTGACACATGATATAATAGGTTACTCTTTCCAATTTAGAAATTATCTCACTCGACTTACTAATTTGTGATTGGTGAAAATGAGAACATATTGATCATATCACGCTCAGTTATTTCAATTAACCCTTACTAACGTACAGCTTTGAATTTTTGAATCGCTTGATGCTTGTCTTACCCTTAAATTACTGCACTGTGTATGTATGTCTATGTGTATATATATATATATATATATATAAATAATTTGCACTCTACTCTACTTTATTTCACTCTGCACTGATCGTCCGTATTTTACAGGCCGAATCACACACATGTTACAGATCCTGCTTCAAGTGACACCACAAGAAGCAACGACTTACTGATAGTGTTCTGGAATAATCTTGCCCTCACATTCTTCCCTTATCTATCACATGATGTGTATGTTCTTACTTACCTTGCCAAGAGTGTCTTACTCAAGAGAATTACATAGGGTTTTTAGGTTGCAGTTTATCATTGTGCTAGCCAAAGCCTCGTCACAAATTATATTGTACATCTGTGCAGTACCAATTATGGGCATGTGAAATAAGCACTGTGGATGCAGCCACTTGTAGGGACTGCAGTAGTTTCGAAGAAGGTCTAGACTTGAGTTCTGCAGCAGCTGCTGTCTTTAAAATGCACAACACTCCTTTATCTTTGAACCCTCTGTCATAGACAGATTGGAAATTCAGAAAACGCCTCGAGAAAAGTCCTTGAGACACGTTTTTGCTACAAGCTGGTAGCGAGTTGTTTTAGAAAAATTCAGGAGCTCTGGATCCGAATCTGCTTGTTACCAAAATGTCTTTTTTCATGTTAAAATGTCAAAAATCGTTAATGATAACATAACATCAAAATTAACAAACTGTTCATCGATTGTGCACCTATAGATCAGCGATCACCCCAAGACTGAATCAGAGGTCACTGAATGCCATTAAACAGGATGAGGACTGGTTCCCAGGTGATTCTTGCTGAATGCCGAACTGGTGGCATCAAGTGTCCGGCAACAATCAATCCCGAGGATACATCTTGGGTACAGAGATGGCCAAGCACAAGTTTTGGGGAATTGGTAGATAGTTTCATTGGAAGGATTAAATTAGCAAGTGCTCGGTATGAAAGGGTTGATATCATTTTCAATTGATACAGAGAATATTCCATCAAGACACCAAAAAAGGACCAAGACAACTCGGCCCAATCAACATATTATTGAAAGTCAGTCGTGTCGTCCCCTTGTCAGTTAACTAGACCAACTTAACAGCCCGTTCAGAGAAGGTGGACCTAACAATCTTTCCATCCAAGAAATTGATAAGCCTGGCTCCGGATAACACAAATTTGTGTGCACAGCTTACAATGTGCAAAATTATGTGGATAGCCAAATCAGGCTCATGTCTCCTTTTCTCTAAAACAAATAAACTGCAAGAATTGAAACCAACGAGTGTTGCCTTGAGGTGCACACATAATACGGACACACGAGCAGAACATGGTTTCGATACGTGCAAACTGTGCACAACCCAACCTTCTTATGCCGAGGGACAATGGATATACACTTGGCAATGAAGGGAAACATGTTCCCATTCTGACGAAGCTCAGTGCCAGCCTGGATGGCTACATAGAAATGCTGACATATGCCAATGTGAAACTGGTTGCAAGACGGTGTGTTGCGAGTGCTGGAAGTTAAAAATGTTCTGTACTCGCACATTAGCGATGAGCCGGTGCCCGCTTGCATGATTATGGGAGACCTATGCGTTTTCAACTAGCCTGGCAATTTGAAATCCCAATGTACGGTGCAGTGATCGATCGAGACAAGCACTGCCATCAATCAGAAATGTACTGTCCAGTGGTGCAATACACAACTTTTACAATGACATATGAATGCTAAACGAGGCTTTTTGCGCTTGTGCTGTGTGTGTTTACAGTGAATCGGTTCTGCTCACCAGGCACTTTTAACCTGTCGTAACTAGCATGGAATTTGTAATTCAAATTGACTTTTAAACATAAGTTTTAGCATTTAGAGGAAAGAGTGGCAATTTCAAAATGGTTAACCATCATCGTTACTGAATGCAAATTGGACTCACGAGACTATAGCAAATACGAGAAATATCTGTGGATGAGAGGTGTCGGGTTCAGATAATTTCCTGTTCGTACAATCTAGTGTCGGCCCCGTGGATATAACACACGCACGCACACACACACACACACACACACACACACACACACACACACAAACACACAGGACGTGGATACTTCGAGACCAGGAAGGGCTCCGTTCGACCTTCTGAAACCCACATATATGGAGGTAACAACCAATGACACACACGCACACACACAAACTTCTCCTTTTAGCAATAGACGCAAAAATCTAGTATAATTTCTCTTGTGGCCCCAGAATGAAACAATTTATTTATAACAGCCCTCACATTCCTGGTGTTGGCTTAATGGTTAGGGAGGTAGGCTTTGGATCCTAGGGTCCTGAGTTCAAATCCCGCTCAGCTGTTGAATTAATACCAGGTGGGGTTGACTCGACCTGTCATCCTTCCAAGGTCGGCAAAATGAGTGCCAGCATGCTGGTATACTGTGTCGGAGTGGCGACCCGTCCAGGATTGTGCCCAATAGCCAAGGAGACTGCTTAGGCAGCACCAACGCTCTGCACAGAGTATGGTCTCAATCTCCTCCTCTCCTCCTCACAGCTCTCGAAGCTCCCACTCCCCTCCCAACATAATTAATAGTAAATATCATCATTTTAAACATGCCCTGTACAATTGCAAGCCCCAAATATGTCCTTCCCATCGGTGTTCAGAAGTAACTAAGCCAGATACACAGTCCATTCACTGCTAGCGACCCGTCAGGGGTTTGTGGGAATGCACACACTCATCCACTCAGGCCTTGCACAGGCCCACTTCGGAGTTTGTACGATGAGCAGCTGCCCGTTCGGTGAGCTGAGAAAGTTCTCCAAGTCTTTCATTGTGCAGACAGAATCACAGCCATTTCTCTTGAGTACCTTTCCAAGTATTTTCCGCTTCTTTTAGAAGCATTGTGAGCTATTTCAGGTACCAATCCTTATCTCGTACATATTCAAATACCATATTTTTCCCCGACCACGGCAGTTTTCTGGGGGTTCTGTGCATGCGCACTGATTATTTTGTGGCGGATTACGTCATTTAGAAAATTGCGTATTGTAGAAAGTTGGAGCCCAGTAGATGTCAAACCTGTTGGAATGTTCAATGTATTTGTGATTTATGATCATCATGATGTCTCGTTAACCATATCTGGCCAACTGCTTGAACCCAATTCCAGAAAGGAGAACAATCAGGAGTTGAATCTTTTGGCTTTATGGCCTTTCAGGTTGCTGTCATCTTGATCCTATTTGCATTAATCTTAGCCCAGACCAGATGGGATTATAATTTATATACAATAAATAAACACTTTCTATGAGCAAATTTTGGGGCAAATTTCAGTATCTTGGAATCTTGTTTTGTATATGCTGACAACTCTGCTCGAATTGTAGCAGAAACATCATGAATCGGAAAATTTACAAGTGTTCGAGATGTTACTGTATTTATGTATTTATTTTGTAAGACGGACTTTAGGTCTTTGATTATGCCCTGTTGGATCTTTAACATGAAAATATATTTTGGTAACAGCGATTTTAGAATTCAGGGTAGCCGACTTGTCATGAAAAAACTCTTAGTTTATTTGCAACAAAAAATTCCTCAGGGTGTTAAAATTACTGACATCTCCACCTGTCTATCATTCCTTGCTATGCCTGCACATGCCTTCAAATGTAATTGTTTTGAACTTCTCCCACTTCCACAAGGGAGAGACAGACAGAAGATGCCATATCAATCTTGCAGAAACTTGCATTCAGATAGTTTGGCCAAAATGGATAGATATTTAAATGCTTTCTTCATCCATTTTGTAGACTGCAACTAATTCTGTACTTTGTTGAGAGACTTAGTGTGCCAATTCCACCGGTTGAGGGCATCAAGGGGGATGCTGAAGAAAATGGCCTCACTCTCTTGTAAACTAAGAGCATTTCCTACAAATTGAGAATGCCATGAGTATATCCCGACATTGCAAGGGTGCATTCACGTGTGCCCTGAATTGTATTGATTTTCAACAACTTTTAAGTAAAATATTCCCATACAATTATTTTTTCATTTGAAACTGTACATTTCCATCAATGTAATAGATGACCAGAGATAAGGTGTAAAATGCTTTTGTGCTAAATTATTGTATGCATATTTCTACCGAATAAAATGTATTCTTTGGAAATTTTGAATGCTTATTTTACTTGCGTAACCAAAACAAGAAGCGAATTGCTATGTTAAAGTAAATATACAGCGTCACATTACAGCTTTACAGCTCCTTGCAGACTTTAGTCGAGAAGGAAATGACTATAAACTTCATCAGGAATGTATCATGGTGAACCTTCCATATCCCCATGACCCTTCATCTGACCACAAAACCACACTGAGTCCATTCTTGCCTTAAATAGCAGTTTGTTGTGAGACGGTTGTGAGCTCATTAATTTTGGCACTAGTTTTCCAAACCATAGGGCAATTATGGAACAAGTGAGTGTCTCGCTTCACAGGTTCCAAATGACGGTCAGATAAAGCTGTACAAACTGGCAAATGTTTATCGATCTGCCTTTCACTGGAGTTTCTCGGAAATTACAAGCACAGTAACTTCCAAAAGAGAATTATATAATTGGGATGAAGTCTCGCTTCCAAGTCCTTTTACTGACTTGGAATATTTTTGCCCTCTTCTCCATCCCTCTCTTCTTACCACAATCCCCACCCTTCCCCTCCTTCATATTTTCCATCCTCCCCTTTTCGATTTCTCCAGTGTGTGTGTGTGTGTGTGTGTGTGTGTGTGTGTGTGTGTGTGTGTGTGTGTGTGTGTGTGTGTGTGTGTGACATTGTCATTGGTTGTTAACTCCATATGCGGGTTTCAAAAGGTGGAACGGAGCCCTTCCAGGCCTCAAACTATCCACCTCCGTTTCGCTGAGGGATCACAATTCATGGATGAAGCTGTGAGGTTTGCTTGGTCTCAAAGTATCGTTCCGAGGGTTCTTTTCAGGACTGTCACTGAGACCCGAGGATGTTCCAACTGTAGTTCGTTAGTCGTCATATTTCCAGGAATGGTTTTTTTAAATCTCCGTAATGTTCTTTCTCAGTGCCGTTGCTCCAACTATCAATTGTACAACTTCGGTCCTCTTCAGATTCCAGGATCTTTTGACTTCATTTTTGAGATCCTAGTAGTTGGGCATCTTCCTGATTTCTGCGTTGTTTATGCCAAAATCTCTGGGTACTGACAGCAAAATTAGTAATGGCGTCTTTACTTTTTTGTACCTAAGTACTATATCCGGTCGCAATGCTTTGTTTTCTATGATCACACTCGATGGGATCATTGGGTCAAACATGAGTGTTCCATCCTTGTTTTTCATGATTGCTTTTGGTTCATGTTTCCATTAGTTTTCTGAAACTTGGATATTGAAATTTTTGCAGATGTTTCCAGTGGATTCATCTATGAACTGCATTGTGTCTTTGTGTGTATATTTGTTCCAACATGAGTATATATATATATATATATATCCCGATACAAGGTGACTTGCTTTCTGTTTCTTCCTTGCAAAACCTACAGCTGTCTGATTGACTCAATCATGTCATTTTATTAAAACCATTTGTATAATAACCTTGGACTTGGGCATTTATCCTCCCCACCCCATGCACAAAGCAAAATGCAGGGTTAAGCAATTGGTGCACTTTGTCTGTCTGCCTATCTGTCCACAAACGTGTTTATAATTGAGGAACAATTTGATTTCAATTGAATGTTCTATTTTGAACATGAATCACAGCATGAATCGGAAAACGAACCTGGAGTTTAGCAGTACTTTGGCTCTGGATTTGTCCTGATCACACATGCACAGAGAGGAATGAGACTTTATTATTTTTATTTTTTACTCTGCTTGACAGTCAAACAAAATCGAAATTCATTCCAAACAGGAAACAAACTGTTTTTAACGACGTCATAAAGGACACAAACAACAGGCACTTTGAACGAATGTAACATGTTAAATAAGGTGGTCTAAAAGACACTGCATCAAGGGCAGTAAATTTAAATTTTGGGAATGCTATATAAATATACAAATTCCTGGTATGTGAGGAATAACTTCTGCCACACTCAGCTCTTATGTAGTGTGTGAAACTGTATGTACACTAAGGGTGGATAAGGAGTCCTATGTGCGAGGAATCTGTGAGGGGGTAGAGCATCACCTTTTGTCGAGTGATTCTCATCTTGCTTTCAGGGAAATTCGCGCATTGCGTTCCTCCAAGGCCTTCCCTCGGTGTACAGCAGTTAGAGCGGAGGGTGGTGAGTTCTTGACAGAGGAGTCCGAAGTGAAGGCCCGCTGGGCTGGTTATTTTGAGCGGCTGTACCAGGCTGAATCCACCAGTTTTTTTTTTTGAGTTGTATATCAGGAGTGTTACTATCCCTATTGCTGACCCTCCAATCAACTGTGGTCCACTTCGTTTGTGGAAACACAGGCTGCAGTGAACCAGTTGAAATGTGGTAAAGCTCCTGGGATCTGTGGCATCCATGCTGAACTTCTCAAGGCTGGTGGAAATGCTGCACTCGTGTCGTTGCATGCAGTTCTGTGCTCTGCCTGGAACACAGGCATCATCCCAACTGACTGGAAGAGGGCCTTGTTGTCCCTCTCTGGAAAGTGAAGGGTGATCGCCAAGACTGCAACAACTACCGAGGGGTGACGCTGTCTCTCAGTGCCGGGCAAGGTCTTTGCTCGGACAATTCTTGATAGGGTTTGCCACCATCTGCTTAAGCACCAGTGCCTAGAGTAGTCAGGCTTTACACCAAAGAGGTCAACAATTGACCGTATCCTTGCCCTTCGGGTCCTCACTGAATGCAGACGAGAGTTTCGGCAGGGGCTGCTTGCAGCCGATGTGATCTCTGCAAAGCGTTTGATTCAGTGAATCGGGATGCCCTCTGGAGGATTCTTGGTCTTCGTGGGTGCCACCAAAACTGTTGTCTGAACTCTACTCTTTGTACTGAGAGTGCTTGTGAGATGTGTGACACCCATCTCCGACTTATTTAACTCCGCCACCGAAGGTGAAGGAGGTTAAGTTTTCACCCCTTTCTGTCTGGTTGTGTAAAGGATATCTCAAAAAGTTGTGGACGGATCCGGATAAAATTTTGTGGACAGGCTAGGTGTGTGACAAGGACGAACTGATTAGATTTCTGTGAAGATCCGGATCCGACTACTAGAATTTTTTAAGTGATTCTTCACCATTGAGAGATGGGGCCAAAAGCGATATAGTACTGTATAGCATGATCTTTCAAAAATGTATTGGGCCTGGTGTGTTCTTGGGGATCAGACATTACGTGGCGGAGGTATACGATCTACCAAGTGCCCTTCTAGTTTTTAAAGTGATTCTTCACTATTGGGAGATGAGGCCAAAAAGGATATACAGCATGATATTTCAAAATGTTGTGGACAGTTTATGACAAAACTTGGTGGATGAGTTGTGTTGGTGATAACAAACTGATTAGATTTTGCTTCAGGTCTGGTGTATCTTCGGTCGATCAGTGAGATACAAAATGTAAACTCTGCAGCCTGATGGAGGTGCTGATCATGTACAGCCTTTTTGGCTGCTGGTTGCATCAGGGTTGGAGGTGTGGCTATGCTGCTGATGCAGTGCCCCTATTACCAGTGCACTGGTTCTCATTTTGCCGACCTTGGAAGGATGACAGTCTGAGTCAACCCCCTGGTGTTAATTCAGTGGTAAACAGGGCTTGAACTCAGGACCCTAAGATTCCAAGCCACCACCCTAACCGCCAAGCCAACGGCCTGGTGGAGGTACATGCTCCAGAGTGCTGCTCTAGTTCCCTTTCTTTTTCAAATAAATGTTTAAGCATGGACCACATGTATGGTCAATTATGAGATCAACTTCTGTCCTATATAATCCCTTTGCTTGGATCCAGGAAGGCGTCATGTTTAATATCTCACACCCTTCCCTCATTCTATAAAAGTTTGGCCAGCTGGTGTTTTCAACCGTTTATCCAGTCTTAAGTTTGATAGCAAATCTGGGGTTTAGACTGTCATGGTGGAGGACAGGGATAAGAGCATGCCAGGGTTTGAGAAGGATTCGTGTACACAGTTATGAATGATAATATTTGAAAATAGCTATCGGCAGACAAAGTAATTTGAAAAGTTGGAAGGGGGGAGGTTTTGGGACTCCACGTGTCCCCAACAGTCACCAAAAACCGAACTTCTTTCATATGCAACACAAGGCTGCAAAGTGGCATCATTTGCTGGGGCAAGGCTGTGCCACTGATGTGCCTGGAGGTCAGGGCAGGAATTTGGAATTTGTTCATGGTGCCGGCGATAGCTCATGTCCTCTTTGTGAAGGACACTGTGGGATCTCTAACGTTCACCAACGAATCCTGGCAGATGTCCATCCAAGGGACAGCATGCACATTAATGAATCACCCTACCTATGAAACAATAGGATGACAGTTCATAGCTGGGCTGAGATTCGAACTCAGCCTAGATAGCTGAGAGGTGAGTAGGCATAACTCTAGGCCATCCTGTCAAGCCAGCCACAACTGCTATGTCACTGGTCGTGATCCCTGCACAAAAACTGAATAATAATTGGAAAAATTATTGTCATTTTTCAACACATTCTAGTACATCTCCCTGTCGAATGCAATGTCAGTGTTTTTCATGTTGATTTGACCACTGAGATCGAGATGTAATGGACTACTCATTGATGGAAAGACAATCGGCAAAGAACTTATGCCAACACCATCTTATTAGTCTCAGAAAGGATCAGTTGAATAAACAGGTGTACGGTCATGAAAATCAGACCAGATGAAAGGAAATAATCACATTTCCAAATTGTACAAGAGTAAACCTGCACCAATTTATCAAGCAAGGCGTTGGCAAGACTTGTTTTGTAAGGATTCTTTGGGGGATTATTTAATGCGTCAAACCACAATACCCTGAAGGTCTGACCTACATATTTAAAGGATTATTCACACCATGAATTTAAGATGTTTTATCCTCGACTGCTCAGACTTTTGAAAGTATAGGACCACCAACCTGTCAGCGATTCCGAAGTGATACTCGGCTTCATCACAAGAGGTTCAAATGATCTTGAAAGCCTTGGTTTCCATGGCGTAAAGCTAAGCAAGATGGGAGGCAGGGGAGCCAGCCCAGAGGGGAGAGCAGTATTCCATTAAGCTGCGGATGAAAGCCAATTGGAAGTGGATATACGCATTTGGATGTACCAAGGAATTAGTATTTCTTTTCAATATCGCCTTTTAATACCACCACCCATGTTATTCCATTTCCATATCGCCTTTTACTTGCATCTTTCTTCCTTCCTGAACTTGTTTGAACCAGCTGTTTTACGGGTATGCCACGTTTTTGCTTGCTCTCTCTCTCCCTGAACTAGTTAAAACCAACCAATCACCACCGTGCCACGATAGGACAGAGTTTTCTGATCAAGAAGAGTACACACCTCATTGAGCAGGACCAATCAGTGAGAGAGGTCCATGAGACTCACTACACGTCTTCTTCCACCTCATTTCTGGTCTTGCACCCTCTGCCCTCTCCGTGCTCTCTCCCCGCCAAGTATCTGTCGGTCTCGCGCATTCCACCAACAACCTCCTCTGAGTGAAACTGCCGATATCTAGAACCACTCATTGATTCCTCTTTTCCTGCCTGTGGAACCACGTTCCACACACTCTTCAATCTCGTTCTTCCCTCCTGGTCAAGACAGTTGTTCACCACCATCTCAGGTCATCCCCCATCCAAAGTCATGATCTTTTCTCCACCCATTAAACCACAACCACCCCTCCCAAAATTTTGCTTATGTATCCATCTTAATCCACCCCTTGCGTTCTCCCCTATCCCTCATCATTACCTGCATCTCTTGTTTGTCCGTCTCTGTCTACCTTCTCCCTCTGCCCTGCTAGCAACGTTTCCCCTTTCGCCTGCCGCTTCCTTTGTTATGTTGCGTCCTGACCTGTTCTGTGTTCTCGCTCTTCCATGAGCTAAGACCGTGTAAAAAACAAAATAATTATTAAAAAAAAATTTTTTTAAGTCTCATGACTGTGTGTTACTTGTGCCTGCACATCTTTATTCACATGGCCCTTCTGTTCTTCAATGTTTGAGCAGGACATTGCTGTGTATTTCGGTTTCGGTAGTCAGCCGATGAGAGTGCTGAATCAGATGCTGGGAGTTTTTGAAAAGAGATATTGTGGCTGTTCAAGCAAGCTTAAGGTGTCCGTGCTATTGAACCAAGGGAACATGTTCTCGTAAATTTAACGCTATCCAGTGAACCCAAGGATGTCTGTCTGTGCATGATGGTTGTCTGCAGAGGATGGGCTGTGATGTCCAGTTGCCCTCTTCAAGACAAGTGCTGAGACCTGTCTGCAGACAAGCACAAGACTACAGACAGATAAACAGAAAAATAAATTTAAGTTGTACAATTATACATTCACATAATGTGTAAAATTAACATTTATTTTGAACCACATCAATTTCACTCGAGGAAAGTAAAAAATGTGATAGCAGATGTAATAGGAAAAAATAAATTATATATATAACACATGTTTGAAACTTCATAGACAAAGGTACATTTCACTAATGCTTACATTAATGCCACGACAGTAGATTTGCATTTAATGTCAAAATTCTTCCACATCACCAACCTTTTGCACAGCTGTTGATTGATGGCAGCTGGTGTTGCACTCTGTCCCTTTTGCTACATCAATTCCAACACTTTGTGGATTCGTGGTGGCCAGATAAGTAGCGGGCATATGAGGAAAGATACGAGGCCAGCTCCATGGTGCTTATCGGCCAGAAGTGAGGCTGATGTCAGAATGGCCTCCAATTGCAGGCAAACTTGTGGGGGGGGGGGACCTTGAACTGGTACATCAGATGCTGTCCCTCCACTTTGGCTAGAATGCTTCGCTGGTAATAATATCTGAAGATAAGGCAATAACTTCTAGGAGCTGCACATATGTTTACAAAGTTTTAATCAGACAATGTTCTTAAAAAAAGAACAAATTAAATAACAATGCCCTTTAAAAAAAAACAGCAAAATTTATAGTTGGGTGAAAGTGCCAACAAGAGAAAGAAAAACAAAAAATAACCCCAATAAAGAGAAGTGCATTAAAGCTGCCCTCTCCCCTCTCCGATTACAAAAATTGGCATAATTATTGTTTTGGAAACCGTTTGGGAATTTGTTAACAATGATAATAACTGAACATCCTTAAGTTTAAAAAAAATAAATAAATAAAGAGTTTGATGACAATTGGTTGGAAGATCATTAAATCGACAATGGAATAGAAAGGAACAGGTGGATATACAGACAGACAGACAAACAACATCAACGTGAGGAGAGAAAGCTCCAGGTGGAAATAAGGAACAGTTTTAGAAAGGATGAAAAAGGTTGTTCATAGAGATGGACGACATTGGATGGCTGTTTTGAGGAACTGGATGGAGAGCTTTTCTATTTCCTTTCTGTTTTTTTTCACATTGATCTAAGGCTCATGGTGGAGCATGTACACATATCACATTCAGGAGGAAGACATGAGAAGACTTCCGGTTCAGGTAATCGGCACATGTGGCCAACTGATCGGCACTCTCTCTCTCTCCCACCAGTTCTTCTAATTAGCTAAGTTCCCCCAACCAATGTTGTGTTTTAGCATTTCGTTTTTATTCCAATCTTGCTGTTCATGTTTTTCATCAATTTTCTGTCCCAAACCTTGTCCTGCTGCACTGAGTCTTTTGGTTCAGCTCCTGAGCTTGGTCGGCCCTACCTGTGATAGTCAAGTGTGCATCCCCTCCATTTTTTGCCTCGTTTTCGCTCCTTTTATTAACCTCCGCCATCGAAGATGGACGGAGGTTACTGTTTTCACCCCTTTGTTTGTTTGTTTGTGAACAGTATTACGGAAAAACTCCTGGACGGATTTCGCCGAAACTTGGTGGGGATTAGGTATGGTCCAAGGATCATGCCATTAGATTTTGGACTTGGTCCAAAGTCCAATATGGCCGCTATGGCGGCCATTTTGAAAAAATATTTGAATTTTTGTTTTGCATTTCTACATGTTTTAAGTGATTTCCAACCAAAAAAAAAAAAAATTGTTAGAGAGAAAAAAAAAATTTGCAACTTTTTCAAAAAAATTCGATTTTATTTGAAAAATATTTGAATTTTTTTTTACATTTCTACATGTTTAAGTGATTTCCAACCCCCCCCCCCCAAAAAAAAATTTGTTAGAGAAAAAAAAAACAAATTTTGCACCTTTTTTTTTCAAAAAAATTTCGATTTTTTATTTTTGGCATTCTACATGCGCTCAATCTAGTTTAGTTTATTCAATCGTGGTTCAGGAGAGTCTGATCCGTTTTGACCTACAATGAATAGGATATCAGGTTCACTTAAGTGACCCAGCAGTATTGGCGGCGGAGGTTTTGCACTCTACCGAGTGCTCCCCCTCTAGTTCCAGTTATTGTTACTTCTGATCTGATCCTGATAGATCTCTCAATCCAGGCAGCTGCCGATAAACTGGACATCATCTGTTTAACAGAATCCTTCCTCCCACAGGATTCCTCTAACTCCTTCTTGGCTCTCCTTGGGTATTGTCTCCTCTGGTATGATCAACCTGAACCCCGTCCTGGCGGTGCCGTGGTGGAGTTGCGCTCCACATCAAAAACTCTATTTCTCACTCTCCATGTACTACTTTTACACCTCTCAAACCCCAGGAGTACCTCTCGCTGCAACTTCCTCTCTGCTCACACCACATGTTTGTCTTTGTGTTGTACCGGACTCCCAACAGTGATGATTGCATTTACATCTCTCCCAGAGACGACATGGACCAACTTTTAATCATTCATCCCAACTCTCTCTTCCTCCCTCATATGTGGTGATTTCAATTGTCACTATGCTAATTGGCTGGGTATTGCTGCCTGACTGGTACCTGTTGGTACCTGAAAGACTTCTGTGACTCTATGGGACTGACTCAATCCATGAATTTCCCACCCAGATTTCTCCCAATGGCAAATCCTCCCTTCTGGATTTGGTGATGACCAACTTCCTTTCCCATCCTCTGCCCCAATTGGCTCAACTGATCATGTGCTTCTTAAAGAGCAGGTTTTGGGTCGCTGATGACATCGCGTGATTCGAAGGTTGTAAGCACATTAATAATCGTTGGGTATTTATTTTCTTACATTTG
>CM068954.1:36684116-36704413 GCA_035128595.1 Eptatretus atami | reverse complement strand
GTGATTGCGTTATTGGATAGTTAGGAGAAGAGGTAGAAAAAGGTGTTAGTCATTAAAACATTTGACATTGTGCATTGTGTGAACTAAGGTACAAAGTGTCTAAGGTTATACTTTCGGTTGCAAAAGTATCGAATTATTATCATTTAGGTACTGGGATTCTAAATACGGTTCTATCTTTGTGAAATAGAGGTAAAATAACATTTAGGGGGGAAAGGAATTAGGTGTTCGAGATAGATGAAATGGTTTAAATTATGTGGGGGATGAAATAAGTTATGAATAAATTCGTATGTATATAAAGTTTTGGTGTATTATATGTAAACTTAGCATTTTCTATTCGTGAACTTGTGTTGACTTGGGAAGAAATGAAAAAATGAGTAGTGGATTAGGTTTTTGGGTAAAACATAAAGAAACTTCACAGTTAGACTAAAAATAGGGAAGGGATTTTTATGTACAAAATTAGCATTTTATAAGTGTGCATTTGGAACTTGCCGTTTGGGAAGAGATGAAAATGAGTGGGGGATATGAGGTGAAAATATGGGTAACATAATAAAGAAAGAAAGATTAGAAAATGATGGAGGGGAAGATAGATTTTTATGTAAAATTACGAATTTTATAGTTGTGTTGTGAACTTGAGTGGGAGAAAATGTGAAAAATCAGTAGTGGGTTGCAGTGTTGGGCTAATAAAAACTGACGAAGTTGGAACAATCGGGAAGGAATGATTTATGTAAATTGCAAAATTTCTATTGTTGATGTGAATTGAAATTGGGAGACCAAATTGAAAATAGGATAGTGGGTATGAAGGTGAATGAGGTTACAACATACAGAAAAAATGGAATGATTAAGAAATAGGAAAGATGCAAATGGATTAAGATAAAGGAAAAGAATGTTTTTTTGGGGTGGGTAGAATGTATGGGGTACTAGGTCTCTCAGGAAATAGTCAGCTCGATGATTATAATGAAAATCTTTTTCGTGGATAAGGAGATATGTACCGGGGAATGAGAAAGCGCAATGAAGTGATGGTAGGGGATCTATGGCGGTGTTGTCAGATTAAATTTAGAATGACGAACTATGGGGTTGTTGGGGAATGACTGGGGAGGATGCAAGAATAAATTCTGATTAGATTAGGTTTAATTGTGCAGTTGTTTTCGTTAACTACCCCAATTTAGAGGTTTTTGGCGTTGTAGGAAGGGGGGTCCTAGCAACGGTTTCTTTCTCACACATAAACTAGAAAACATGAACCTACATTAAAGTTTGTATATCTGACTATAGTCTCTGAGAGATTACGAATAGTTTTTTTTTTGTTTTCCGAACCGAGGGTTCATTCAAAGATTATTTCTCACAGTTTTCATGGATCCGGCTTGGAAATGTTTTGACATATGGCTGAATGGTACTGACTGAAGTGTGTGGGATTTTTAATTTTAAAGCGAACAAATAATTATTTTTATGTTTTTAAAAATTTCAAAGTCAGTTGTGGGAAAGGTGGTCTCTGGATAGAAACGGCCATTAAAATTGAAAAAACGTAGGAATTGGTATGAAATGACAAAAAGGTTTATAAGAATCGTTGTATAAGAAATGACGCGGAGAAGAAGGAAACTGGGACAGAGAAGAGGGCAGAAGAAAGAAATAGAGTTCAGGGGATGCGGTGTTAGGAGTAATTACCTGAGAGATGGGACAGTACGGTATGGGGGGGAATAACTGTGGATTTGAGAAAGAATTCCTGTTCTAGCTTTAAGCTTTAATGTGAAGATTGTGTTTTTTCATTACATAAATGGAGGGTTTTTTAAGGAGTCTGTAGCATAAGGGGGGTATTGCGCAATGAAAGGTATTTTAATATAGGAAATAAAATGAATAACAGTTTCTGTTATATGATTAGTCCATGGACTATAAGAAATAGTTTTTTTTATTTTCCTCTGAAGGTTCATTTAAGTCTATATTTCGACAGTTTTATAGGTGGTTGGAATTTTTGAATATGTTTGAATGTACTTGAAAGTACGTCTGTGGACAGATTTCTATCGATTTTAGAAAATTATCTGTTTTTATTGATTTTTAAAAATTAAAAGTTGTGCTAGGAAAAAGGTCGGTGATAGAAGGTTATAATTTGAACAACTGGTATGCGTATGACTAAAAAGTTTTTAGATCCGATTGTATTAATGAAATAGAAGTTTTTAATACAGATAATAGGGTTAGAAATTAAATTTTGAATAGTAGTAAGAATACAAAAAGAACGGGAAGAGAAGAAATAAGAAATAGTGAGTAATTAATTTTGTGAAATTGGGATAAGATGTGAGGATAGAATTCTTATGGGGTTGTCTGTGGTCAATTTAAAGGTGGAGGAAGGGTTGGGGGGGAGTAAAAAAGACAGTTAAGAAACAAAGGTTTTGTTGAGAAAAGTTTTGAAAGTTCATAGGTTGGATGGATGATGTTTTTGGATCTTTCTGAGAGTGAATTGTCTGGTACTGTGGAGTGATCTGGGTTGACTTTGTTTGATTTGCTTAGAGGAAGGAATGTTGTTGAAAAGATGTCTATGTAGGATTAAGTGTACAATTGGTGGTAGGGAGGTGTGTATGTAATGAAGATGAGATGAGGGATTGGAGTATATGCAAGAAGAGATGAGGTTTGTTATATTCGGTGGTAATATGGGGCAGGACTAGAAAAGAGATTTACTGAATGAGATGGTGATTGTAGTATGCTGTCAAATTGAGTGAAATGCCTGTAGATTTGACAGGAACTGGGAGGCTCTCTAAGTAAGAAGAGGATGTTGGCTTAACTTTGATATTGTAAAAACTGGGGAGAGGATGGGAGAAAAGAATATTGAGCAGGGAAGGTTGGTTCAGGAAGGTTGCAGATTTGTATTGAAGAATGGTGTTAGAGTGTTGTATGAAATGTAGGGTGGTGGAGAGGGTACAAAGAAGAAGTTGCACATGTCGAAAGTTTGAATACAATATGAGGAAGTGGTTGGGGAAAAGAGGATACATGAATGTTCAAGTGCGTACTATTGTGACTGGAGAGATGACAATGGAGTTAATACTGTTTTAGATGTAAACAAAAAACAAAAAGGTGGGACCAGAGGGAAGTAATAGGAGGAATTGGGCGAGTTTGGGGTGTAGGACAGTCATGAGTGGGGAAATGGGTCTTGATGTGTTAATCAGAATGAGAGGGGTTAAGTGATGCGCAAAAGAGGGAAAGGGGAAGAGAGTTAAGGCGTAAGGTGATAGTGTGGGGAGGAGTCTATGTTACGCAGATGATGTAAGGGTTTATACAGAAGAGCATGGGATTGCGTGTTCTGTATTTGTGGAACGCCCCCCCGGACGATTAGAGGCCTGTTTTGTCAGGCTCACAAGTTTTAGGCAGGGAGCAGGGGCTACCTGTTTAGTGGTGGATCGCTGGAGGTGGGGTGGTGTGGGATTCGGTAAATTTGGCACCCCGGTGGCAAAAGAGTGGAGTGTAAGGGTAAGGTGGAGAATGCTGGGGGCAGGTGCGGTGGGGCACACGGAAGGCCCCCCGCAGCGGTAGCTGGGAGGGGAGGAAGGATTGGGAGAGCCTCTGGAGGGGGTACAAAGGAGGTCTATGGTAGGAGGTGCTGTGGAAGTGGGATAATGGGAGGAGGCAGTTATCGTGGTATTCTGAGGCGGCGATATATGTGAGGAGGGCCCAGAGGCAAGGGGAATATAAAGGGAAGGATTGAGCGGCAATCAATATGGGGATGAAATAAGGATCGGGGTGAATGGCTTTGAGGATTAGAAAGGGTGGGGTTTGGAGTATATGGGCTGAAAGGGAAGAGGATGGGTTGGAGTGTTGACTTGTGAGGGTTTGCATTTGGTTGAATGGGATTAGATGTGGTGTGAAGGACTCTGCCCATTACTTTATTTTAGAGCGGGCCAGAATTTTAGCGTTGGACAGACTGGAGCTGGATGATGGTCTACTTGAAGTGGGATTGGGTTACTGTTTTCATATGTGAAATGCATGGTGCTTAATGCTGCTGTGGAATCGCGATGTGGGATGAGAATTTTCTCTTGGGGAACGAAGACTAGAGGATTAAGAGTGGGAGAATGTGAATGTCTGCCTTGGTACGATGAGCCTAAGGTTATGTTCGCTTGGTCGGTGAGTTAGAGTTCTTATGGGTGTGGTTGGATGTGGTTCATCTTGTGTTCTAGAGCTTGGGTTTCGTTTATTGATAATTGCGTTTGGGCCTGGCAGACGAGTGAAGTTTGTTTGCGATATTGTTAATTGGATGTTGGCTGCAGCTTGTGTACGAATGGTGGAAGAAGAATGGAATATTGATCCGGCTGTGTACCTGGTGCCCTCTCTCCGTGGAACCTAGTGCATGTATTTTAATAGCGCTGTGCGCTTGCGTTTTGGCTGCACCTGCAAATGGTGCTGGTTCATTGTGTGTTTGGTCAAGCGGGGAAATACTGATGCCCCTCTCCGAAAATCGTCCGGATGTTCTTACCGTGTGAGACTCTGTTTGCCGGTCTCTTTTCTGGTGCCTGCACTGAGAGAAGTTTTTGATTCTGAGGCTGTCTCCATTTGGGTGTATCAGGGGTTCGGGAGCGAGTGGGTTTTTGGGGTTGGTGTGTGCGTGTACTTATGGAGGGTGGGCCATTGGTACATTGTGAATTGAAAGCTATATGCGATATAGTGTGGACGTTTAATGTGTGGTATTCGGGATAGGTTTCTTGGATATCTTCAATTAATAGTTATTTTTTTTTCTTTTTGTTTTGTTTTTTGTCGTTTTCTTGTTTTTTTTATATTATTTATATTTATATTTATGTTTGATATGGGTGCTTATGGTACATGTGGGACTGTCTTTTGTTTTTTGCAGTGTTGTAAGTCTCGGCTTTGTTATTAATAGATCTGTTATTATTGCTTCTTCGTTTTGTTTTATTGACATCACTTCTTGATATGCTGAAGTTTGGTCGGTCGTATTAGTGTAACGCATCCTACTCTTCGTGTCTGGAAGCTGCATTTATTTTTCTGTAGTCCGGGCAAATCTTGCATTACTGATTTTCTTGTTTGTGGTGTGAAGGGGGTTTGTGCATTGTTAGCTAGTGAACCGTGACCTGCGTATGCTCTTTCGGTCGTCGAGTCTTGGTCCTCCTGTATGTCCTATGTTTTTTGCTCTCGATGTACGTACCGCCGGCAACTTCTCGTTCGTCTGCGCTGTTTTTCCTGGCACTTGATTGTTAATTGCTGTTTTAGTTATATGGCATTCGCGACGTGGTGGATTAAATGATGGGGCGACGACCCGGCGCTCGGAGTACGTTCGTTCGAGGTTTGAGCGTGTGACTGCGCGGGGCCGTGCGCGAAAGAATAATCTCGAGCGGAGAAGAACTGGGTTGGCTGCGTGTTGTTGCGCAGGATGGCTATTGTTGCTGCGGAACGACCCTCGTGGAGAAACGTTCGCTAGGCGTTGTTGGCCATTCTGTATGCCGGTCGAAATATAAAACGAACTCCCCTCCTGCATAACTGTCCGGCTGTTTTCAGGATTTCCTGACGTTCGCAAGGAAGAACAGATGTTATGTCCTGGCAGATAGCGGACACCGAATTAAGTCACGGGAAGCGTCCCCTGGTGCGTTAGTCTGCCCGCCATGCAGCCGAACGCACTAACGCCCGGAAGATACTGCGTGTCGTGGCCGGTGTCCTTGCACGTCTTGATGCTGGAAACCTGTGTGTGAATGAAACGACCCGGGACCTTTAAACTTCGTTTCGTATCTTATTGGTCGGCGCCTCTTGGGACTGGTCGGATATCTGACGATAACCTACTTTTGCGTTTAGAATCTAGGTGTGTGCACGGTTATTGCTTAGCTATTTTCAAGCGGAAACGACCCCACGAGAACAATCGAATCCATGCGTCTTGTTCTGTTTGTGCACTTATGCATGCGAAACGACCCCCGAAAGCTCGTCGTTTTCGTTCGCTATCGCTGGTAGCTATTTTTGAAGGTTATAGCTGGCGAATACTGACCAACGGGAACTGCGGCGGGGGAATGGCGGTGGTTGGCTCAAGTTTATGGCTGATTGGCGGAAAGCGTGACCCCCCGAAACTCGTCCGTCGGGCGTTTGCACTGTGCATGCGTTTGTCTGAATCCATATCGACGTCTCAACCGATACATCGTCGTTCGTTCTGCGCCGTAGGGCGCCTGAGCGCGAAACGACCACGGGAACTCGTGGGTGCGTGTCATTGCGCATGCGGTGCTCAAGACACGACACCCTTCGGTTAGACATCGTCCTGGCGTTTTTGCAAATGCAGGCGGAACGACCCCGAAACTCGTCGATTTCGTATTCCTGTCACTCTATGTGTGCTCTGTGTTCGATTTTTGAGGACACGGGAACTGCGTGGGTGCGTTTTTTGTCGGCGATTTTGTCTGGCAAGTTTACGACCCTCGGAACTCGGTCCAATGGCTGTTTGTGCACTTATGCCGTGGAAAACGACCCCCGAAACTCGATCGTTCGTGTGCTGCAGATGTGCTGTGAAGGCGACGAGCGCGACCTTACGGGGAGGATACTCCGTGTGTGCGTCTGCGAACTATGCTGGGGCATTAATTTTCGTTAGGTTGTGATCTTTTTCTTGGAGGGTTTTTCAGACCGTTACTCTGGACGCTCTCCGGATTAGAGTGCGCTGCCTGATTTTTTTGCATGAACATGGCATTGGCAAGATCGTAGCCACCCTTGGACGTAAGCGTCGTTGGGAACTTGTTCGTGGTTCAATGGCGGCTCGTGCATATTGGCTCTTGTTGGATTTCGCTTTATACGTGACGCCTCGAAGTGGCGTCGTCCTGGTTTTGCAGTAATGCTCAGTTCTTCTTGGTCGAATGCGACCCCGGAGAAACGTCGAGTCTTTCGTTCGTGCGCTAGGGTTTGGTCATGCTGTGTGTGTTTGACGTTATCCACGTACCACACTGTTTGTAACTCGAATTGGTGCGGTGGTAGGCGCCGATGATTGCAGCGAATTGCGTCCCCCGTGACTCGTCCTGCGCTTCTCATGGCTCACGGCTTAATGCGCCGCGAACGTACCGGCAGCCCTCTCGGTACATACCTCGTGCGAGAGCTTCGTTCTCTGGGCGGGCTCTGTGCTCGGTGAGGTGGTCCGAGTAACGACATCTTGGGGAATACTCGTGGTGGCTGTCGTTGCCGCGCTGCCATTTTTTAATGAACATGCCGCAGCATATTTCGCTTACCCCCGGAACTCGTTCCTTGCGTTGACAATCTTGTTTCGGGGTAGATAAGTGAAGACGACCCGGGCGGATACAATTCTGCGTTCGGAATCCTTTCTCCGCTGGCGTGCGTGGGTGCGGCATACGGGCGAGACGACCAAGGATTTACTCGTTGCCGTGTGGCGTGTGTCTTGCGCTGATAGCGCTGCATCAGACCACACCGCCACGAAACTACTCTATTGCCTTGCGTTGTTCGCACGAAATTGTCTCTGGCTGTAAGCGACCGCATCGATAACTGCGTCGTTCTGTTCCCTGCGCGCGTGGCGACGAACGACCCACGGAAGCCGAAGCTCAAGGTAAGAGCTGTCTCTGTTGCCGTGCTAGTTTATGCACAGTTTTGTTCAGCAGATACTGACGCCCCTGGAACTGCGTATCGGTACCCTTCCGTTGTTTCGAGACAGTCGTGTCTGTGTTTTGCGAAGCGAACGCCTCCCGAAATGAAAGGCTCGTGTCTGCGTCGTCACTGGTTCGTCGTGTCGCGTGTACACGTTCCCCTCTCGGGGGAACTCGTGGTAGCGGTTTCCTTGCGCGGTAATTGCGATGGCCGTTATAAAACGACACTTCGCCGGCGAATGAAACTCAGTAGAACGGATTGTGGTGTTGCTCAACTACAGCAGAACAAGCGTAAGAATCGACCTCCATCTCGCATTGACGTCGTGGTCGTTTGGGTTTTCTGGCGCGGTGCGCGAGATCTGATCCTTACCTGGGAACTCGTGGGTGAGGCTCATTGTGCTGCTCCTTTGCAAGTCCATCGTGACCTCCGTCTTCCGGAACTTTCCTGGGCTGGTGAAAAAATGCACTTAATAGTCTGAGTTATTTAGGCCCCGTGATCGATCCCTCTCGCGGAAAACTCTGTCGGTTAATCTTGTTGGTCATGCGGGCGTGCTTATCATTCAGGTAGAGAACGTCCTCGGTTTAAACTGCCCTAGGTGTAAGCGTTAAATCTAGCGGCTATGCGGGTGGAGTCGATGAGTACGACCACCGTCCATAAGTCTTAAGTACTTTTCGCTAGCGTATCTGCCCTCAGGACAGTCAATGTTGGCTCGCGAACACCGACGAGTCTCCCTCGACAAAGCTCGTTCGTTCGTTCTGTCGTTAACGTGCTTGCTGGACAGATCGATTTACGGTAAGATCGCCAGGCTCGAGGGATGAACTTGTCGTTGAGTTTTTCAGTTTTGTCGACTACTGCTGCGAAAACGACCCTACTCTGGAAGGTTAATTCGGTCTCGTGCCTGTGGTTTCATATTTGTACGCGTTATTTGCAGGTCTGAGGACGCGACTTGCCACGCCGCCAGACTCGTTCGATTCACGTGTGGCTCGTTAAGCGTGCCTGGTGGGGAGTGCGAACGAAAAGGAAAGTTCGTCGTCATCCAGCTACGTGGGACGAACGACTCAAATGGCTATTATGCGTAAATTGGCGCGTGTAGCGTGTCCGTAAAAGGGTGCGATCTGTCCGCATGCAGGCGAACCGACCCCGCGGAGAACAATCGTCCGTTGTCCCGTTTGTTTCGCAGAATGTCGCGATTACTGGGCGCCCGCTCGAAGACTCGTCCGTTGTCTGCTGGTCTGGTCTCGGAACCGGGTTTGGCCTGGCTCGACCGACCCCCGTTGAAGAAACTTGCGTACAGCGTGGCGTTTTGCAGTTAATGTCGTGTGATGTTGTGTAGCGATACGTATTCTCTCGGGTAGGAAATTCTGCGAACTTCGTTTACTTGCTTCGGTGAGTTGTGCTCATTGCGATACTCGACTCCTCATGGAGAATATCCCGTTGTTTGGATTGGCGGTTATGTGCCGCTATGTATTGCTTGACAGCAGTAAAAAGTGTCCGTACCGCCCCCGGCCAAAATCTTTACCTGCGTTGTTAATGCGCACAGGTGTGGGGGTATGCGCGAAAACGAGACTCGCCTGAAACCTTCGAATTCGGGTTGTTGGCGGCTGCTGTATAGTGGTGGCTGGCGAACAAGCGACCACAATTAGGTGAGCGAGTTGACTGGTTCGTCGTGGTTGCGTGTTGCCGCATTGGCTTTGAGAAAGACGATATTCCCCCGGAAACTCGTCACTAGCGTTGGTATTTTAGCCACCTGCGATCGATTTCTTACGAAGTGCTCACGCTTGCCCGACGGAAATAATTCGGGTCGTTACCTCATGTCGGGCGAGGTGTGCTCGCGAACGACCTGCGGTGCGGCAAATCTCGTTTTGTAGGCATTGCTGTTTTGCGTAAAGGTTAGGAAATTAAGGTAAACATGCTCGAGATCGAACGATCCATTCTCCTCCAAGGATACGCGTACCTCCGCTGTTGTTTCACTCGAATATGCAAATGTTGAATTCTTACCTAGGTGGCGATACGTAAGACCCAGATTCCAGACATATTCGGCGTCGTCAATCTGTTTGTCAATAGCCCTTTGAGCGTGGATAAAGGATAAACAAACAATGCTCCGAATAGCAGAAACAAATCAGGAAATATACCTGAATGGGTGCTGTTAAATTAGGCGCATGCTGCGATAACGACTCGCGCACGTGAAGATATTACGTCTGTCTATGCGTTTTTTGATTATCTGAACAAACGATGCGTCGGAAGTCGACCCCCGCAGAAATAAAAGACTCGTTTCTGTGTTCGTTCTGGCGCGTGTCGTTGGCCCTTTGTGCGTAATTCGTCCACGGGAACTGTGGGTGCGTTTGCGCGGTATCCGGTTCTGCGGAACGATCCCCGGACACTCTGTAGCGGCTCTTGGCGTTTTTTCTTGGCACCCACATTGCCAGCGTTGGAACGACGACTCGCCGAATTATAACCACTTCGTCCGTTCGTGTTCTGTCAGCGTGTTGCGACGTCTCCAGCGCTGTTCCGAACTCCCTCGGCACCTGCGGTGTGCGTTTGGCCCTGCCGGCTGCGGCGCGCACATGCCAGCCAGCGGACGCCTTGTCCTGTCTCTAGGTTTTGACCCAGATGGCGAGCGCCTCGCCGCCCCTCAGCCCGCTCCGTCGTTACGCCCGGGTTTCTGCCGCAAATATGAAGTCAGCAGAAGGTGAACCTCCCGAGTTTACAGGGCGGAGAAAGAAAATTAAGGTCAAAAGAGCTAGACGACGACAAAGGAGTACAACGATTTTGTATGGGTTGGACGGTTTTTTGGCGTCCTTGCAAAAATGCATTATTTTTAAGCGAAACTGAGCCCCGTGCGTATATGCTCGTTTCTCGCGTTTTTTGTGCTACATGCCCCCCCCCGTTGAAACCAAATTAGAATCATTCCATGTTTTACTCCTTCCATCTGTGCAGTTTGGTTGAATCCTTTGTGCGCACAAGGTTTCGCGTACAACATGAAAAGGCGCATTGAGACCATTGCCGTCTTTTTTTTTTTTTGGAATTGGTGTATTTTTAGAGGCTTTTGTATCAAGTATGCCTGCAACGTGTGACTATGATAGTATATGTGTGACCTTTTTTCCATGGCAGGCGGTACATACGTGGTAAAGTTTCCTCAATTTCGGTTCAGCACTCAGAGAGATTTATTGAGGTTAAAAAATTCTTTTTTAAAATGCTGACGATCAGGGCCGATTACTTAATGATTTATTTTTTGTGGATATTTTATTCTCGATGATACCACTCAAGATTTCTATATCGGATGTGGCGTCTCACATATGCATGTATGACTTATAACTAGGCACTTACGTCATAAAAAAATCAATTCTTCTCGATTGGGTATGTATTGCTATGTGCAGTTTCATTATTTCTTGGTGCGAGTTCGAGAGAGTAGAGGTTTCCAGTTTTTCGTTTCTGTTTTTCATTGGCGCAACCATGAACTATGAAGTCATATTATATTAAAATTTTACACTATGAATGGTTTCCCATGCGTTGAAGATTTTCGCCTCATCTGCAGCGGGTCTGTGGAAAATACGAAGTTCTGTGTGACTGAAGACAAGACAGAAAACAGCAAACAACGAGAAAGCAATCCCTCTCTTTGGCGAGGGTAAAAAAGTGATACGGATGGAGGAAACAAAGGGCGGGGTGTCCGGGTTTGCTGAGAAGTACAAATGTATGACTGATACCACATTCCCAAATGGAACTTAGCCAGGTTTACCGCGGCCAATGGCAACGTATTTCTGATTTACATCACAGCACATATAGATGTATTTTTTAGATACGTCACAGTTCCGATTACCTGAAACTACTGGATGTTCCATGGGTGTATTTACCAGACATTCCCTGCTTCCCATCACTCCAAAAGATGAAAAATTAAGGGCCAAGATGCTGACAATCTTACATGCCTCCGGCTTCCACCCGAACCTCAAATACAAAACACCAAAAAACCAATTCTCCATGATTTACAGTTAGATTAGGTGGCCATTTGACAAGACAATGCAAGCAAACGATATGTATGGGTTTATTAATTCACCACAATTGATCAATGGATTTCAATGCGTTGATTTATTATAATGTTTATTTACTATTGTTTATTGTATTTGAAGTTGTAAAAAACAATGTTTGTCGTTGTTTAAAGTCCATATAAAAATAAAAAAATAAAAAAATTGTTATGCTACAAACAAGCGCAGGTGGATGAGGTTTTCACGAGAGAATGTTCACTGGCTGTGATTGTGTCATCAAGAGTGATGATAACTACATTGGATCATCAGTCTCACCTCATACTGCAGTCTGGTGTTGGTTAGCGTTTAGAGGGTGGTGGACTTGGTCTAGGCGATTTCGAGTTTGAGTTGTTTCCATTGGAATTAACAAGGGGGTTGAACTAAGCTGTGCATCCTTTGAGATTGGGGGAATGAGCACATTACGGTTCGGTAATAGGACTGCACAATGCATGCCGCGCCCCTCCAATGATGCAAGCAGCCAAGGCTTTGGTGGGACATTGCAGAGATGATGCATATTCTCCCCCCTGCTGCCCTTCATGTTTAATACTTAAATGTTAGTCGTACTGTCATCAGTGTAGTGTGTGGTGATTGTGTTTGTGTACGATGTGTGTGGTGTTGTGTAGTGTTGTCTCCTACCTCCAAAGACATCAAAATCTAGTCGGCCTGAAACTTTCTGCATGCATATTACGGGATCCAGAGATGCGAGGAAAAACTGGAATTTTGGGTACATTTAAAAGGACCCTTTGGGTGATTTAAGGTTTACCTTCAATGGAAGACTATCCTGGGTTCAGCCCACTTACCTTATGATCATGGTTTAGTGCCATTTTGATTCGCTACTAAATGCTTGCCTTGGAATGTTGAAATGGTTTTCTGAAGATTGGGCTTACTACGAAATCGTGTAACATCGCTTAATCGCTTGCTAGCAAGCGTTTTCTTATGAAAGATGTTGTGTGATCTACGGTGAGTACAGTGTTTTCATTAGACCATTTTGTTGGAGTGCTTGCTTGAGCTGTTTAAGCTACTTGGTAGTGACTCTACAGCTGCTGCTTGGCATTTGAACCAGAACATTCGCGACTCTTGCAGGCGGTTTCTGGGACTTTTTTAAAGAGAGGAGATCCATTAGTTATTATGAATACCTCAGGTCCTTGGTTCATAGAGCTAGTGGATTCTGGAAAACACCACAAAAAGTCAAAGAAGATCTCCTCCGATTTTGTCAGTTTGAAACGGCAGGTCACACGGTCTTGTACGATCTGTGGGTTGTGCGGATGATGATAGTAAGGTGACGTGATGTTGAGGTATGTGATCTGTATGTACTCAATAGACAGGCGATGAGGCTGCTGAAGTGGGAACACAAGATTTAAATTTAGGCAGGGTACAACCACGCAAGCCAGCTCGAACAATGGGTGGGTACATGGACTAGCTTAAGCCCGCCCCGGTGCACCCATGTATGGAAGTGCATTTCTATCGACATCTCATCTGCCCCCCCACCCCATTCGTTATTACCTCCTTGCCAGCGAAGGATCAGAGGTTGGTTTACTGTTTTCCCACCTTTCTGTTGTCTATCTCCAAAACGAGATTTTGCAGATACTGTTAGTCAGCCTGGATGTTTTTTTTTATTTTTTTTTTTGTTGTTTTGTTTGTTGTCTGTAATCACGAAAAAAATTGCAGGACACACAGTTTTCATTGGAAATTTGTAACTTCGAATCACAGGGCCTATAGGAAGTCCCTTTCGGCATTAAATTTTGAGGTCAGTGATGCATAGGTTCGAAGTCACTTTGTGAAATCAGGGATCGAACGAACCTTTTTGAGTATTTTGTGTCGATTTTAGATTCATGGGAAATATCGCTTCCACTCATGGTATCTTGCTGGTCACTAGCTGAATGAAATTTAAGGTGGCGATTGGCCTTGCTTCTTGGTTAGCGGACCTAAGGTCAAACATATTTGACCCCAAGGTCAAATTTTCAATTTTAGAACCATATCGTGTAGTACCTCAAATTGAACACTCGAGGTGCTTTCTAGAATATATCAGCTTTGAGACCTTATGAAGTATTTGGTGAGTTATTGAGGCAAACACCTATTTTTTCATTGTTACTCTGTGAAGATCGTTCTATCGGATCTCTCGTAGGAGAATTCTTTAAGGAGTCGCTACCTGGTGGATAGCAGCTCTTTCCCTCAGTGTGACCTTAAAAGAAGTCACACGTGGTCACTTTTGTGCAGTAGGGTCACCCTAAGGGTTGACATTGGTTTTTTGTGTTTGTTTGTTTGTGTTTGTTTGTTTGTTTTGTGAACAGTATTACGGAAAAACTCTCGACGATTTCGAGAAACTTGGTGGGGGGATTAGGTATGGTCAAGGATCATGCATTAGATTTTGGATTGGTCCAAGTCCAATATGGCCGCTTGGCGGCCATTTGAAAATTTTGAAAAAGAATTTTTTTTTTGCATTTGTACATGTTTTAAGTATTCCAAACCAAAAAAAAAAATTTGTTAGAGAGAAAAAAAAAAATTTTTGCAACTTTTTTTTCAACAAATTTCGATTTTTTTTTTTGCATTTCTACATGTTATAAGTGATTTCCAACAAAAACATGCCAAATTATAATTGCGGCTGATTTTGGAACTTCAGGTGGATTATACCCACGTAAATCAATTTCTTGTCTCAAGGAATCTTAGTTATGACGAATAATTGAGTATGTAGTAAAGTAAAGGGAAAGTTGAAACTATAACTATAAAATGAATGATAGGATATCAGGTTCACTTGAGTGACTTGCAGTATTGGCGGCGGAGTTTTGCACTCTACCGAGTGTCCCCCTCTGTTTAGTTATTGTTTTTTTTTTACAAATCAGATGTCGAGGCTTAAACCAAGTGATCTCTGAAAGATCTAGTGGTAGGGCGTCCTTGCTTGCAACTGCTGTTGGCTTCTCAATAAGGTAAGGGCTGGGAAGGAGTTCAGGGAATTGATGGGTTTCTTGAAAGTTTCATGAGGAAAACGCTTCAAGTTAAACGCAGTGGTGTTAAACCAGAGTGCAAGGTGTCAAAGGCCTTGAGGCTGTGCAATGTTTTGTCCCCATGAGTACCTGCGTTGAAGTGAAATGCTAACGCGCATTCATCACAAATTCACGATATCATTTGCACCAATCGTTAATCGGATAATGAATGCGGATACATTGGTTCCATCTGAGTTCACCGTATAAGATCATTTGATTGGAGATGTGGTTACATATATTGGTATCGTGATTTACGATTTATTTGATACTGTATTCTCGACCGTCGACGATTACCGTCTGGGTCACTAATTGAAACCGTGTTGTTATTCAGACCTCAGAAGTGGTAGGTGAAGTGACGGGGTTTGATGTGGTCTGGATATGTGGTAGTTGGAGCACACACGGGCTAGATGGATTGATTTGGAGCCTTCGTTGACAACGCCTTCGACCATTCTTGATAGACTGACAGCAGTTCGGCTTAACATTACTGGCGGTTTAGTAGGGCAGATGTTGTTGTCAGTACTAAGCATTTCATTTTTTACAATGTTCTGAAGCTCTGAATCGTAATGACGATCCATTAATCTGGATTACACTGGAGTTTGAGATACATGTTGTGGAAACTGGTACATAGAGCTTCAATTGTTACTTCAGAGGTGGATGCACCAGAGAGCTGTCAATTCCATTTGGAGTGGCATTCAACTCACGATAGAAAGCTTCTGAAGTGGACCAGCATGGTCGGATGCGTAGTATTGGAAATGGCTTTGCATGGCCACGCCACAATGGCATGGAGCTGTGGCAGGTGTCTTTGCATGGGATTGACAAGTAGTATATGGGCATGGAGTCAATGTCACTGTCAACATGGGCAATAGGGCATGCCTTCATGGTGCTATGCCTGATGAGATTGTGTTGTTTCACTATAATTTCGTGGAGTAGGAGGAATTGTCACTTGGTTACCCAAGCAGGCAGTCCTGCTTCAATAGGAAGCCATCTTCGGCATTAGGTATGGTTTCGCCCCTTACTAGGTGTGATGTCCAATATGAAATAACCGGTTTAATTATGTGACAATCTGGATTTTGTATTGTAGCACACATCTGCTTAGCAGTTACTTGAGCGCCTTCATCGTGATGAGTTAGCCATCGAGATGATGATATCGCAGATTGTGGAGGTCTGGGTGGTCACAGGAAGCAAGCAAGCGACTGCGTCAGAACGTAACATTCCTTACCTGGAGGAGTTAACATGAAATTCAGAACCGGCCAAGGGTCAACGCCAACGTTGTACAACGACCAGATGATGTGGGCAGATGGCTCTGTTTCTCCAGGGAGATTACAAGGGTTTGTATGATTCAGTTTCAATCGGTAATATATCTTTCAAAAGAATTATTGGGTGCTCTTTAAGTCCAGAACATACTAACGCCTTCGTTCTACGTGGCATCCGTATCAGTGTCAGATCGGGTTCTGATCATACGCTACGGCTGGGATTTCAGTTCCACCGCTTTTTTGTTATATTTTTTTGTAACAATGCACCCCAATGCATATTGAAGAGACTACCACTGGAACAGTTCTTTGAATGGGTCGTATTGACAGTATGGCGAAGAGGACCTGACAGAACTTGTTTTTAGCGGCTTGATGCTTGTTTGTGGGCGTCTCGAATTTTACAGACAATGCTTTCCTTGGGTGAAGATGCTGAGCTCGGACGAGTAAGTTTATGCTTAGTTGGGGGGGATACCAATAGTAGGTAACAATTACGCCGGAATGATGAAGTTTAATGTTTTGTGGCATTGGTGCATTCACCTTGCTTCACTTTGCTCGGAGGATGGCAAATTGCTTTCCGTATATATTTTGATGACAGGTATTCAACTATCCCGTGTTAAGGTACCTTCTCACAACTAGCATACCCGCTTGTGACGGATTGGACTTGTTTAGGTTCTCGAGGTTCTGTTGTGACTTGCAGTCGAGTATGTGTCCTAATCGGATGTCTTTGTTCAGTTTTCCTAATGTTCCACTTGGGTTGGAGATGTGGTGAAGATAGAGCGTAGCCATGGGCATATGTCTGTACATGTAGAGTCCTCGATGAGTGATGATGATCGTATAGGGCTTGCTCATCTCCAGTTTCCTTTGAGCTAAGGCATTAGGTAAGTTCCAGCTTACTGAATGTCGGCCCCATGAGAGTGCGTTGCAACAGATTCTCTACTCGGGGCACACGGGGAGCATCCGCTTTGCACTAGGGTTTGTCGTCGTTTTTAGTCCTCCGATAGCACCGTTGCCATTACATGCACCGTTAGTCGGAGTATTCACTGGTGATGTGTGTTAGATTAGGGTCTAGGGTTAGCTGTACTCTACTTCTGCATACTTTTACGTACCTCACTCTCAGGCGGTCCAAGGCTCACCTTCCCGATCCATTTTGATTGCTGCATGTTTGGGACAGGTCTGCCTTGATGACATGGCTGAGCATGCCCAGAACCTGATCCTTCACTTTTGGGCACTGACAAAAGTTGACAACCACATCCCTGAATAGGAGGAGGGGTACTTGCTTGGCCTATCGGTATAAATACAAGAATACAGAGTTGGAGATCTGTTTACGTCACCTCAAATTAAATCTGATTATTTGAACCAAATCTACGCTAAGGGTTGTCATTCTCCCAAACACAACGTTTCCAGTAGTGGATACGGGAAATGGGTGGTTAATATCTACAGTTAAGTTTGATGAGACACTTGAACCAACTCTCTTGGTGTAGTTGTTTTACAGTAGTAAGAACAGGCTCGGCGAGTGCAGGGCCTTTTAGGAGGGAAGCATGGAGTGAACTTGATATGCTAGAACTTGATCTGAAGCCGACATGGATTTCTTAATATACACTGGTGGATCTATTCCCGATTTAGTTTTAATAATAAACTTAATTGGAGATAGGAGCTATTTGTGAAGAGGACACTATAAGTTCCTGCACCTGGATTCTATGGTTGCGGCTGTGATACTGTGACTTGTCCGCTGCTCAGTGGTTCCAAAATGGTGATAAGAAGGAGAAAGTTCTTTGACCTTGGTGAGACAAAGACTTTAAAATGTAATTCGAAAGTTGTGCAGAGTTATTCTGAGACATTGGAAGGTTCTGATACAAAAAACAGACGAAAGTTAAAACTTGGTGTACGATACCAGAATGTCAGGGAGGTGGGGTGATTTGGTATGGCTTGATAAAAACTTTGCCTTGTAAAGTACTTGTACAATGGTCTGCTGATCACTTTTGACTTGTTAGGATATAAGACAGTGCTTCAGCCACAAGTTTGCATACACCGAAGTGGCTATTTATCTGATTTAGAAATTGGAGCCAGATTCACCGTGAGGAGTTCACAGATTGAGTCGTATTGATGACATTTTAAGTTTTATATGTTAAATACAAAAATGTTACAGTGGTTTGATAACTACAGCCCATGACTCCGGCGTGCTGACCATTTGACAGATGTGCGGTACCAAATTTATATCTAAAGCCATGTTAAAGTTTAGGGTGATAATGTCTTTTGAAGTATTGACAAGACTTGCATATGTTTAGTCAGAGTTTGGCGGTGGAGGCAAGAAGATATTGCTGATGCTGTAACAGCGGGGGAAGATATGATAAGTCATATTCAGAAGCCTTCATCTAATAAAAGTGTAATTTCTGTTTTAAACGACAGTTACCCTGCTCTCCAGCGAGTCCCGTGATCGTCTTACACCAAAAAATCAACTTGATATTCCTGCATATTATGACCGAACTGACAACCCGAAAGAATCATCGTAGACTGTACTATAACTCCCGCTTAGATGGAAGAAGATCTGAAGTGAGGAAAAAGTTTATTGGAAAAGGCATAAAGAAAGCCATTAGAATTGGCGGTCAAATGACTTGCTTAACCAGCAAAGCTGATACATGAATCTGCATTATTCATTAAACTATGATACTCTCATACCGAGTTAAGTAAACCTGATCGTTAAAAGTGTTACTTTAAAGGGAAAAATAAAATAAAGGGAGGCGTGTTGATGAAAAGGGAATTAAAGTGTGTGTTAAATTAGGTCACAGGGCTGCTGTAAATGGAGTCGGAATTCAGGGGGGAAGAGAGACAAAAAAATAATTAAAAGAATGTGCTGTAATGCGATGATTTGAATATTTTGATAATACGCATGTGTGATGTGTGTTGTTAACTATGTATTAATAATCAAATTCTCACGCGGTAAAGTATGATTAGTGATGTATGCATTGTGGGTGTGCTGAATGATTTGAAGATAATGAGGTTTGGATGACCTGATGTTAGGTAATTATGTGTGGATTCCCATGAAGGCTTGTGGATCCACGAACAATTTGGAGAGGTTCCTGGGGTCGAAAGATTCCGAAAATCCGTAGGTAAGACCCAGGGTGCAAGCTGCATGATACGCGCAGTCAGAACTACATTAAATTGTGCCTAAAGGTAGAGAGTTTGCGGGTCAGTAGATGAATCCGCGTGATTCGAAGGTTGTAAGCACATTAATAATCGTTGGGTATTTATTTTCTTACATTTGAAAATAAAATATGCAAATTTATTTTAGTAAAACTTTTTCAGTGATGAGAAAAACAGCAGGAATTAGAAGCATGATATACGTATCTTACAAACTTCGTGAACATTGGAAAATGGAAACAGGTTGAAAATGGAGATCGACGATCAGAGAGTGATTTCAGCGGTGAAAATGAGTGTTTTCATTCCGATATTGTCGAGGAAGGTCGGAGGATGATGGGAATTTAATTGATGAGACTTAAATTTGAGCCATTGCAAGTGCAAGAAAACGCGCTATTTTGTAAAGTGAGCAGGATGACTGTAGGAGTACTGAAGCACAAACAGATTGGTTTGTAGATTTTTCTTTTCTTGTTGATGCATAAAATAATGTAAAGTTTGATTCGTTGTGACTTGTATATAATTTTAAAATCCGAGTAATCAAAGTATGTAATGGATGATAATATGGAAACAAATATTTTTAACTGTACGATTGGCGTGAGTCTTTTTGACAGCTGAATGCTCAAAGAGTGACAGTTAGAACCAACACTTTTAGAGATGGTTGCTGTGGAATATCTTCCTATTTCCAGAATCCTGTGTGTGTGTGTAGTGTGTGTGCTTTGTGTTATATATGTGTGTGTGTGGCTATATGTGGTAGCTGTTGGTGTGTGTGTGTGTGTGTGACAGTGTTTCTAGACATGACAGATATATTGAATTGACAGGTATTGATGGACATAGCGTGATGTGCACTTTCGAAGGTTTTTATATTAAAGGGAACCAAGTGCTTCAGTATTGACGTTTATTTTAAACAAATGAACCGGACAACAGTTGCTGAGTGGCGTGGCGATGGGAGAGACTTTAAGAAGAAACGTTCAAATTTAGGTTTAAACGTAGGAATTGGATGTGATGAATTACACTGATTCTATTCATTTATCCTCGATTTCTTATGCGCATTTATAGATAAACACAATGCCCCAATCCAGTCGTCGTTTACGAGAGCGAAGTGTGGTTGTTTGAAAGTGGTTTTTTTGTTGTTTTTTTTCTCTTCTCTTTGTGTTTTTCCTTGTGATGACATTGAGAAAAGACAAAATACGTTGGCGCTAATTGAATAATTGGCCATTAAAACTAAATTGCAAATAATCGTAGGTGACAGTGTGAGAAGATGAAGCAGGAGCGAGCTGAGGAGGAGAAGGCTGAATGGTGGGCAAAGCATCACGCTTCAGTCTCACTTAAGCAGTTGTTTTGAAACCGAGCTCACTCATTGCGTTGCC
>CM068954.1:36650246-36668382 GCA_035128595.1 Eptatretus atami | reverse complement strand
AAAAGAGAGAGACTCTGTTTTCTCTTGCAAACTACAGCTGTCTGATTGATCAATCTGTCAATTTTATTAAAAAATTTGTATAATCCTTGACTATGGGATTTACCTCCCCACCCATGCACAAAGCAAAATGCAGGGTTAAGCAATTGGTGCACTTTGTTCTGTTGCTATACTGTCAACAAACGTGTTTATAATTGAGGAACAATTTGAATTTAATTTAGAAATTAGTTCTATTTTTGACCTGAATACAGCATGAACGGAAAACCGAAACGCTGGAGTTTGCAGTATTTGGCTCTGCGATTTGTCCTGATCACACCATGCCAAAACAAAGAAGAAGGGAAAAAAATTGAGACTTTATTATTTATTTATTTTTTACTCTGCTTGAAGTCAAACAAACATGAAATTCATGTCGCAAACAGGAACAAATGTTTTAACGACGTCATAAAGGACACAAAAACAACAGGCCACTTTTGAACGAATGTAACATGTTAAATAAAGCGTGGATTAAAAGACACTGCATCAAACGGGCAGTAAATTTAAAATTTTGGAATGCAATATATAAATATAGCAATTCTCCTGGTATGTGAGGCATAACTTCTGCAACAACTCAGGCTCTTAATGTATGTGTGTGAAATGTATGTAATAAGGTGGATACAGGAGTCCTATGTGCGAGAATCTTGGTGAGGGGGTTAGAGCATCACCTTCTTTGTCGGTGATTCTCATCTTGCTTCAGGGCAAATTCGCCGCATTGCGTTCCTCAAGGCCTTCCTCGGTGTAGCAGCAGTTATGAGCGGAGGGTGGTGAGTTTTAGACAGAGGAGTCCGAAGTGAAGGCCCTGGGCTGGTTATTTTTGAGCGGCTGTACAGGCTGATCCACCCAGTTTTTTTTTTTGAGTTGTAATAAATCAGGAGTGGTTTACTAATCCTATTGCTGACCCTCCATCAACTGTGGTCCACTTGTTTGTGGAATACACAGGCTGCTAGTGAACCAGTTGAAATGTGGTAAAGCCCTGGGATCTTGGCAGTCCATGCTTGAACTTTCAAGGCTGGTGGATGCGTGCATCGTGTCGTTGCATGCGTTCTGTGTCTGCCTGGAACAGCAGGCATTCATCAACTGACTGGAAGAAGGGGCCTTGTTGTCGCTCCTGGAAAGTGGTAGAAGGGGTGATGCAAGACTGCAACAACTACCGACGGGTGACGCTGCTCTCAGTGCGGGCTAAGGTTCTTTGCTCGGCAATTCCTTGATAGGGTTGCCACGCATCTGCTAATGCAACGCAGTGCCTAGAGTAGTCCGCGCTTTACCACAAAGAGGTCAACAATTGACCGTATCCTTGGCGCTTCGGGGTCTACTGAATGCAGAACGAGAGTTTCGGCTGGGGCTGCTTGCAGCCGAATGTTGATTACTCATGCAACGAGCGTTTGATTCAGTGAATGCGGGATGCCCCTCTGGAGGATTCTTTGGTCTTAGTGGGTTGTGGCCACAAACTGTTTTGTCTGACTCTACATATTGATACTCCGGGTAGTGTAGATATGTGGTGACACCATCTCCGGACTTATTTAACTCGCCACCGGAGGTGAAGGAGGTTACGTTTTCCCCCTTTCTGTCTGGTTGTGTAAAGGAATATCTCAAAAAAGTTGGTGGATGGATCCAAATAATTTTGATGGACAAGGCTAGGTGTGTGAAAGGACGAACTGATTAGATTTTGGTGAAGATCCGATCCGACTACTCGAATTTTTTAAGTGCATTCTTCACGCATTGAAGACGATGGGGCCAAAGCGATATAGTACTGTATAGATGCATGATCTTTCAAAAATGTATTGGGCCTGGTGTGTTCTTGGGGATCAACATTACGTGCGGAGGTATACGATGCTACCGAGTGCCCTTCTAGTTTTTAAAGTGATTCTTCACCATTGGGAGATGAGCGCAAAAAGGATATACAGCATGATATGTTCTAAATGTTGTGGATAAGTTTTGACAAAACTTGGTGGATGAGTTGTGTTGGTGATAACAAACTATTAGATTTTGCTTCAGCGTCTGGTGTATCTTCGGTCGATCAGTGAGATACAAATGTAAACTACTGCAGCTGATGGAGGTGGCTGATCATGTTACAGCCTTTTGGCTGCCTGGTTGCATGGGGTTGGAGGCTGTGGGCTATGCTGCTGATGCAGTGCCCTATTAAGTACACTGGTTCCTCATTTTGCCGACCTTGAGGACTGCAGTCTGAGTCAGCCCCTGTGTGTTAATTAGTGGTTAAACAGGGCTTGATACTCAGGACCGCTAAGATTCAAGGCCAACCTAACCGCCAAGGCCAACGGCCTGGTGGAGGTTACATGCTCCAGAGTGCTGCTGCCTAGTTCCTTTCTTTTCAAAAAATGTTTAAGCATGGACCACATGTATGGGTCAATTATGTGATCAACTTCTGTCCTATATAATCCGCTTTGCCTTGGATCGCAGGAAGGCGTATGTTTAAATATCTCACACCGCTTTCCTCATTCTTATAAAAGTTTGGCAGCTTCGGTGTTTTCAACCGTTTATGCCAGTCTTAAGTTGATAGCACAAATCTGGGGTTTAGACTGTCATGGTGGAGACAGGGATAGAGCATGCCAGGGATTTGAGAAGGATTCGGTGTACACAGTTATGAATGATAATATTTGAAATTAGCTAATCGGCGACAAAGTAATTTGAAAAGTTTGTAAGGGGGGATGTTTTAGGGAGCTCCACGTGTCCCGCAATCAGTCCAACATAAAACCGAACTTCCTTTCATATGCACACAGTATTTAGGCTGCAAAGTGGGCATCATTGCTGGGGCAAGGCTGTGGCAACTGATGTGCCTGGAGGTTCAGGGCGATGGAAGTTGGAATTTGTTCATGGTGCCGCGATAGCTCATGTCCTCTTTGGTGAAGGACACTGGGTGGGATCTTCACGTTCACCAACAGATCCTGGCAGATGTCCATCCAAGGGACAGCATGCACATTAATGATAACCTACCTTAATGAAAAATAGGAATGAATCAGTTTCATAGCTGGGCTGAGAATCGAACTCAGGCCCAGACAGCTGAGAGTGAGTAGGCAAATCTAGGCATCCTGTCAAGCCAGCCACAAGCTGCCTATGTCACTGGTCGTAATCCCTGCACAGAAAACTGAATAATAATTGGAAAAATTAATTGTCATTTTTTTCACAACATTCTATACATCTCCCTGTCGAATGCAATGTCAGTGTTTTTTCATGTAGATTTGACCACCGAGATGCGAGATGTAATGGACTACATCATTGTGGAAAGACAATCGCTAAAATTTATGCCAAACACCATCTTATTAGTCCTCAGAAAGGATAAGTTGACATAAACAGGTGTACACGGTCAGGGAAAATCAGACCAGATGAAAGGAAATAATAGCATTTCAATTGTACAAGAGTAAACGCTGCTATCCAATTTATCAAGCAACGGCGTTTTGGCAAGTCTTGTTTTTTGTAGGATTCTTGGGGGAATTATTTATGCGTCAAACCACAATACCCTGAAGGTCTGACGCTACATATTTAAAAGATTATTCACACATGGATTTAAGATGTTTTATCCTCGACTGCGTTCAGACTTTTTTGAAAGTATAGGACACCAACCTGTCAGCGATTCCGAAGTGATACCTGCGGCTTCATCACAAGAGGTTTCAAATGATTTGAAAGCCTTGGATTTAAGCCATTGGCGTAAAGCTAAGCAGAGATGGGAGGCAGGGGAGCCAGCCTAGAGTGTTGGAGAGCAGTATTCCATTAAGCTGGCGGATGAAAGCCAATTGGAAGTGGATATACGCATTTGGAATGTACCAAAGAATTGTATTTTTTTCAATATCGCCTTTTATCAGACCACCCATGGCTATTCCATTTCCATAATCGCCTTTTACGTTGCATTTTTCTTTCCACATTTCTGAACTTGTTTTGAACCACTGTTTTATGGGTATGCCCAGTTTTTGCTTGCTCTCTCTCTCCCTGAACTATTTAAAACAACACAATCACCACCGTGCCACGTAGGACAGAGTTTTCTGATCAAGGAGAGTACACACCTATTGAGCAGGACCAACAGTGAGAGAGGTCATGAGACTCACTACACGTCTTTCTTCCACCTCATTTCTGGTCTTGCACCTCTGCCTCTCCGTGCTCTCTTCCGCCCAAGTATCTGTCGTCTCTGCGCCATTCCACACAACCTCCTTGAGGAAACTGCCGATTTCTAGAACCACTCATTGATTCCCTGCTTTTCTGCCTGTGGAACCACGTTCCACACACTCTTCAATCTCGTTCTTCCTCCTGGTAAGACTAGTTTTCACACCAATCTCAGTCTCCCATCCAAAGTCATGATCTTTTTCCCACATTAAACCACACCACCCCCTCCAAAATTTTGTTATGTATCCATCTTAATCCCCTTGCGTTCTCCACCTATCGCTCATCATTGACCTGCTCTCTTTGTTTGTTCGTCTCTGTTACTCCTCCCTTCTGCCCTGCTAGCAACGTTTCCCTTTCGCCTGCCGCTTCCTTTGTTATGTTGGCGTCCTGACCTGTTCTGTGTTCTCGCTCTTCCATGAAGCTAAGACCGTGTAAAAACAAAATAATTATTAAAAAATTTTTTTTAAGTCTCATGACTGTGTGTACTTGTGCCTGCACATCTTATTCACAATGGCCCTTCTGTTCTTCAATGTTTGAGCAGGACATTGCTGTGTATTTCGGTTTCGGTAGTCAGCCGATGAGGTGCTGAATCAGATGCTGGGAGTTTTTGAAAGAGATATTGTGGCTGTTCAAGCAAGCTTAAGGTGTCCGTGCTATTGAACCAAGGGAACATGTTCTCGTAATTTAACGCTATCCAGTGAACCAAAGGATGTCTGTCTGTGCATGATGGTTGTTCTGCAGAGGATGGGCTGTGATGTCCAGTTGCCCTCTTCAGACAAGTGCTGAGACCTGTCCCTGCAGACAGCACAAGACTACAGAAAGATAAACGAAAAATAAATTTAAGTTGTACCAATTATACATTCACATAATGTGTAAAATTAACATTTTATTTGAACACATCAATTTCACTCGAGGAAAGTAAAAAATGTGATAGCAGATGTAATAGGAAAAATAAATTATATATATATAAACATGTTTGGAAACTTCATAGACAAAGGTACATTTCACTAATGCTTACATTAATGCCACGCAAGTAGATTTTGCATTTAATGTGCAAAATTCTTCCACATCACCAACCTTTTGCACAGCTGTTGTTTGATGGAGCTGGTGTTTGCACTCTGTCCCTTTTGCTACATCAATTCCAACACTTTGTGGATTCGTGGTGGCCAGATAGTTAGCGGCATATGAGGAAAGATACGAGGCCAGCTGCATGTGCTTATCGGCCAGAAGTGAGGCTGATGTCAGAATGGCCTCCAATTGCAGAAACTTGTGGGGGGGGGGACCTTGAACTGGTACATAGATGCTGTCCCTCCACTTTGGCTTAGAATGCTTCGCTGGTAATAATCTTGAAGATAAGGCAATAACTTCTAGGAGCTGCACATATGTTTACAAAGTTTTAATCAGACAATGTTCTTAAAAAAAGACAAATTAATAACAATGCCTTTAAAAAAAACAGCAAAATTTATAGTTGGGTGAAAGTGCCAAAAGAGAAAGAAAAACAAAAAAAACCCCAATAAAGAAGTGCATTAAAGCTGCCCTCTCCGCTCTCCGATTACAAAAATTGGCATAATTATTGTTTTGGAAACTTTTTGGGAATTTGTTAACAAAATGATAATAACTGAACATCCTTAATTACATCCGCGGCTACATCCTTAAGTTTAAAAAAAATAAATAAAATAAGAGTTTGATGACAAATGGGTTGAAGATCATTAAATCGACAATGGAATAGAAAGGAACAGGTGGATATACAGACAGACAGACAACAACATCAAACGTGAGGAGAGAAAGCTCAGGTGGAAATAAGGAACAGTTTTAGAAAGGATGAAAAAGGTTGTTCATAGAGATGGACGACATTGATGGCTGTTTTGAGGAACTGGATGGAGAGCTTTTCTATTTCCTTTCTGTTTTTTTTCACAATTGATCTAGCTCATGGTGGAGCTGTACACATATCAATTCAGGAGGAAGACATGAGAAGACTTCCGGTTCAGGTAATCGGCACATGTGGCCAACTGATCGGCACTCTCTCTCTCTCCCACCAGTTCTTCTATTAGCTAGTTCCCCCAACCAATGTTGTGTTTTAGCATTTCGTTTTTATTCCATCTTGCTGTTTTATGTTTTCATCAATTTTCTGTCCAAACCTGTCTGCTGCACTGAGTCTTTGGTTCAGCTCCTGAGCTTGGTCGGCCCTACCTGTGATAGTCAAGTGTGCATCCATCCATTTTGCCATCGTTTTCGCTCCTTTTATTAATCAACTCGCCATCGAAGATGGACGGAGGTTACTGTTTTCACCCCTTTGTTTGTTTGTTGTGAACAGTATTACGGAAAAACTCCTGGACGGATTTCGCCGAAACTTGGTGGGGGGATTAGGTATGGTCCAGGATATGCCATTAGATTTTGGACTTGGTCCAAAGTCCAATATGGCCGCTATGGCGCCCAATTTGAAAATATTTGAATTTTTGTTTTGCATTTCTACATGTTTTTAAGTGATTTCCAACCAAAAAAAAAAAAAATTGTTAGAGAGAAAAAAAAAATTTGCATTTTTCAAAAAAAAATTCGATTTTATTTGAAAAATATTTGAATTTTTTTTTTACATTTCTACATGTTTTAAGTGATTTCCAACCCCCCCCCCCCCCCAAAAAAAATTTGTTAGAGAAAAAAAAAACAATTTTGCCTTTTTTTTTTCAAAAAAATTTCGATTTTTTTTTTTGGCATTTCTACATGCGCATCAATCTAGTTTAGTTTATTCAATCGTGGTTCAGGAGAGTCTGATCCGTTTGACCTACAATGAATAGGATATTCAGTTCACTTAAGTGACCCAGCAGTATTGGCGGCGGAGGTTTTGCCACTCTGCCGAGTGCTCCCCTCTAGTTCCAGTTATTGTTACTTCTGATCTGATCCTGATAGATCTCTCAATCCAGGCAGCTGCCGATAACTGGACATCATCTGTTTAACAGAATCCTTCCTCCCACAGGATTCCTCTAACTCCTTCTTGGCTCTCCTTGGGTATTGTCTCCTCTGGTATGATCAACTGAACCCCGTCCTGGCGGTGCCGTGGTGGAGTTGCGCTCCACATCAAAAACTCTATTTCTCACTCTCCATGTACTACTTTTACACCCTCTCAAACCCAGGAGTACTCTCGCTGCACTTCCTTCTGCTCACACCACAATGTTTGTCTTTGTGTTGTACCGGACTCCCAACAGTGATGATTGCATTTACATCTCTCCAGAGACGACATGGACCAACTTTAATCATTCATCCCACTCTCTCTTTCCTCCCTCATATTGGTGATTTCAATTGTCACTATGCTAATTGGCTGGGTATTGCTGCCTGACTGGTACCTGTTGGTACCTGAAGACTTCTGTGACTCTATGGGACTGACTCAATCATGAATTTCCCACCCAGATTTCTCCCAATGGCAAATCCTCCTTCTGGATTTGGTGATGGACCAACTTCCTTTCCCATCCTCTGCCCCAATTTGGCTCAACTGATCATGTGCTTCTAAAGAGCAGGTTTTGGTCGCTGATGACATCGCGTGATTCGAAGGTTGTAAGGCACATTAATAATCGTTGGGTATTTATTTTCTTACATTTGAAACTCAAAATATTGCTAAATTAACTTTTAGTCAAAACTTTTATCAGTGATCGAAAAACAGACTGGAAGTTACGAAGATGCTATGACGTCACTTTCTTCCGAAAACTTCGTGAACATTCGGAACAGGCGTGTGAACAATGGCAAGATACGAATCAGAGAGTATTTCAGCGGCGATGAAATGAGTGTTTTTCATTCCGATATTGTCGAGGACGAGTCGGAGGATTATGGGAATTTATGAGCCATATAAATTTGAGCACTTGCAAGTGCAGAAACGGCCTATTTTGTGTACAAGTGGCAGGACTGACTGTCGGCAGTTCACACTGACAGACTCCACCAGACAGATTGGTTTGTAGATTTTCATTTTCTTTGTTTGATGCATAAATAATGTAAGTTTGATTCGTCTGTGACTTGATATAATAGTTTTTTTAACCTCTAGTAGCCTGGTGTTGGCTCAGTGGTTAGGGTGGTGGCTTGGATCCTAGTGGTCCTGAGTTCAAGCCCGTCGGCCGCTGAATTAATACACCAGGGGTTGACTCAGCCTGTCATCCTTCCGAGGTCGGCGAAATGAGTACCAGTTCCAGTGTGTGTACTGGTAGAGGGGCACTGCATCAGCAACACAGTTGCGTTTCAAGAAATGATAGCTACCCCAGCAGCTAAGCTGCCATATTACCAGCACAACCTCCAGTCACTCAGAGTCAGAAATAGAATGAATCAATAATGGACCCAAATATATTACACACGCAGCCTTGGTGTTGGTCTTTCTGACAGCTGAGCTTGACCCAGCGAAAGTGAACAGTTAGAACAAACCCCGACTTTCAAGAGACTGTTGTGGCATATCTATCTATATTGTGTGTGTGTGTGTCTGTCTGTCTGTATATGTGTGTGTCTGTATGTGTGTGCGTGTCTGTGTGCGACCGCTGTTTCTCAACAACCACTGGTCGATCTAATTGAAACTTGCCAGGTATATTGCTGGGACCTGAGGATGTGCCTTTTCAAGGTTTGATATTAATCGGACAAGTGCTTCCCAAGTTCTTCCAGGACACGTTGCTGCGTAGGCGTGGCCGATGGGAAGAGATTCTCAGCCGCGTTCCCCATTACGGATCACAACGTACGGACTTCCGGATAGTGTATTCTAATAATTTCTCGATTTCTTATGCGCATTTATAGATAAACACAATGCCCCAATCCAGTCGTCGTTTACGAGAGCGAAGTGTGGTTGTTTTGAAAGTGGTTTTTTTGTTGTTTTTTTTCTCTTCTCTTTGTGTTTTTCTTGTGATGACATTGAGAAAAGACAAAATACGTTGGCGCTAATTGAATTAATTGGCCATTAAAACTAAATTGCAAATAATCGTAGTGACAGTGTGAGAAGATGAAGCAGAGACGAGCTGAGGAGGAGAAGGCTGAATGGTGGGCAAAGCATCACGCTTCAGTCTCACTTAAGCAGTTGTTTTGAAACGAGCTCACTCATTGCGTTGCCTTCGTAATCCTCGGCTGTGAAATGGTCCACCACAATGACAAGTCTATCCAAAGGGTCCTCTTTACCCGTTTTCTTTGGGGAAAATTCGCCGTTTTGTTTGTACAAATCTTATCCACTGCCGGCGAATGTTTGATTCCTTCGGGAATCGGTGGGAGCGATTACCCGTTTTCCAGCCATTTTCGCAAAACATGACGACACACGTACGAGGCTGATGTACAAATATCCAAATAACTTTGTTCGACAATAATGCAAAATAAAAAAGGATAATATAGACAGTTGCAAGCTCAAAAAAAGCAAAAGAACGGCCTGCTGAACTGGACACTTCTTAATGAGTGAGTGAGCGTCCGCTTGTGTTTTGGAGAACGTGACGTCACCATCCATATATGGGCACATGGCTGTTTTTTTCAACAGCCTCGAGAAATAACAACTTCGGAGTTAAATTTCATTAATTTTCCCAATAGTTAGGCAACACAATAGTTTGCATCGAACTATTAATGCACATATATCATATTGATAAATTTTCAGAACATATTTGGTGACCCGCAACCTGCTCTTTAAGGTAAACATCTCTTTGGCCATTTTAGAGAACAGCCTCAGCCGCGAGTCTGCAGTTCACTCAGGCAAACTGGCAGGAGCTGCAAATAGCCATCACACTACAAGACTGGTCATAATATATATATATTATATATATTATATATTATATATATACCTATATATATATATATAATATATATATATAATAATATAATATATATAAATACCTATATACATATATATATTACCTATATACATATATATATATATATATATATCCCCGATATTAACTCAGCCTGAAATTCTTCCACAGAAACCTGCCCTCTCTTATGCACAGATTCATCCCATCTGTGTTCAGTTATCTTCCCCATTCTCCTGCTCTTGGTACTCTGAATCTGTGATGATCAGTTGCTTTAAAACCATTTATATCCTCCTCCTGGAAGGCAAATCCAACCACAGGCATCCCCAAATCATTCCACAATCCCACAGCAAATGTGTGTACACTCTCAGGCAAGCCGAAAAAAATCTGTCCAATCTCAAGATTGAACTTTCAAACTTGTCTCCCTCCTCTAAAACCTGGTGGCACCTTGTCAAGACCGTCTCTGATGTATGCTCCCCTTCCATCTCTTCCCTCACTCAAATGCACCACAGTCGACTCCGCTTGTGAGAAGGCTAAATGCCTCAATTCTGTCTCAGAATCTTGTGTCCCCCAACTTCTCTCCTTTCCCTTTCTCTCTCTCCCCCGTGGGGAGCGGAGTGCTACGCAGTGCGGAATGTGAGGAAGTTGAGCATGCCAGTGAGAATCCGTGCAAGTGAAAGGATGAGTACATCACCAGTGCACATACATGGTTAGTGGTTAGCATTGACGATGAGGAGGTGAGAGGAACACGTCTGGGGGGGGGGGTGCTGTGAAGCACTGATGGTTTAGATTTGATTTTAAAACGGCTTCCCCATCATGTAGCATACACAAATCCACTTCAAAGTGAGTTGACCGAAGGGGTGCAAAGGCCGCTGCATGTGCAAGCATGCATGCAGGCCTTTGCCAGGGAGATTGCATGGGTTTTCAATGCTCCCACCCAGTTTTATATAGAACCAGCGTTTAAAACGAAAATGTTGCTGTTTGGGTGCGTTTTATCGCCCCAGTCCATGCCTTCCTTCCCCTCACGCTGCCTTCCCTTCCCTTTACAATGCCATCCCCTCTACTCCCTCATATCAGTGGATCCACTCCCTACCCTCCCCTCCCCTCATGCTGCTTTCCCTTCCCCTCCCATCATGCTACCTCCTTCCAAACCACGTCGAGGAAAAGAATGGGCGTCAAAGAATGTGACTTTGAGAAATGAGAATTTTTCAATCAGAACTGTTGCTAGGATCAATTCTGCAGTTTAAATTTAGAAATTTGGCTGAGATTAAGAAGGTATAAAGTTTATAAGTGAGGTATAAAGTGGCAGTTTAGTTATGTCATTAATTACGTAAAACCAGTACACAAACGCACACAAAACAAGTTCTGATGAGGTTCTGCAATCTCTGATTGCTCTTTTAGTTTTCAATGTGATTCTTCACCATTGAGAGATGGGGCAGAACAATATTTGCATGATATTTCAAAAAGTTCATGTCCCTGATATATTCTACTGGATCAGCCATTGCATGGCAGACGTATACACTCTGCCGAGTGCCCTTCAGTTTTTAATATTTTCACTCTTCAAGCAGCAGAACAGTCACATGCATGATGCAGCTAAAAAGGAATTCATAAAGGCAAGGCATGACTGCTTCCAGAGAAATTACTGGGAATTCAAGATCTTGTATTCCTGCTTCATGGTGCTTTGAATTTTTATATATTTTTTTTGTGATTCAAAGCAAGAAATATTCGACAATTATCATATCTACCAATTCTCTGTTTTAGAAACTCGAGTATCCACTTAACTTCCTGGAATCTGCATTCAGAAACACTGAAAATTTCTTAACCATATCTAAAACAGAAACGCTTTTTCAAAATACTTTCCTCGGAGTCTTTATATTTCATCATCAAAGAAACTTGGTGAAACTAGAACGACACTCAGTAGAGCACATACCTCCGCCAGGCTGAACAGTTGACGTTTTGTATTCCACTGATAAGCCAGATCTGCATTTGTGACCTTAACCAAAATCGAATCGGCTTGTTCTTGTCACCTACCCAACTCATCCGCCAAGTTTTGGCATAACCCATCCACAAGTCTTGAGATATCGTGCTATATATAGCGTTTATGGTTTTTGCCTCCATCTCTCAATGTTGAAAACGCACTTTAAATTATAGTGTCCTGAACTGGATTTTACCAATATCGAATCAATTTGTCCTCGTCACACACCAACTGTCAACCAATTGGGTCCAAATTTGTCCATAACCTTTTGAGATATCCTGCTCACAGACAAACAAAATAAAAATGAAGACCAATTATGCACCGTAGTTCCAAGAAGGAAGTCAGACATAACAACACACACACACACACCACACACACACCACTAGGTAAGTACTTCAAAAGCTATTTTATTGAAGCTATAACCTCAACTGAAAGCAATTTACTGATTTCCAACTACCCGGATCATAAGCTGGGCACCGTTTTTCATCGAGGTTTCAATCCCTTTCAGCCCAGAACCTCTCAAACGGCAGATCCACAACCCTGTCGGAGATCCACAACCCCGGTCGGAGGTCCACATCAGTAGATTTCTCAACGTCAATGAACCCACAACCTCAAAGTTGTGTCCAGACAGTCAGTCACACAGCAATGCAATATCCTGATTCAAACTTATTTCATTATATTATAACTTTCATTTAAAAGTATTAGTACATTTGAATAACATAAATCATGCATTAATTTACAGTATATGATATATGAAGCAATAAACACTTTACCTTGTGGACATGTCCATTACACAGCACTCCATCTAACCATAGACTCAAACTGTCATTCAAATAATCAAAATGTCATGAAGAAAGACGGGGTGAAAACACAATGTCCATCCACCATGCGTGGCGGAGTAATAAAAAGAGTTCGATTGGGAGAGAGAAGGAACGATTATAATTATTCGAAATATACAAATTAAACAACATTTGATCTCGCAAGAGTTGCTCAAAAATTTTATTTATACATCTCTGAGGGCAAAGGTTAAATAGTTTTTGTTCACTTGAGCACAATCGCAAACAAAACAGACAATATATAAATGTGCAGCATATCATTGCTGAAGTTTTGAAGTAACATTATGCTGAAGTAATATCATGCAAGTAATATCATGCTGCAGTTTTCTAATTTTATCTCACTCCATTGTGGTTTTAATTTCAATGAGAGAAGCCTCACATTGGAAATTATATTATCCCAAGCAATTTTTTCCCCCATATTTAAAGCAATAACACTGCACACAGACACTTCATTAGTGTTGGCAGCAAAGGGTTTACAAGGTTTGGTTGTTTCCTGGTAAACAGAGGAAATGTTGATTCTAACCTACAACACACATATAATCCAAGCATTTGATAAATATACAGTGATGTTTAATCACAATACAATTCACAAGGTTGGTGGCATTGATAGAAAAATGGGACAAAATTCATCTGCTTCCATAACTTAAACAAATTGTAGTCAATCAGGATACATACAGGGATATTCATGATAATATGACACAAGAGATTATTTTGAACGGTCAATAATTTGGATCGAAGCAATTAAGTGAATTTACTTCTGTTCAAACCTGAAAGCATTCGCTTGACACAACATCCCCCAAAATCCCCCACCCCGCTTTCTCCACCACCTTCCTCTTTCCCCTTTTAATTCTTTTTCAAATTCTTAATCCCCCCCCCCCCTTTTTGTGCGTTTATGGGATGTAATATCCCTTTCATTTGATGTCCCATTTATTTATCTATTTGACATGATTGAACGCAATACAATATTTGAAATTCCACAACATATCACAGCTTAACCTACCCATGGCACTTTGTCAGGTTTATATAATGGCAAGTATAGAACTCGTCAAAAATGATGGGTTGGAATTATTTTATTTGAATATCAGGGATTGGAAGATATGATGTTTTGTAGCAAGAAAAAGCGTTATTTAAAACACTACATGTACAATATGTTACCCTATTTTCTTTATCTTCTGGACCTTTCATTTCGAGGTATAGCTTCATGAGTGTGCCAAAGCCTGAAGCCTCGGCCTAGTGTCAGGTGTGCTTATATCATCTTTATTTATTAGACATCGCATGTATGTAAATGGACACTCGTTTTACTCTGGTGCATTACACATCACGTGCAGTGAACTTCACCTCCCTGCGCCTCATATTTATTATTATTTTTTAAAAATGCTTCTGTGCACCGCCATTGATGCCAGTTGCAAGTCACCATCTATATTTCCAAAAGAAGAGATTTAATTACTCTTTAATGGAAAATGTTTTTCAATTTTTTTTTAATCCTGAAAAAAATAGACCATGGTGAACACACAGTTGTGTTAAAAGATTGGCCTTTAAACAATGGTGGATCCGGGGGGTTCACTGGGTGTATGTGAACCCCCCCCCTCTGCCCTTACAATTATGTCCACATTATCGCCGTGCGAGATATCACTGGACAATCGGCAATCGCACGGCTTTTGCTTTCACTCAGCAATTAATCCGAGCCACAATACTTTTCGCCGCTGGTTCGAAAATTGATCCCTGCGACTCAGTGTTTAGTTATGACTCCGAAGAGAAAGGCAAGATTTTTGGGATCGTGTCCTCCAGCAAAGCGCAGTACAATCATGAACTATTTCACCAGGTAATTCAAAGTTTCAGTGGCTACATCGTCCATTATGATAATTAATGATCTGATGATCTGCAATGGAGAGTTTAGGTTTCGTGCTTGGGGTCATTTTGCCACATTTTGTGCTTGTCTGTTCAATATTTTCATCGATTTGTATTGGAAACATTTTTGTGTATTTACATTGTTCTTGTAAAGATCCGTCACAAAGATTCCAAATCTTCAGCTTTTCTTTCGAATCAGTTAGTGACAGGCCTGAGACATTTTCGTCAGTAGCTCGATATTCTCAAATTTCCCTGTGGAGAATGTAAATTTATGGTCGGGCACTGCTAGCTCTGGGTAGATTAACCGGTTTTTCCTCGACGATACATTGACTTGAATAAAGCTTGGTGGTATATTTCACAATATGAGAAAATCTTAAACCTCTAGGGAATGCCCCCCTAAAAAAATTCTGGATCTGCCATGCAAACCCTTCTTTAATCATCCTTTTGAAGGGGACAGACATCAACACAAACAAATTCACAAACACACATTGTGTTTATATGGTTGATTTAGTACAGTTCAAGACCGGTTCTTGTTTTAAAGACAATAAGATATTATACTGCTTTCACATGCATTTCAATAAAATAGAGCATTAACAAAGCGTTTCGACTTGCATTTCTCAGGATAAAACCACAAGCAGATGAAGAAGAAGCACCAAACTCTCGTTTAATAACGTTACAATGTAATGTCAACATTCATTGGTTGAGAGAAAGAAAGGATGAGATTACCTGATTGGTGAACCACAGAGCATCATGAATAATGAGTAGGCGGAAATGAACATAATGAATAATGATTATGTGGAGATGAATCACCACCGTATTGCTAATTAGCTAAGGGCTGTTGGGGGAGGGGGGTGATTTCATGATGACTCAACGTTGACTGTGGTGCAGTTGTCACAAAGTCAAGCCATCATAGTCAAAATAGAAATAAAGTTCAGACAAATTCTGCCTGCAAAGAATAGGATTGGTTGACCTGATAATGTGGCCTCCATTGCATGTGAAGGTAAGCTAAACTGCATCCTCTACTCAGGATTTTAACCAGCCGATACGATATGCTTGCACACTGAGGATTATTCAGGAAATGGTAACCAATTGCAGAGGCACACCGAATAGTTGTCGTACTGTGTACATTCTTACAAGCCCGAGTTGGTTGTCTCTGTTCGTTGACTACCCCGTCTGATCCAACGGTACGTGCTGTTCATACGATCCTTCATTCTCAAAGATGTGCGGCCCACGTACCTAGCATCACACTAGCACTAAATTTCGTAAATAATCTTACTTATATGAGAGGCGGGCAGAACGTCTTTTTGGCCTGACAGAAGCAACCGGCGGGGCGGTGCCTGGGCGTGGGCCCACACTCAGAAGGGGTCCATAATGAGCAATTTTTATTTTTATTAACCTCCGCAATCGAAGATGGACAGAGGTTACTGTTTTCACCCCTTTCTGTTTGTTTGTTTGTTTGTTTGTTTGTGAACAGTATTACGGAAAAACTCCTCGACAGATTTCGACGAAACTTGGTGGGGGATTAGATGGTCCAAGGATCATGCCATTAGATTTTGGACTTGGTCAGAGTCCAATATGGCCGCTATGGCGGCCATTTTGAAAAAATATTTGAATTTTTGTTTTTGCATTTGTACATGTTTAAGTGATTTCCAACCAAAAAAAAAAAAATTTGTTAGAGAAAAAAAAGAAAAAAAAAACTTAGAAAATTTTGCAACTTTTTTTTCAACAAAATTTCGATTATTTTTTTTTGCATTTCTACATGTTATAAGTGATTTCCAACAAAAACATGCCAAAATTATAATTGCGGCTGATTTGGAACTTCAGGTGGATATACCCACGTAAATCAATTTTGTCTCAAGAATCTAGTTATGACGAATTAATTGAGTATGTAAAAGTAAAAGGAAAGTTGCAAACTATAACTCTATAAAATTGAATGAATAGGATATCAGGTTCACTTGAGTGACTAGCAGTATTGGCGGCGAGGTTTTGCACTCTACCGAGTGCTCCCCCTCTAGTTTTTAAAGTGCACACATCATGATACATTTTAATAAAGAATATCTATAAAATTGAATGAGACTTTTAAAAACAAGCTATTTGAAAGGTGTATGTATATTTTGTATACAAAGATATACAAATGGGGAGCTCACAAAGGTTAATCCGACCCTGGTGCCCACAGAAAAAGATGCATCTCTGAACGTGGCTCCATTTCTATGGGCATGGAAATCTGACTCTCCTGTCTGTAGATGTTATAGATACGATTCCCTGACATTTTTTGGAATATAGTAGCCCATTGTGTAACTCATCACACCTTCAGCCATAATCCCAGCATGGAGTTCGTTCTTTTATGAGTACCAAGTAGCTTGGAATGTTGGTATTTGAATGTATCACAGGCATACAAGGTCAAATACCAGGTAAATATACAACTTTATGCTATGTCATGGAGAATAAATGATCATGCTCTGTACAAAAAAAGAAAAACAAACTAACTTATGCATGCATGTTTTTGGAATTTTTTCTTTTTTTTTGAATACCATTCTATATATATAATGAAACTCGTCAAACCTTTGCTCCCATGAACTCTACCACCACCCCCCCCCTCATTCAAGCTGCTTAAATTAAAGGCATAATGCCAGGCCATTTGCGGCTGTTGGAATACAGAAACCTGAATAAGAATCTGCCTGCCTGTTTGGCCAAGGAGAAGTCGCCTGCCATAACTAATCCTGCTGGAGCCTGAACAAGCTTGCCAAGACTGAGCCAAGTAGCGCTGAGCAGTGACGCTGTGAACATGGGGGGCGGCAGGCGTGCATGGAGAAGAGGCACGACATTGAAGGGGGGATGGGCAAGGAGGCAATATAGAGATAGAGATAAAGAAAGAAAGAGAAGAATATGGGAATGAATTGAGCCCCTGAACGTGTTGCACTAGCTCGGTTGAGCTAGCACCACCCAATAGTTCTGGCACACAAGGTTCCGCTGGTCCAGACCTCACACATTCCACTGTGGTCCAAACCGCGCACACTCCAATCTGGTCCAGACCACACACACTCCACTCTGGACCAGAGAACCTGTAATTTTCCAACATACATATAATCTTTGGTTGCCTGTTCATTAATAATTCTGTTGCTACGCTACCTGTGGTGAATAAATAGCGGACATGGAATTGTGCCCCTCGTGGACAGGCCCTCGCTGCTCTTATGGTTGGCAATGACTGCCCTGGAAGCAGCGGGGGAAAGAGAGTGGCATCCATATGCGAGAGAATTGCATGCCCAGCCCGTGGGTCACCCAGATAGCTCAGATGGCAGAGCACTGATATGGTTCACCAGAGGACCTGGGTTTGATTCCCGGTCTGGGCATGTAATTCTCCTACAAATACATATAAACTATTACATTTACTAAGGATATAACTGCACTATACTTAGCATTATTAACCCTCTAAGAGCCATTTCCACAAGATATATTATGTATATGTGTATACTGTAGGACCCCGACATTCGTGGGGATTGTTTAAATGGCAAATGTTGGGGCATTGTTTAAATGGGAAAAATGGGGATAGGTTCCGAGCAGTTAATGATTGAATTGAGCTGCAAAGCCGT
>CM068954.1:36626237-36640913 GCA_035128595.1 Eptatretus atami | reverse complement strand
GTGAAAGGAGAGACGAGTGGATCCGTGTGTTCGAGGAAAATATTCTTGTGTTATGTGGGAAAAAATTAAATCAATATTACGAATAGCGCTCGCCGAGTAAACGCACCCGAGGCATTTTTATTTTTTTTTTGGACTGGCCTGCACATGCTGGCTCTGAAGGGCGAATTCAAACGCTGTTTGCTCCATATTGTGATTTTGCAGCCAGATGAGATTCCTCCCACTCATCTTGCCGAGCAACTTTGCATGTTAGGATCACGATATTAGGAGCAACGGCAAGATTCGTGTTTTTGGTTGATGGTGTTCTTAGGGGTGACATTTAGGTGGTTGATTGTGTTGTGTAATGGGTTACTGCTACAGATAGTGTTTATTCTCATGTGTAATAAACGTTCGATATGTATTTTTAATAGTATATAAAATTTATAAAATATAAATGCTTTACCATCTGTAATTAAAATTAGCACTATACCGAATTACCATTGAAGCCTCAAATACTCGCGCATGATGCAAGAACATAACGGTCAGGAAATTCATCTCCTATAAACATGAGTATTAATGCCCTCTTTACTGCATTTCAATTATGCTCCTTCTCTCAGAACGCATCCTGAGAGCTAAGGTAGATATTACTTGTATCTAAAAAAGAAACGAAACAATTGAAAAGGACAAAAGAGAAAAGTGACAGCATAAGCAATGGAATAAACAAGTCTGGAGACGGCGATGGTTCACGAGCAATGTACACGGTTCGCCTTTTTTTATTTTTGACCTTCGAGGGGACGCCACGGGCAACGTGGGAATCGGGAAAAACGTAAATGATGAAGTTGTAGACCCGAAGAGCACTACTTGCCTACCAACTTTCATTCGAAACAGTTGAAACTCAGGAGCTCGATGCCCATTTATTATTTTTTGACATTTTCTAAGTCGTGACCTTGTGACTTGACCTTGGGACGAAAAAGAAAATCGAGCTCCGTGGGCTATGCAGGTGCCATTGGGTACCAATACCGAAACCCCTGCCAGATTCCCGACAAACGACCCCTCGGAGAATGTAACTGAAAGGCTACCCCCTAAAAACATGTTTTTGGGCGTGGCTCCGCCCATAATGGGCGCAGCAGCCCATTCTCCAGAAACAACTATCATGATGAAAACCTCCACCTCCTAATTTTATCAAGATCGGATCAAAACCCAGGAGTATGCTCGGGACAGACAGAACAGACAGACACACACCCATAACGAATATAGTGGTCACTTACGACTCGTGAACCAATTAATACTGATGCTCGCTGGCCTCCTTTGGTGAATCTTGGGTGTTGCCTTGTAAGAACACCTACAGTTGGCAAGCTGCGCTGTCTACAATTCCAATGGCTTCATAGCCAACATCAGGGCCAAGATCACTCCTGCAAACACAAACAGTCATAATACCTTATCACTCGACGTTTTAAGGAACGAGCTTCAAAATATTATCCAGATTTACGAAAATCACAAGAAAAAAACTGAAGGCTTCTTCCATGATGCAAGATTACCCACATATTGAACTGATTCAGAAGGAAAACAATTTTTGGAAATGCTGTAACAAACATAATGGTTAAGATTTTCAAGGAAATTGTTTTGTACCTCGTCTGAGTGCATTTTCTAAGTTTACGCAAGAAGCACATTGCTCAAGATGAAAACATTTATCCTACTATCCCTTTTGCGGCTGCAGTCCCTCAAATTCTAGGTCCTCTCCCATTTATATTTTACATCAATGAGTTCTGCTTCTCTATACACTTTGTGGATGATTTCACACTGTCACACAGTTCCTCAACCCAGTGATAAGCAGGCTGCAACTGCTTCATTGGCCGTTTATTTACAGAGGATAAGGCATTGGTCAACCACCTGGAACATGAGATTCAATACCGTACCAAAAAGTCACGCATTCTACATGAAGATTACTTTGTTAACCTTTCAACCCAGCACCTTGTTCAACCTCAGCTCGGGATGCAGTCCTTGCAGTTCCTCGACCTTAAAAAGGTCTGCCAGGATATGTCTTTGGTCAATCACATCTTCAAGCTAACCTCCAGGAATGAGCAGTGCCTCAGAATGTTTTGCAGAGCTGTCCTTCCTTAGATATCATCACTTTCTAACAATGTAAAATGCATTCATCCACAGTCAAACACAGTTTGGCTCCATTCTGTGGGCTGGTGCTGATGCTTCTCATCTTACAAGTACCCCAGAGGAAGTTTTTGCCCAAGGTCTGGAGGAGGAGAGAGTTGGACCATACTCTGTGCAGAGCGTTGGTGCTGCTTAGCAGTCTCCTTGGCTATTGGGAACCATCCTGGACGGTCACCACTCCGGCACAGTATACCAGCATGCTGGCACTCATTTGCCGACCTCGGAAGGATAACAGGTCGAGTTAACCCCACCTGGTATTAATTCAACAGCTGAGTTGAACTCAGGACCCTAAGATCCCAAACCCACCACCCTAACCATTCAGCCAACACCAGGCATAAGGTCTGGAGAGAAACTGATAACTCTCAGTAGGAAGCTGCAGTGCAGTAACCAATTTCCCAAAATACAAAAAATTGGTGACCTTGAGATCCCAACTGCCCTTTCTTCACTCACTGGCCTCATGTTATCTCCAAAGTTGAACAATTATATTATCTGACTTTACCATCTTTAAAAGCTCATCATTATGCAAAACCGAGATTGCAGGCCAAAGCGGTGGTTCAGCGACACTTCAGTATCATAAATTAAACATGCAATTTCACTTGTATTCAAATTGTCAACTGAGTAAGCATTCGTCCACATTATTCAAATCAATCAAGCCAAGAAGTTACTTTCAATCAGTGAATAAAGCAGTTTAGATAGAAGGGTTTATTAAAACACTTTTATATCTCATGAAGTTCAAGAACCTTGGACATTTATTACACAAAGAGGGACATTAGTAGACATCAGTGGACTTTTACAAGAATTATGAAGACATTAGGGAACAACAGATAAATCAACATAGTATAAGGGAAATGAAGCTGGGGTAAAAGCATCCTGAGCAATATACTCAGATGGGAATACCAAACAAGAAATCCAACAAGCCACTTGAAACAATCAAATCTAACTTTACCAGTCAGACGTCAATTGCTGAGAAAGGTGCTTGCTCAAATATGCTACAGAAGCAGCATCCTTCAACTTTGTATGGCAAGATGACGTACCAAAACATGGACTGGTGCCAATAGGGCCGTGCAGCCCCAACCATGTTCTCCCCAGCGAGGCGACCACTCACGACTGCATGGTCATGATGCTCTACACGCCGTCGACCCAAATTGATGTCAAAGAAGCAGGCAGCGTCCCCAGCCTGCATAGGAATTGCAAAAGCGACGGTCCAACAAGTATCAATATATGCGAAGAAAGACAAAATGCAAGTTATAATAAGCCGATCATTCAGCATTATGGTTACTGGTTCGTGGCCCATCAAATGAAGACAAAAGCGAGATGAATACGGAGTATGACGAAGCAATCACAATTTTTTTTTCATATTCTTTACATATTACATTGTCGTGATACAAAATGTAAAATATCTTTGAGGTCCTAAAATGAGTTTGTATCGTCTAACCGTGACACATATCAATTTTTTTGTATGTGCCTAGGCTGGTCTGCTTTTGTTCTGCCAACGTGCTGCTCACCACCCAGACATTGGATCGTGCTTGAAGCTCTGCGTTGACCCGAAAGCCGCCAAGGTCAGGGTCGATTTCTAGTCCAGCACTTTTCGCCAGCTCGCTATTGGGTTTCAACCCAACGGCCACCAGCAGGTGGTCGGTGCTCACCTACAATAATCACCGTATATAAATACATGGAGTGAAGGAAAAGTCAAAAAGTTAAAATTTGTACATCTGATTTATTGTAGACTTGGACTAACAGCTTAATCTGTATGTTTTCATACATGGGCATGAAGTGCAAAATGTTTCCTTTTGTTTCACTTTTAAGACAATCAATGTAGGGCATATCCAGATCACAAACTGTGGCTTATGCCACAGAACTTGGTTCTCCAAAATTGGTTCTTTCAAAACATCAACACAAATACACAACATAAATAAAGCCAAACTGCAAAATCATACACCATCTACAATTACTCAAGAACTTTAATGGAATTCAAAACAGTTTTTGTGTTGATTAAAATTTTTTTTATTTGAAGACATCTAATTTCAGTTATTGGTTCAATATTGGTTGATACAACCTGCACATACAACCTGCATATGGGTATACCTCACAAGCCAGCTTTCCTCTCCACATTCCAGGGATATACGAGATCTACATATTTCCAGCAGCAGACACGGCTTTGGTGCACATGCGTGTTTTTTGGGGGTCCTCTGGGTCTTTTGGGTCCTCAGGGTATTTTAGGTCCTTAAATGGTCGAAGGGATCTCAGCAGTCTAAAGGGTCGAAAAGTACATTTCAATAATATGTAAATACCTCCGCCACTGAAGGTGAAGGAGGATATGTTTTCACCGCTTTCTGTCTGTTTGTTTGTTTGTGTACAGGATATCTCAAAAAGTTGTGGACGGATTCGGATGATATTTTGTGGACAGGTTTGTTGTGTAACAAGGACGAACTGATTAGATTTTGGTGAACATCTGGATCCGGATCCGGATCCGGATCAGACCGAGAATTTTTGAAGTGATTCTTCACCATTGAGAGATAGGGTCAAAAATATAGGATATCTTTTGAGATAGGATATCTCAAAAAGTTGTGCATGGATCGGACGAAACTTGGTGGACATGTTGGATGTGTGACAAGGAAGAAATGATTCAATTTTAGTGAAGATCCGGATCAAGATCTGATGTAGTTTTTAAGTGATTCTTCACCATTGAGATATAGCCCGATATCTCAAGAAGTTGCGGATGGATTCGGACGAAACTTGGTGGACATGTTGGATGTGTGACAAGGAAGAAATAATTAAATTTGGGTGAAGAACCGGATCTGATAATTTTTAAGTGATTCTTCACCATTGAGAGATAGGGCCAAAAACGATATATAGCACGACATTTCAAAAATGTATTGGCCCGATATGTTCTCATGGATCAGGAATTACGTATGGAGGTATGCGCTCCACCAAGTGCCCTTCTAGTTAATAGACGTGTGTGTGAATTCAGGGTGCAACTGATGTTCAAACAGTATGTAATTAGATATATTGTCACACGGCTTCATGGAGGGACTGACATGTTTTTCATTTTGTTATCAGTGCATAAACATATTTGTATTTGGGGGGAAGAGAAACTGAAGAAGTAACACTTTGTTGCCAAAGGAAATTGGAAATTGTAATACCCTTTGCCAGCACGACCAGGTGGCGCACATGCTACACATTTGCATTGAGAATGTACGCCTCCCACCCCCCCCCAACCATCCACACCCCCGCACGAGGCCTCGGTCACATAGCTTATGTTAACACCCCACCCCCAGACAAAGCTGCATCTGTACCCTGAGTTTGGAGTTAACTTAAAATGTGGCCGTGCATAGAACATACACAAACAAAGAGAAAAATATTTTTGCCTTCTAAAGTTTGTATATATATATAGCTCTGGAAAAAAATAAGAGACCACTCAAAAAAAAATTTAAATCAGCATCTCTACATGTATGGCAGCCATTCCATTCCAGTGTCTGTTGATTTCCAACACAGGCACACCTCATTCTACTTAGTGAGGTATGATTAGGTGATCACCTGACCGAATCTTATTTAACGAAAAGTATAAAAACCACTGCTGTGGTCATCACTATCCCTTGCAATGGGACCAGCGGGATGGCAAAACAGTGCTAGTAGTACCTCAAAAGTAATTGAATCAAAAAAAAACTATTGACCATGCCAAAAGAGTTGAAAGGAAAAGTTTTGAGTGAGGAAAGAAGGGTTCAATTCTGGCTTTACTGGCAAAGTACAGTGAGCGTCACGTTGCTTCCATCTTTAAAATTTCAAAGACGGCGGTTCATAAGAACAAGGTCAAGCAGCAGAATTGGGGACAACAAAGCTACAGACTGGCAGAGGGCGAAAACGACTTTCCACTGACCGGGATGACCGCCAACTCATTCGAATGTCACTCAACAACCGTAGGATGACATCAAGTGACGACAAAAAGAATGGCAAACAGCAGCTGGGGTGAAGTGCACAGCGAGGACAGTTCGAAACAGGCTCCTCGGGGCAGGGCTGAAGTCGTGCAAAGCTCGAAAAAAGCCTTCATCAATGAGAAGCAAAGAAGAGCCAGGCTGAGGTTTGCAAAAGACCATAAGGATTGAAACGTAGAGGACTGGAGTAAGGTCATCTTCTCTGATGAGTCCAATTTTCAGCTTTGCCCAACACCTGGTCATCTAATGGTTAGACTGAGACCTGGAAAGGCCTAAAGCACACAGTGCTCGCACCCACTGTGAAATTTGGTGGAGGATCGGTGATGATCTGGGGGTGCTTCAGCAAGGCTGGAATCGGGCAGATTTGTCTTTGTGAAGGACTCATGAATCAAGCCACGTACAAGGTTGTCCTGGAAGAACACTTGCTTCCTTCTACTCTGACAATGTTCCCCAACTCTGAGGATTGGTTTCTCCAGCAGGACAATGCTCCATGCCACACAGCCAGGTCAATAAGGTGTGGATGGAGGACACATCAGATCAAGACCCTGTCATGTCCAGCCCAATCTCCAGACCTGGACCCCATTGAAAACCTCTGGAATGTGATCAAGAGGAATATGGATGGTCACAAGCCATCAAACAAAGCGAGCTGCTTGCATTTTTGCGCCAGGAGAAGCATAAGTCACCCAACAGCACTGTGACAGACTGGTGGAGAGCAATGCCAAGACGCATGAAAGCTGTGATTGAAAATCATGGTTATTCCACAAAATATTGATTTCTGAACTCTTCCTAAGTTAAAACATTAGTATTGTGTTGTTTAAAAATGAATATGAACTTGTTTGTGTTTGTATTATTTGAGGTCTGAAAACACTGAATCTTTGCTGTTATTTTGACCAGTTGTCATTTTCTGCAAATAAATGCTCTAAATGACAATAATTTTATTCGGAATTTGGAGAAATGTTGTCAGTAGTTTATAGAATAAAACAAAAATGTTCATTTTACTCAAACAAATACCTATAAATAGTAAAACCAGAAAAACGGATAATTTTGCAGTGGTCTCTTAATTTTTTCCAGAGCTGTATATCTGTATAATATGTGAAGGAACTCTAATTAAAGCTATTACAATTAAACTTGCAAAAAAAAAAAAAACACCTTTTTGTGTCTCCATCATTTATTTAACTTGCCCCCTGGTTATGTCACATGCTGTATGGTGAAATGCCATATAGTATACCCGCAGTTGAAATTTTTGGAACTAGTTTAACCTATAGCCCGCAGATTAGCTGTGTGAAAATACGGTACTCCTGAGCGAAAGACCCCTGCCTTACTACCATCCTAACTATCATCGTCTTTACTCGATGGCTGTCCCTCAATTGGTCAAATTCTGCAAACAAAAAAATAAAAATAACTCTTCAGCACTTATTTTGTCTTTACCCTTAAACATCTTTATCAGAGCCCCTTGTAATGGCTTCCTTTCCAATACCGCTCCTCATAGCTTAGTTTAGGTAGGACCGGAATCAATCTAGTCGCTCCCCGTTGAACCCTATTTATGACAGCTACCCCCTTTCTCAGTTGTGGTAACTAAAACTGTACACCATGTTCAAGGTGAGGCCTCACCAAATTCCTGTCGAATTAACACTAACTCTTTTGATTTACAATTCATCACTCTATCTAAATGTTTCCACATAAACATAGACTGCCATTCCATCTGTATTTCACAACATGGCACTTGGTCTGGGCAAAAGGAAAAAAATAAATAAGTATCTCAATGAAAATGTCCCATGAATTAAAGTAAATCCCATGGACAGTTTGAAAAATTTGTATGAAAAATGGAAAACATTAGCTATCAGAATAAACCATGATGCGTAAAAATTATATCACAGTTGAATCCTCACCTGTTCACCATTACTCAATTGCAAACGTAGTTTTCCCTCCGAAAATTTCACCGACTCGAGAACTGCTTCTGGGATCACTTTAACTCCCTCTATTAAAAAGAAAACATAACAATATATTCATGCTCAAAACAATGAACGAAGGAAGAACTCTCTTCCGCACAGTCATTCACTCCAACGTTTTACATGGAAATTAACTTTTTTTTTTCATCAAATTATTCTCATTCAGATTTCAACATTAACGTAATGCATATTATCAAGTTGTTTCAACTTTCCTTTTTGGTTTTTCATCATCATCATGAGTTTTTTCTTTTTCAAAATAATTCCTAAGACGCCGGTCACACACTTCGGTGCAGTGTGGTTATCTATACTATAAAAGATGCATTTGGATATTTATTTGTTTGTCTGTCTAGCCTGGGTTTGAATCTCGACCGAGCTATAAACTGTCATCCCAGTGTTTCACAGGCAGGATGATTCATCCATATGTGTGCCGTCCTTCGTATGGACGTTAAACTAAGAGTCCAGTCTGCCGGCATTAGTTGGTGAACGTTAAAGATGCCACGGTGTCCTTCAGGAAGAGCAAGCAAGCTATTGCCGGCACCCTGGCCAAATTACAAATTCCTGCCCTCACCTTAGTCGAACGTCAGGCCTGGCCAGCCCGTTCGTGAAAGACGAGCCAAACTTCCATCGGCCAATCCCACAACAACGTGGGAATAATTGTGGCCGTTAAAGAAGAAGTTGGCTATCACAGGTGATGTTCGCTGACTTCCAAGCAGATGGAAGATGTCCTTAGGCAAATGAAAGAGTGAATAGAACAGAATGTTTGTGAAGTACAACATGTTGTCTTTAGATTAAATCCATCAGCGAAGTGACGGGTAAAAATGCCGAGTGCAATATAAAACATCAATAAAAGCTTTCTTTCTGAATGGAATCTCAAAATATTTCCTTTAAGAAAAAAAGAAAGCTACACAAAAAAATAATAATAACTTCAGAGTTCCCCAAGCCAATCAACTTAATATAGTGTTGGCCAGGAAAAAAAAAATTCCTTCAAACTGTCTATCCCAAATGAAATACATCAAATTGTTTTGATAGTGACATAACAGAGTATCCGCTCTGAGTCTGGGAGGGTTGCGGTTCAAACGTGACCGTGGCTGAGTCGTACCAAAGACTTTTAAAATGGTACGCGCTACTTCCTTGCTTGACGTTCAATATTTAAAAATGAAAGAGCATGGACAAAAAAAATCATAGGTTGACAAGCATTGTGTAAGCATCATGGGACGAGTGACCTTCTGCATTTGAAGTCCTTGTAATATAAGGGAACTCATATCAAGAGTGTGATAACAATCTTGTCATGGCCAAAGAAACAACAACAACAACAACAAAACTTTCCCCTCATACATCCACAAAAACCTATACCTCACCTGATTCTACTTTTCTTGTGGTCCACCTGCTCAAGTACTCCGGCAGCACACGACCCATATTTCCCTTCTCAGGAAACAGCTGAATAACCTCCAAGCCTCTAGACTTGCCTGGAAAGAAGTACATGGTGAAGGAGTCATTTCCTTCCGAACACGAGCAGACAAATTAAATCAATTAACTAATTCACAAAAGACGTGTGATCAACAAAGAGGTTGGATACCATATAAACTACTCCTCTGTATGAGTGTGCAAAACGAATTGCATTCCATGAACTTTAAAGAGTGTTTCGTGAGTTACAATTCCACCAACTAGTGTTCACTGCATCTCTTTTCAGGACGAGAGTCAGATTTCCATCGACAGAATGGCTTCAGAAACCAACGATGGATATGTCATTGTCATGCAGCAATCATTGTCAAATCTTGGCATTCATGTCTTTAACAAGGCCCATGGGCTGCTGAAGACGTTTTCAAAACAAATTAATGAAGTAACATCACTTGCTCTTTGAAATCACTGCCTTTTCTCCAAAAATCATCAGGAAGTGAACAAAGTTGGTCAGCGAAACCAGCAAGGTAAATGTTATCATTTCACTTTATTTTATGAAGCCATACTAGTTGGTGAAACTGCTATTGGAGATGACTACCCATCTGTCTGAGAAGGATCTGACAACCTATCAAGAATAAACAGCCTCAACATAATTAAATTTGAGCAAACCACCTATACACTTCTGCACCTCATCACAAGTGAGGGGTTCTTGACACGATAAACTCTTGGCGCTCGAATATCATGGCTCATCCTCACTCCTTACACCCCTAATTTGTTGCCAAATGATTTGTTTCCTGTTCCGCAAGATCAAGGCGATGAGATAAAATCACTGAGGATGAGCAAATGATCAACAAGTCCTTGAAGCAGTCACTGCATCATATTATCAAGGCAGGAGTCTAACCTGGCATATTGAGGGTGACGATGTAGATTCTCCATAAATTGATGTGATTAAAAATCAGAAATGGAAAACGTTCAGAATAAACTGGCTCTTAGTAGTTATATAATCCAGTACATATAACTGTTCTGACATACCTCATATCAGGAACTTTACAAGATTTAGAAGTAGAGTGGATTAAATTCAGAAAAGCACCTTTGTAACTCAGTGCACAGGCAAGCTCGCTGCCAAGAAAACCACCACCGATGATTGTAATGGACTTCACTTTGTGAGATATTCTTTTGAGAGCTTGGAAGTCTTCAATCTGACAGCACAACAACAACATTGGTAGAGGACCTTGTAGCATTGCAACAATCACTCGAAGACTTTTTTTCCCCCATAACTATGACATTTAATAATTTTAAAATCCAAAATGTATTTATAGGCAATCAGCTCACTCCCAGTTGTTACCTCCACCACCGAAGGTGAACGAGGTTATGTTTTCACCCCTTTCTGTCTGTTTGTTTGTGTGCAGGATATCTCAAAAAGTTGTGGACGGATCAGGATGAAATTTGTGGACAGGTTGGGTGTGTGACAAGGACGAACCGATTCGATTTTGGTGAAGATCCGAATCCGGATCAGACTACTAGAATTTTTACGTGATTCTTCACCAATGAGAGATAGGGTTCAAAAACGATATTTCAAAATATGGATCAGGCATTATGGGGCAGAAGTATGCACTCTACCGAGTGCCCTTCTAGTTGTCACTGCTATTGATCCCAGCCATGTTTTAATCTCTGCTATGGACCATGCCAGAGCCCCAAATAGAGGCTTGGAGTTTTTAGAGGTAGTTAGAGAGCAGGCATTTGGAAATTTGCCAGGGTTGAGGCAAGATTAAGGTGATCATGCAGGTGAAGGTGATCGTACCCATTTTTGTATTATATCTGGAGAATCAAACTCATGTCATAGGAGAGGCAGAAAATGACAATACCTTTCAAGACAAGATAAGCAAGTCAAGTGCAAATATCCCTTCTGTGGGAGTCATCGCTAGCGAACACATATTCAATCCTGCAGCATTCCCTCCCGTTTAAAAAAAAATAATAATAATTCCAAAATTCAAAATTGGTTCCGATTCCAAAATTATTTGAGGTGCCTCATGCCCAGATATTACTGCAGTCATTTTTTAGTGGAGGCTCCAGACAGAAGCACGGTCAGGCTGACAGTACCAAAAATACAAGTCACCAGCCAGACTGATGCCGTGTTGGAGGCTTAAAAAAAAAAATGAATCGACGATGATACACCATCTCTATTCGGGACCATACAGGGAACTTTGCAACCATATTCCAGTGGTGAGAAAAAGTTTGTGAACCCTTTAGAATTTTCTGTATTTCTGCATAAATTTGACCTAAATGTGATCAGATTTTCATCAAAGTCCTAATATTACATAAAGAGAACCTGATTAAACAAATTGCACACACATACAAAAAAAAAATGTACTTTTTCATTTATTTATTTATTGAGCAAAATGATCCACCATTCAATTTCTATGGTGGAAAAAGAATGTGAATCTCCAGGTTAATCAGCTCAATTAAAGGGGTAATTACAGTCAGGTGTTTCCATCAATGGGATGACAATCAGGAGTGAGTTTGGGTGGCCCTATATGAAAAACATAAACTTTGTTCGTCACCATCAGAGTCTGTTCTTCACCAGACAGGTTTGTGGAAGTGTGTCTCACCCCGATCAAAAGAGATTTCTGTGGATCTCAGAAAAAGAGTTGGTGATGATCATCAGTCTGGAAAGTGTTACAAAACCAATTCTAAAGATGATAGGCTCCACCAATCCACTGCCAGGCAGATAGTGTACAAATGGAGAAAATTTAACACCATTGCTACTCCTTCCAGGAGTGGCCGTCCAACAAAAAAAACAAAATAAATAAATAAATAATCACTCCAAGAGCAAGGCGTATAATAATCCAGGAGGTCACAAAGAACCCCAAGGTAACGTCTAAGGATCTGCAGGCCTCTCTTGTATTAGATAATGCCAGTGTTCGCAAGTCCACCATCAGGAAAACACTGAACAAGAATGGTGTGCATGAGGGCATTACAAAGAGGAAACCACTGCTCTCCAAGAAGAACATTGCCACCTATCTCAAGTTTGCCAAAGACCACCTGGATGATCCAGAAGGCTATTGGAAGAATGTTCTGTGGACAGAAGAGTCAAAAGTGGAACTTTTTGGCTGAAATAAGAAATGTTATGTTTGGCGAAAACCAAACACTGCATTCCAACATAAGAATCTCATCCCAACCATGAAGCAATGTGGTGGGAGTATCATGGTTTGGGGCTGGCTTTGCTGCCACAGGACCCAGACGGCTTGCCATCATTAACGAAACCATGAATCGTGGATTGTACCAGCAAATTCTACAGGAGAATGTCAGGGCATCTATCCGTGAGCTGAAGCTTAACAGAAAGTGGGTCATGCAGCAAGACAACGATCCAAAGCACACAAGTAAACCTACAACAGAATGGCTGAAGCAGAAGCAATTTTTGCATTTTGGAATGGCCGAGTGAAAGGCCAGACCTTAACCCAATTGAAATATTGTGGCAGAACCTGAAGCGATCAATTCATGCAAGAAAGTAAACAAATATCTGAGTTGAAGCAGTTCTGCAAGGAGAAATATGCCAAAATTCCTCCAAGCCAGTGTACAGAACTGATCAAGAGTTACAGGAACCGTTTGGTTGAAGTTATTGTCGCTCAAGGGGGGTTCCACCAGTTACTGAATGTAAAGGTTCACATACTTTTTCCGACAAATAAATTGAATGATGGATCATTTTGCACAATAAGTAAATGAAAACATAGATCTATTTTTTTTGTGTGCTATTTGTTTAATGAGGTTCTCTTTATCTATTATTAGGACTTAAATGAAGATCTGAAAACATTTTCGGTCAAATTTATGCAGAAATACAGAAAAGTCAAAAGGGTTCGCAAACTTTTCCTCACCATTGTAGATCATGACAACACACTGTATGATCCGCTCTTTCCAAATCTGAATAAATTTTGGGAAATTAAAATAATGCCACTATAACCAAACTTTTACAAAATGAGCAAAACAAATTCACCACTGCACACAACTTAAAAAATCAATCAGAGCTGCACTTTAGAGAGAACCAACAACATACCTTCCTGAAGAGCATTGTTCGTGCTGCAACTTCATCACCACCTTTGACCACAGCAGATAGATTCTTAGGTGTACCACCTGCCAGAAAGGGATTGTGTAATATTAATTCCTCAATCTACTCGCTTGCTCTGAAATAAAACAGAAATAAACTATATAGGCATATCGTGCTGCCTCCATCTCGCATGTGACAGAAAGGACTGAGGGCCACGTCAAATACATCAGTTTTTAAGGCAGTGAAAACAGCCAAAACGGCAGCTTTGATGGGACAAGATGCACACGAGGCTCCCGGTATCATGCAATTCGACATGCATTTGTGATGTGGCCTAGCGTTGCAGCTTGGTGGTACTTGTTGACCCCGTGCTGCCAGGAGCGAAGGCCCGGGCTTTTGCGAACTCCCTCTTGCAAAGTTCCGCTTGTTTTGGGATAAGAGAATCTGAGTTTTGTGGGATCAAGGAATGCACTGAATACAATGACTTCGACGTCAGTGAGAACCAAGCCATGGGCGACAGCTTTGATGGGGAGGGGGGCTGCTCCCTGGGTTGAGACGATCGACATGCGAAAGGGACGCAGTCTGGTGCCCTGGCCTTGCTTTGCATTGTCTTGCGGCTTGTTGGGTATTGCCGATTACGTCCTGTCAAGGAGGGGTGAGACCGGGAAAGGATGGGGCCAAGAGGGAAGAGACCAAGACCGGGCATACATGGGAGGTCGTGCAGATCGACATTGTCACCACTTCAAGGATGGAGAGGAGGGGAGGCGAAGCATGGATAAGGAGATGGCTTGATACATGAGTAGTGGTTCCTTGCTGTGGTTAAGGTGGATGCTTCAGTAATGGGGAGGGCTCCGTTGGGCACAGCACGAATGAAGAGACTGCTTGGTCAACGAGTTATGGTTCCTTGCTGTGGTTAAGATGGATGCTTTAGGACCGGGGAAGGCTCCGTTCAGTCTTCGGGACTCGTAAGTGGAAATGACGCCTGGTGGTGGCGGCGCATACTCACACATACATGAAACACGATTTACACATACACATGCATAATTGTGATTTATACACATCCATCCCATCCATTGGGACCATACTCTATGCGGAGCGTTGGTGCTGCCTAAGCAGTCTCCTTGGCTAGTGGAGACAATCCTTGATGGGTCGACACTCCGACACAAGTTACCAGCAAGCTGGCACTCATTTTGCCGACCTCGGAAGGATGACAGGC